>CAMXCT020000347.1:512500-565000 GCA_947184155.2 Cladocopium goreaui | reverse complement strand
CAACATGTCACTTCTTTGCCTCCAATCAGAGTGCACGTGGTGGTGATTGTCGTTGAGGTGGTGGTAGCTGTTGTGGTAGGTGTGGTAGTGATGGCCGTAACTATGATGGTCATAGTCGTGATGGTGGTGAGGGTAGCCATGGACGAACAGATGGCTATCTCTGAATGGCCTGCGCAGGGGTGCTTGTCTTTAACACCTTCCCCAGTTGCCAAATGCCAAGATTTGCCAAGTGGTGACATCTTGGGAACTTCCGCGGGTACTGCTTCTGATTCCACTCCGAGAATTCACAGTACAGTTTTGCAGGACGAGTCTGATTCATGTTGCACATTGTCACGATATATGCTAAATGCAAGCAGTTAAAAGATGTTAAAAGCAGGGAAAAATGAACAAAATGAATCAACATGAATCAAAATGGATCAATTCTCTGAATATAAAGAGGGCAAAGAAAGATTCACAACATATCATAATCTCTTGTAATCTCTTGTAATTAATCTTTTTTTCTTCTCTTCTCTGTATTTTTTTCATTTTTTTACTTTTCAAACAATGCTCCCGTCCTTGGAGGTCCAGGTCCAACTATAGGACCACCAGTCCCAATGGGAGCCCCAGGCATCGAGGAGGCCTCGGCCTTAGAAGTCACATTAAAACAACTTCGCAGTTGACTCGGTTTGCAAAGTGAATCAAGATAATCAAGCTACTTCATTTGTCTTCATTTAATTTTAGCATGATCTGTCTATGTGTCTTTAAAATCTTACCGTGCCGTGTTGAGCCCCCTGGATCCCCCTGGCATGCAAAACAAACCATTGAACGAAACAAAAGAAACGTTTATATATATACGTATATATAGTTTCGACATGTTTCGACTGCATCCATTTTTTGTTCCCAATTCTTGCTGGCTGACAACACTGGTTGGACTGTGCTGCACAAGCCGGAAGAGATACTGACAGCTGCCTCTGCACACCCTCAAATTATTTTCTTGATGCTCCAACTGTGGAAACCATTTGAGGCACACACCAGGTCCGAAACCATGCTGATCGCAAATATTGCAAGCATGTCCTTTGACAGACTCTGACAGACGAAACCAAATCAGCTTTATATGGAAGCATCTTAGAATTCTCAGAGAAAATTAATTTGGCATACCAGGCTACGAGAGGTTGCAAGATATTACAGTAGTGTCTAGAACCAAAGCTGAATGTTTGAGGCATCTCACAGCATCACACAAAGCTAGGTCCAGCTCTCTGAAGACAAAACAAAATAAACAAAAGATTTTGACAAAAGAATTCAAATTGATTCGAATTGAATTTTAAAAAATGTCAAACGAGTTCTGAGTTTCAAACGCCAACCATCCATGCCATTGACGGTCAAGGGGTTGGCGCCGTGGCCTTGACCGCCTTGGGTGACCTCGGCATTCTTAAACAACTGGTTGGGACAAAGGCGGGACTTGAAAGATATTCTTATCATACATATAAATAATATATTTACAGTATATATAGAGAGAGAGAGATACATGTAGAATTGTACCTTATCGTATATTTGTTGAGAAAATGATGGTCTTAATCTAGATCTTGGCATCAGTACGTAAGTAGGTCACGTATGATCACGTCTGATTGATTCCCTCTGGATCAAGTCCAGACTGGTGGTTGATTCACAGTGCACACAGTACAGTACATGACATTCTGAGTTGTTTGAGTTGGTTTGGGCTTCATGATCAAAGAGCTCGTGATCGACCAAGAAAGAGATTGTGAGAACATGATCAAAGGATGAGCGAAGAACTGCGGAAGGAGAACGGAATAGAAATAGATCAAGGAAGAGGAAACAGAACAAGCAACTGATGTACTGTCGAGAAATCGACAAGAAAAGAAACACGACGAGAAAAGAAACACGGCGCGAAAAGGAAGAACGGAACGCAAGAACAAAGACAAAAAGAGAGAGGATTCCCCTTTATATGTGCATTCAGACAAAGTATTAAAAATGTATAAAAGGGATATCATATTAATCGTATATTGATGTCACAAAAGTGAAAAAATTATACAGATCAAGAGTCCACTTCCAAAAAAGACTCTTGACATCCCATGACATCCCTATTTGTGAAAAGTACTCTTTATCAAGTCGTGTCATGGCCAGGAGGAAGCGTATATCCGCCGACCCCGGCAGACGCAAGGGGGAGCGCGCTAGGGAATAATACATTTGACCCTGGTTTCGGACTAGTACCACTTCTATATTCTATAGGGTAGAACAGCACATAGTCAGTCGCCAGCAGCCAGCGGCAATAGTAGCCAGTAGGCAGCAGTCGGCAGCCAGCAGCCAGCGGCAGTAAGGCAGCAGCAGCAGCAGCAGTAGTAGCAGCAGCAGCACTAGAGTTGTAGCAGCAGCAGCAGCAGCACCAGAGTTGTAGCAGCAGCACTAGCACACCAGCAGGAGAAGGGGCTTGTAGCAGCAGCAGTCGGCAGCCAGCAGCCAGCGGCAGTACAGCAGCAGCAGCAGCAGCAGTAGGCAGCAGCAGCAGCAGCAGCAGGTGAGCTGATCGGAGATTGAAAAAGCGAAAAAAGGTTGGGAAAAAGACAAAGACATTTTTTCTAGGAATTCAGAAGGGACGTTAGGCACTTTTGCAGTGCGATTCTAGGGCCTGTTCGTCCTTCCGTGCCTTGCTGTTTTGGTGCCGGGAGGTGCTCTTGCTACTCTTCTGTTAGCAGCAGCAGCAGGTGGGCTGATGGGAGATTGAAAAAGCGGAAAAGGTTGGGAAAAAGACAAAGACATTTTTTCTAGGAATTCAGAAGGGACGTTAGGCAGTTTTTCGGTGCGATTCTAGGGCCTGTTCGTCCTTCCGTGCCTTGCTGTTTTGGTGCCGGGAGGTGCTCTTGCTATTCTTCTGTTAGCAGCAGCAGCAGCAGCAGGTGGGCTGATGGGATTGAAAAAGCGGAAAAGGTTGGGAAAAAGACATTTTTTCTAGGAATTCAGAAGGGACGTTAGGCACTTTTTCGGTGCGATTCTAGGGCCTGTTCGTCCTTCCGTGCCTTGCTGTTTTGGTGCCGGGAGGTGCTCTTGCTACTCTTCTGTTAGCAGCAGCAGCAGCAGCAGCAACAGCTGTTTTGGTGCCGGGAGGTGCTTTTGGGCAGCAGCAGCAGCAGCAGCAGCAGCAGGTGAGCTGATGGGAGATTGAAAAAGCGGAAAAGGTTGGGAAAAAGACAAAGACATTTTTTCTAGGAATTCAGAAGGGACGTTAGGCAGTTTTTCGGTGCGATTCTAGGGCCTGTTCGTCCTTCCGTGCCTTGCTGTTTGCCTTGCTGTTTTGGTGCCGGGAGGTGCTCTTGCTACTCTTCTGTTAGCAGCAGCAGCAGCAGCAGGTGGGCTGATGGGATTGAAAAAGCGGAAAAGGTTGGGAAACATACATTTTTCCCGAGAGCGCCTGCGAAGGGTTCTTCGTAAAAAAGCAGCCGTTATACTACATTTTCACACCTTCACATCTGCTGATCTACATCTTCACACCTTCACATCTGCTGATCTACATCTTCACACCTTCACACCTGCAGATCTAGATCTTCACACCTTCACACCTGCAGATCTAGATCTTCACACCTTCACACCTGCAGATCTAGATCTTCACACCTTCACATCTGCAGATCTAGATCTTCACACCTTCACATCTGCAGATTTAGATCTTCACACCTTCACATCTGCAGATCTACATCTTCACACCTTCACACCTGCAGATCTAGATCTTCACACCCTCACATCTGCAGATCTACATCTTCACACCTTCACACCTGCAGATCTAGATCTTCACACCCTCACATCTGCTGATCTAGATCTTCACACCCTCACATCTGCAGATCTACATCATCACACCCTCACACCTGCAGATCTAGATCTTCACACCTTCACACCTGCAGATCTAGATCTTCACACCTTCACATCTGCAGATCTCCTCTCGCTCTTCTTCTATTCTCTCTTAAGGCGGGGGCGGTGCCGCCGGAGCGCCACGAAACGCCACCCTTTCGCACGAAATGGACGTTGGACGTCCAAAACCTAGGTAAAATTGCGATTTTGAAGCGTCGCGCGCAACCCTTTCACACGAAATGGACGTTGGACGTCCAAAACCTTGGTAAAATTGCGATTTTGAAGCGTCGCGCGCAACCCTTTCGCACGAAATGGACGTTGGACGTCAAAAACTGGGGGAAAATTGCGATTTTACTTAGTCAATCGCAACCTTTACACACGAAATGGACGTTGGACGTCAAAAACTGAGGAAAAATTGCGACTTTACTTAGTCAATCGCAACCCTTACACACGAAATGGACGTTGGACGTCAAAAACTGAGGAAAAATTGCGATTTTACTTAAGTCAATCGCAACCTTTACACACGAAATGGACGTTGGACGTCAAAAACTGAGGAAAAATTGCGATTTTACTTAGTCAATCGCAACCCTTTCGCACGAAATGGACGTTGGACGTCAAAAACTGAGGAAAAATTGCGATTTTACTTGGTCAATCGCAACCCTTTCGCACGAAATGGACGTTGGACGTCAAAAACTGACGAGAAATTGCGATTTTACTTAGTCAATCGCAACCCTTTCGCACGAAATGGACGTTGGACGTCAAAAACTGAGGAAAAATTGCGATTTTACTTGGTCAATCGTAACCCTTTCGCACGAAATGGACGTTGGACGTCAAAAACTGAGGAAAAATTGCGATTTTTCTTAGTCAATCGCAACGCTTTCGTCTGTGTAAAAGTGTCTGTGTGTAAAAGCCTCTGTGTGTAAAAGCCTCTGTGTGTAAAAGCGTCTGTGTGTAAAAGCGTCTGTGTTTCAAAGTGTCTGTGTAAGGGTCTGTGTGTAAAACCGTCTGTGTGTAAAAGCGTATGTGTGTAAAAGCGTATGTGTGTAAAAGCGTCTGTGTGTAAAAGCCTCTGTGTAAAAAGCCTCTGTGTAAAAGCGTCTGAATGTGAAAGTTTTGTTTTTGTGTAAAATCTTCTGTGTGTAAAAGCTTCTGTGTGTAAAAGCGTCTGTGTGTAAAGGAGTCTGTGTGTAAACGCTTCTGTGTGTGAAAGTGTTTGTGTGTAAAAGGGTCTGTGTGTAAAAGCGTCTGTGTAAAAGTGTCTGTGTGTAAAAGCTTCTGTGTGTAAAAGCGTTTGTGTGTAAAAGCTTTTGTGTGTGTAAAAGTGTCTGTGTGTAAAAGCGTCTGTGTGTAAAATCGTCTGTGTGTAAAAGCGTCTGTGTATAAAAGAGTCTGTGTGTAAAAGCGTTTGTGCAAAAGCGTCTGTGTGTAAAAGTTTCCGTGTGTAAAAGCCTCTCTGTGTAAAGGAGTCTGTGTGTAAAAGTGTCTGTCTGTAAAAGTGTCTGTGTGTAAAAGCGTTTGTGTGTAAAGGAGTCTCTTTGTAAAGGCTTCTGTGTGTAAAAGCCTCTGTGTGTGAAAGTGTTTGTGTGTAAAAGCGTCTGTGTGTAAAAGTCCCTGTGCAAGCATCTGTGTGTAAAAGCCTCTGTGTGTGTGTGTGTAAAAGAAAAGCGTGTGTGTGTGTGTGTGCGTGTGTGTGTAAAAGCTTCTGTTGGCAAAAGTGTCTGTGTGTAAAAGTCTCTATGTAAAAGCTTCTGTGTGTAAGAGCGTCTGTGTGTAAAAGTCTCTGTGTGTAAAAGCTTCTGTGTGTAAAAGCTTCTGTGTGTAAAGGAGTCTGTGTGTAAAAGCTTCTGTGTGTAAAGGAGTCTGTGTGTAAAAGCTTCTGTGTGTAAAAGCTTCTTTGTGTAAAAGTGTCTGTGTGTAAAAGCGTCTGTGTGTAAAAGGGTCTGTGTGTAAAAGCGTCTGTGTGTAAAAGCGTTTGTGTGTAAAAGTGTCTGTGTGTAAAAGCATCTGTGTGTAAAAGCGTCTGTGTGTAAAAGTGTCTGTGTGTAAAAGCGTCTGTGTGTAAAAGGGTCTGTGTGTAAAAGCGTCTGTGAAAGCGTCTGTGTGTAAAGGAGTCTGTGTGCAAAAGCTTCTGTGTAAGAGCGTCTGCGTGTAAAAGTGTCTGTGTGTAAAAGCGTCTGTGTGTAAAAGTCTCTGTGTGTAAACGCGTCTGTGAAAGTGTTTGTGTCTAAAAGCGTCTGTGTGTAATTTCACAACTTTCCCCTCCATAGCTCATATCAAATTCACCAACCATTCACCGACTATTTTTTACGACTACCATACTCAGAGCTGCTTGAAGGACGTGTTTTTCGCTCTCGGGCCAACCGTCGTCTAGTTTCTAGGAATTCAGAAGGGACGTTAGGCAGTTTTTCGGTGCGATTCTAGGGCCTGTTCGTCCTTCCGTGCCTTGCTGTTTTGGTGCCGGGAGGTGCTCTTGCTACTCTTCTGTTAGCAGCAGCAGGAGCAGCAGCAGCAGCAGCAGCATCAGCAACGGCTGTTTTGGTGCCGGGAGGTGCTTTTGGGCAGCAGCAGCAGCAGCAGCAGCAGCAGGTGCGCTGATGGGAGATTGAAAAAGCGGAAAAAGTTGGGAAAAATACTTTTTTTCTAGGAATTCAGAAGGGACGTTAGGCACTTTTGCAGTGCTTCCGTGCCTTGCTGTTTTGGTGCCGGGAGGTGCTCTTGCTACTCTTCTGTTAGCAGCAGCAGCAGCAGGTGGGCTGATGGGATTGAAAAAGCGGAAAAGGTTGGGAAAAAGACAGACATTTTTTCTAGGAATTCAGAAGGGACGTTAGGCACTTTTTCGGTGCGATTCTAGGGCCTGTTCGTCCTTCCGTGCCTTGCTGTTTGCCTTGCTGTTTTGGTGCCGGGAGGTGCTCTTGCTACTCTTCTGTTAGCAGCAGCAGCAGCAGCAGCAGCAGCATCAGCAACGGCTGTTTTGGTGCCGGGAGGTGCTTTTGGGCAGCAGCAGCAGCAGCAGCAGCAGCAGCAGGTGAGCTGATGGGAGATTGAAAAAGCGGAAAAGGTTGGGAAAAAGACATTTTTTCTAGATGTCTGCTTCTTGGTTTGCAAGCTGGCGATGTTATATAAAAGTGAGCAAAGGCTGCTCAAGGTATATACATATAAACACACATACACAACACGACACACACATATGGGAAATGTTAATCGTGCTGTTTCCTCTTTCCCCATTTTTCCGGGGTCGGCGGCAGGGGCGGCAGCCCTTAAATGATCTATGCTTCATCTGTTCTGCAGCATCACCAAACTACATGATGAAAAAACATGAAAAAACATGAAAAACACCCAACACGATGAAGCACAGAAGATACACACGCCGCGACCCCACGATGAAACTAAAACTAAAAACTGGGAGGTGACCTCTGCCCACTGTCTCGTGCAAACCTTCCACAAAATGCACACTGTGTACGCAGTAATCAAATGTAACCAACCAGTGATATATTATATCTGATATATAGTGATATCATATCCTCATATCTGGTAGTATCTCGTAATATCTTGTAATCTCGTCCCACTTCAATTGCCCAATTGAGTACTTGCCAAGAAGAAAACGGTGTCAAAGCTACTGTACCACTTTTTCTGGTGTGCCCCTTGTCGCGTTGGATCTAAGTTCATGTGGCTTACGTGTGATATCAATCAAGAAGTTTAATATCATGTACTGTAATTGTCACAGTCAAAGTGACGCGACCTCAACCAAATTCAGCTCAGGTACGAGTTCCCACCCAATCTACTAAAGTAAGCCGAGCCAAAAAGCTGTAAAAGTTTGGGAAATGCGCCATGAACCAAACCAACATTTGCAAAGGGAATCTGAAACGGGCAGTGGTAGAAAACACGGCCACATATTGATTACGAGAGTATCCAATCTAATTCTGACCCATGCACAGCACAGCGAGACCGTAGACCACTCCACGCAATGGACAGCACTCAGCATTCACATGACATGATTTCGAGTAGTGAATTTGGATGCTGTGAATGAATATCTGAATATTCCCGAGTCTTTCTCATACGTTCCCCCTCTCTGTTCTGGACAGTTGTTCCCAGATCTGTTTTGATAAATGAAAGGGCTGCTCTATGCCTATAGATGCCAGTTTTGGCATGCATTGAATTGTTTTGACTGTCAGTTTGTGGCAATTTGTGACGTTTTTCTCATTTTGTTTCGATGTTTCTTCGATGTTTCAAGCGTTTGGTTCTTCCGGTCCAGTCCTGGCGCTTCTCAGCCTGGCAGGGTGTCGGGGAGCCTATGGCAATAGTTATGGCATCATCTTCGCTTACCATCCGCCGTGAATCCATAGGTTCAAAGATTCATAGATTATTTTTTTTCCTGGGAGCTCTTTGGTGCTATCCCCTCATCTCCTCTTGCGAATTCAAGTTCTTTGCTTGTCATGCGAGACTGTGCGACGGGACTTACCATATATATGTATGTATATCATGACTGTAATTAGACATAATTATTCAAACTCACTGAAGAAAGTGAAGCAAAAGATTATTGTGTTATTTCTTTCATGTGGCTCCCTTGCGCACCTTGCCAGTAATTTGTGCACCTTGAATCACCTGGCAAAGACCAGAACATGTGTTGAGCGTGATGCAACACATATAACATTATGTAACACACCTCCTTCATGCTACCAGTGCTATAATACCCGCATCTATTATTTCAGACGCTGCCCAAATTCGCCAAAAGTGCACAAACCTGTTTTGAACGTGCACGACTGCTATCGAATGCTAAAGTGTGATGCTGAAATCTGCTGAAACGTGGAATATCGTGGAATTGTATGGAATTGTGACATTTTGTGACATGCCTGGGCAGGTCCAGGAGGCACAGGAACAGGCTCGTGGTTTTCGGATTCCTGAGGATGTCCACGCAGGACCAATCTGAAAATAAGTTGTATAATATAATATGCATATATATATATGATTATATATGTATGTATCTATGTGTGTGTTATATGTATTTTAATTACTGCAACTGCATATAGAGATAGACAGAGATAGACAGAGATAGACAGAGATAGACAGAGATAGACAGAGATAGACAGAGATAGACAGAGATGACAGAGAGATAGATATACGTAATAGAATGATGATGAACGATGATGAACGATGATGAATGATGATGAATGATGTAGAGATCTTCAAAGATGAACACAAACTCGATGGATCCAACTGCAGCAAACAAAATGATTTGCAAAAAACGCGTTGATGTTTTTGCTTGGGTTGCAGCAAGTTGCAAGCTGAGACATGGCGACCGAATTTGCCAGTTGATAGTATTTGATAGCTCTCCTTCCGCTGTAAGGCTCGCAAGCGCTCCAAAGACGTTGTTTTGGTCTTTGCCTCTGCCTGACGGGAAAGCAATGTGAGCTTGACTCGGCAATGAAGCTGCTCGAATTTCGAAGCAAAAATGTGCTGACTCAAGAAGCTGTAAAGTTCAGGGAACATACTAACAAAGGTTGCACAAGCTTGCCATCTATATCGCGCAAATGTGCAGATACAAAAAAAAACATGCAATCCTAGTTGCAAAGGCAATCTATTGATTCTAAGCACCTATGGATGCCTGTTGCTTGAGTTCCTGAGTGAGATTTTATTCCCCAAGCAGGGTACCAGTACTGGTACCAATAGCCCGGGTCTTCTCTGCTACAGCTTAGAAAAAAGCTTCCGCTCTTGTTACAAGTACTAACGGTTAATCTCTTTTGCTAAAATTACTGCACGGGTGAGGAGTTTGAAAAATAGCAACATAAGTTTCTCAAATTCATTAGCTTCTCTGTTGATTGAAATCAGCTTTTCTAAGGAATTCTGGTGCCCCGAGCCTCAACTGGCTCCGTGTCACCTCGACCACTGCGTGCATTTCGGATAAGCTCCGAGATGTCCTTGACAGCATATGGGGACCAATGCCGTGGAGAATGAAGTGGTCATGGTACAGTATGCGGCATGCAAAAGCTACGGGCGATGGCAATGGAAATCAAAACCATTTGCTGAAGACTCTGAAGAGTATCCAGGCTCAAGCACGAAAAGAAACG
Source organism: Cladocopium goreaui (assembly GCA_947184155.2). NCBI lineage: Eukaryota > Dinophyceae > Suessiales > Symbiodiniaceae > Cladocopium > Cladocopium goreaui. The sequence goes on along the minus strand of CAMXCT020000347.1, from coordinate 555,101 downwards.
TTCCAAAGCATCATCTAATTAAAGGGAATTTGTTATGCTTTATGCTAGACATTTCCAGACATCACATCTTTCTCTCTTACTGCCATGTATATCCACACAAATTTCCTTCCGACTGATCACAAAAGTCTTGGGAAAGTTCCGAGACATTTCCGGAAGAACTCTCAGCACCTGTACAAAGCACCACTAACATCGCAACATCTGATATCCTTGGCCAATTGTGCCAGGATCTGAGGGCGGCCAGCGCTATCCTTGCAACCAAAATGCCGTTGAAACGTGTTCAACCTGATGATATGCTTCCAGAAGGACTTGCAGGTTTTGGTAAGTCAAAGTCAAAGCAATATTATATCATAATATTATATCATTATCAAAAATCAAAATTCAAACACTGGTAATCACGGCTCATGATTCGGATTTAGATTTCATCTCATGTTTTGGATCCGCACACTCCAAGATTTAATACGATTTGCGGATAGTAAGAAACACCTGGTACCAAACAACTCTGAACTCCAAGTGCCAGGACGCTCAGACCCATGAGACATCCTGACACGGTACAGTATGAAAGAAAAGAAATGCAGCTTGGTGCCTCTTCCTCGAGGCTTGTCCTGAAGTTGCTACACTTTTGCAACATTCACGTGGTTCCAGAGCCCTCAGGTAGGCATCATCAATCTCAATGGAGTGATTACAATACTCTATGAACCCCAATGAATCCACGATCTTGGCCCTAGAGCAAGAGAAGAGCAAGGCAGCATACACGCTTATGTGGAGTACCACATCCATTTACATCCTACTGTATCAGATCTATCAGTCTTTTCCATCCTGTGATCTAGTGTGAAAAGTTACGAGTATCTACTGTGTTCGTAAAAGTGTCCGAAGTCAAAGTCATCTTCAGAAGGTCATGGAATCTCCTGGCCATGTCACTGACCTCTGACGTCTTGCCGCGGGTTTGGGCCGCAGTCCACAAGATGCACGAAAAGTTCAAGAAGCAAACCAAATCCACAGACAAACACAGAGATATACAGTGGATACATATGATGGAGATTCAAAATCAAACCATTGCCAACATCTCACTCAGATTGAGAAGGATCCCGATTCCAGACGATTCGTGGGAACTAACAATTGATCCACAACATGGCAAGAAATAAGTGCGAGTCTATAAGAGAAACCATGAAGACATCTTGCACACATGCTGCTGGCTCCATTCCATTCATCTTCACCAGCATAAGGGCTTTGCCTGCAAATTTAAGAAAATACATTGCCTTCAAACCATGTGTTTGAACATGCTACAGCCACATTCAGCCACTCAATAGAATGATTGATATGCCCGCGCAAAGTAATTACTTTGGAATGTCTTGATCTTGGACAATTCAAATCAATGCAAATCAACACACATGTTCCCAAATCGTTTTGCTGCAAGCACTTGTTGTATTTCCGAACTCAGCGGCGTGAGCGCTGAAGCTGCTGAATTTCAGTCCCTTGAGAGCATCTATGGTCAAACTCCAACAGTTTGCTGGTCCTTGGATGTTCTACGTTTCCAGTATGCCACAATGTGATGCAACTGTTTCTTGCTTAACCCTCCAACGTATCACACTGCATACTCTATAATCAAATCAAGGGCCAACAGCAGGAACAGTCCTGCCTGCATCCAAACGAGTCCATGTTGTTTCATTAGCTTCGGAAAGCCGTGCCTGATCAGCACATCCTTGTCTATATAACGTTTTTGCTGTTCCATTTCATTTGCACTGGAAACACACCGGAGTCAATAAGTCCTTCGGGCAATCATGGCGTGGGGACTTCTGCCAAATCCATTCAAATGCAAATCAAGAGTCTACATTGTCATTAAATCTAGATACCAAAAAGCAAGAGCAAAGACCTATCTGTAACATTGGTTGTGCGAAAGGTCTTCGAAAACAACACGTCACTCTAGTATCTCTAGTTTATTCTGAATTCAGACATGGGCAGGAGGAAGCAAAGACCAGCTATGAGGATGCAACAACCATTGCTACTGATCACTACTGATCCAATATCAGGGCCATGGAAAAATCCGATCAATTATTTGTGGTGGCTCCAGCAAACACTGTTGATAATTTGATGACGTTGCTTGAGTGCATGATCCGGCAAGCATTTGTTGATACACGGCACACTCTAGCAGTGCAAGTGCGCCAAATACAAATCACAACAAGTCCTGACCCTCTTGGTCGGATTTCAAACATCGGCTTCTATGTATCCAATTTGAAATGACCGGAACAAACAAGACTACAAGGGACAATCAACTGATACCAAGCTGCTACTGTTTGTCAAACTCGACCAAGCTTTGCAACCGCAGAAACATTATATATGATCTATATATGTAATTATGTGTATATATATATATATATTGTGGCTCGGGCAGTTCCCTCTGATGTTCCAAGGTAAAATTCATCACTTGGTCCCTCAGCTGAATCCGACAACTGCCAGTGCATCTCACTCTACTGACGGGCTCCAAATTCGAACCTGGCAATTGCCACGGTCGGACAAAAAGACATTGGTATTTTTGGTATGTATGGATTCTTTACCCGTACTGGTCCAGGTTCACTGAGGTTCTTTACCAGTTCATAGTTCCAGCTGATCCGTCCAGAGTTGGAGAGTGGCGGAAAGCTTATGAAAAGCTACGCGGAAGGTGCTCAAGTGCTCAACCAGCTGCCAGCGTAGGTGGTTTTGACAAGCAGTTTCTGTTGTGTTTGCAGTTTTTAATCAGCACCCTCCAACTCTTGAGGGGCACTGATCTTTGGTGACACCGATTCAAAGGTTCATGAGAAACTGAGATGCACAATCGGAATGATTCGTGGGTATGGTTCAATATGTTCAAGAGTGAGACTGTTAGATCAATACAATACACATATATAATCATATATATATACATATATATATATTATGTAATTGTTGTGAAGTTCAACTCCTTTTGGGGAAATGTCAATGTCATAGTCCCTGGTCTTTAGAGGAAACAGTCATAACTGAGTCATAACATGTAATGACTGTGTGGCCGCTTGGCCTCACGCTTTGAGCTGGATTAGAATCATAGGATCATATGGCATGCCTCTTCAAGAGGTGTCGCTTCAAACAATTTGGAGCTGGAAAATGCTAAAGGAATCCCACGGGAATCCGACAAGAAGCTGAAGGAATCCAAACAAAAACTACAAAATGCTAGAAAAAACCAATCCTATTCTGCGTGATATTTGGTTCTTTTTGGAGATCTCACCACTGGCACTCCATACAATCAATTCAAAATCTGCAGAAGAAACAGGGAATGCCGAAGGATATTAAAGCTACAAAAACTTTAAACCAAAGAACATTCAGAAAAACTGAAAGAAACAAGAGAAAAATACAAAAAGCTGAAAAATGCTAACAAAAGTTTTAAAAAACCTTAAAAAAATAGAAAGAACAAAACCACTTTTAAAAAAATAAAAGCTAAAAAAGGTTTTAAAAAACACTTTTGGGCCGCGGAAGGGGCACTCCCTCCAAGAGCTTTTCCTTAGCGTGCTTGAGTGCTATTGTCTAGTTTTTTTAGCTTTATTATGCTTTATTTATGTAGTTTTTTTTTAGCTCCCAGCACCCTCGTCCAGTGAGTTGAAGAGGCAGGTCTTGAAGAGACATGTGACGTGTGAGTAAGATAGAAGTTGCATTGCATCTGTTCTGCCACGCTCCAGAAGCCGCCAGTCAGCATTGACTGGGACTGGTCTGGTTTGTGTGCCCTGAAATTTAACGCTACGAAGGTGGTTTGAGTTTGCAGTTTGAGCATGTAGTTTGCAACTGTACATCATTTCTGCAGCGAGCGCAAGATGTGCAAGTCATAAGTTCATGTTTTTTTTTTCTCTTAGACCACGACATCCTCGGCAAACCCCACCTCGGAGGACTGCGAACTCTCCGAGCCATGCTAGATGGGGACCTTTGCAAGGCAGCGCAACATGTTGCAACGCTCAACGTGAGGATGTCTTGATATGTCTTGTGCATCCTTTGTTTTATTTTGTATAGTAGATACTGTTTTTCATGCGTGTCTCTCGGTATGTCCCAGTCTCAACATACGCCATATACTAGTATGGATCCTCTCAGCTTGGTAGAGCAATATATCGCGACATATTACGACCATAATTATACCTCATGCGCATGAGTTTGGAACATGATGGAACATGTTGCAATCAGGAAGTATTCTGCTCTTCAAAAGTAAGGACCCTCACCCATCTTCACCTATCCTCACCTGAGCGCTCACCTATCCTCAGCTATCCTCAGCTCCTGGCTTGGCCGCGTCCCTGTAAATCGGACTTCGCAACTCCTGGCCGATGAGTCTGAACCTGCGCTACAGCGAGCCCAGAGATGCCCCCAGAGTTCCCAAGTAAAACCAGATCTGGAGCTGAGTTTGCGGGGAGGATGATGTACCCACCAAATAGCTCCAAATAATGTCAACGAACCGGCCTTCTTCCAACAATAGTCGATAAAACATTATAAAACATGATAAAACATGATAAAACATGTTGACATATGTTGATATCAACAAATGTCATTGCCACATATTGCCACTTCCATTTCTTTTATTCACCTCCTGCGTGAAGTCTTCAAGCAAATTCCAGCGGGCCCTGAGGCTCCAGGCTCAGAGGCAGTCCACTGGCGGGTCAGTTTCTGCTCATAAGCCAGAAGCTTGCTGATGTGGTCCTGGCAGCTGTGAAGCAGCAAATTTCAGCAAATCCAAACGAAATACATCCAAACTCCTCCACGTGTTCGTCTGTCTGACGCTGTCGCAACCGCAGGAGACAGTCATTGGACGCCATTAGGCCGGAACGGCCTGAGCGAAGCTCCAAGTTTGGAGCACGGGCAAACGGGAAGGTGATGACGCCTTCGATATGAAAGGTTCCAGCCACATGTGATGAGCACTTTTTGATGATACCGGTACCTCCCGTTTTTCTTGCTCACTCTGAGAGTTAGGGTCCTCACGTTGTCTAGTCTGGAGTGTATGTACGGGTATGCATATTATGTGTATATATAATCTATTTATACTTATTAATTAATTATTAGAGTTTCTGTCAAAACCCTTTACATGTGATTAGTTGCTATTGTTATGGTTATCGCTTTTGGGGGGGGCCTATCGCTTTCCAGCGCTTTGTGGAAATCAGCATATTCATGCATATTCGAGATCCAACATGAAACCAAAATCCATTCCTAAACAGGCTCGGAAATGGATCGAGGAGTTGTTTTGTTGGTTTCAGCTGCTTCGGCAACAGTTCATGTTCCTGTCATTATGGGTTCATTTGCATGCATTTTCCTTCATTTTCCTTTCGTGGCCAATGTCGGATTGTGAAACTTCCCGGTCGGATTGTGAAACTTCCCAGGCGGATTGTGCAACTTGGATTGTGAAACTTGCCAGTCGGATTGCGAAACTTGCCGCACGGATTGTGAAATTTGTATTGTGAAACTTGAAATGCAGATTGTGAAACTATAAAGTAGGATTGTGCAACTCTAAAGGCGGACTGTGAAACTCTGGGGTCAGATTGTGAAACTGGTATTGCGAAACTCTAAAGTTCCATGGGGATGGGAATTTTGATACCGTCTTAACCTTGTGGACACTCCAAGTCAGTTTGAAGTTCCATGGGGGTGGGAATTTTGATATCATCTTAGCCTTGTGGACATTCCAAGTCAGTTTGAAGTTCCATGGGGCTGGGAATTTTGATATCGTCTTAACCTTGTGGACACTCCAAGTCAGCTTGAAGTTCCATGGGAATGGGAATTTTGATAACGTCTTGCTCTTGTGGACGGCACTTGTCATTTTCAAGTTCTATGGGGGCTGGAAATGTCTGGAGGAAGTGTAGTTGCAGAGTTGCGCAATCGGGCCAGCGTAGTTGCACAAGCAGAGTTGCACTCCTGGGAGTTGCGCAATCTGTCAAAAGCATTTGCGCAATCCTACGAGTTGCGCAAGCAGAGTTGCGCAATCCTGGAAGTTGCGCAAGCGGAGTCGCGCAATCCTGGAAGTTGCGCAAGCCAAGTTTCGTAATCCTACTTGCGCAATCCGACCAAAGAGTTGCGCAATCCTAGTTGCGCAATCCGGAGAAGTTGTGGAATCGGACTTGATTCTTCCTTTCATTTGCATGCATATTCCCTTCATGTTGCATTCATTTCCTGTCATTTTCCTTTCATTATCCTTTCATTTGTATTCATTTCCCTTCATTTTCCTTTCATATTCCTTTCATTTTCATTCCAATGTGCATGCATGTCCTTTCTTCCTTTCATTTGCATGCATTTTCCTTTCATTTTGCATTCATGTCCTTTCTAAACTTGTGGAAATGGCTCTATGGCTTGGCCAGGGGATCGAGTGCAACAAATGGCTATCGCTAAGGTTATCGCAAAATAATCCCTCGAACATATGACATTGTTCGAAGGAAATTTGCCGCAAAAACGACAGAGTGTGAGAGAGAGAGAGAGAGAAAAAAAAAGAGAGAGAGAGAGAGAAAGAAAGAAAGAACGAACGAACGAAAGAAAGAGAGCGAGCGAGCGAGCGAGTTCGATACCAAATGATAGGGTAACTGCAGGAAACAGGGCACCACAGGTTGAATTTCTCTCATTGGTTTTGCCGGTTCTGTGAATGTGCATAACAGTATTTGCTTGGTTTACGCCAAGTTAAATGGATTGTCGTGTATGGTCCCAGGTTATCGCTTTGGGGGGGGGCCTATCGCTTTATAGTGTTTCGTGCACATCTCTTACAAAAAACTCCTGCAATACTAAAGTGGTCTTCAACCATTTTGACCGTGACTCTTATATTAATATCATGATGATTCGTATGTGTGTCTACTTTGTCCACAAGCCCTTCAAATTTCCATGCCTGGTGGGCTCACACTGCGGCAACTGCCTGTCTGCGCAAAAACTAGCACTTCGAAACCAGAAGCTTCACTTGCAGCAGCTAGTAGCCTTTCAAAGTCCCAGCACATGTGTATGCTTTCAAAATATTTGAAATATGTATATATATATATTGTAACATATATATAATATTATAATATAATTATATAAATTATGTAATTATAATTAATTATACACGTTTTGTTGTCTTCTCATCCAAATTTGAATTCGCAAAATTAGTTACACTCCTTGATTCAGGTTCGGAATTATTTGTATGCTGTATGATCATGATCAAAGAGGGCAACAAATTGAGACCGGTATTGTGGCACAAAACAGCAGCCCAAGTGCACTTCGGGGACAGGATATGACAGGATTAGTTTACATGCAAGAAACACAGCACATCTGATATGCTGCCTCTTGTCCACCCAGGTAGTCTTCCTCCAGTTGGACTCTTGCTTCTCCCTGAACACAAGAAACTGCGGGATGTGAGAAACGCACACGGCGACTGAGTTTGACCAGCGAGAAAACGATGTCTGGTGAAGATATAAAGAGACTACTCTTACGGCCAAACACCTCGTCTTGCCCGCGCCTGTTGGCCCGCCTTCTTCGTATGAGCTGAAAACGTGGTAAAAATTGGATATTTTAGCATTATTGTTAACTTGATGTTCTAGATCAGAACGCACAGCAGAGGGACCTGTGCGGGTTCATTCCACATCATCATCATCATCATCATCATCACCATCACCATCATCATCATCATCATCATCAATGAAGATCTTCAACGAATATAGAAGTTTGACCTCGGTGGGAGAATTAAACCCTTATTGAAGATCTTCAATGAATGTAGAGGTTTAACGGGGGTGGGAATTAAACTCTTATTGATGGCCTTCAATGAATGTAGAAGTTTAACGGGGGTGGGAGAATTAAACCCTTATTGAAGATCTTCAATGAATTGAAGATCTTCAATGAATGTAGAGGTTTAACGCGGGTGGGAGAATTAAAACCTTATTGAAGATCTTCAATGAATGTAGAGGTTTAACGGGGGTGGGAGAATTAAACCCTTATTGAAGATCTTCAATGAATTGAAGATCTTCAATGAATGTAGAGGTTTAACGCGGGTGGGAGAATTAAACCCTTATTGAAGATCTTCAATGAATGTAGAGGTTTAACGGGGGTGGGAGAATTAAACCCTTATTGAAGATCTTCAATGAATGTAGAAGTTTAACGGGGGTGGGAGAATTAAACTCTTATTGAAGATCTTCAATGAATGTAAAATGAATGTAAAGTTTAACGGGGGTGGGACTTTTGAATTCCCTAATACCTTTGTTGATCTTCCCAAGACAAGAAGGGTGTGGGCGAAACGGGGTGTTTGCGCGTACTCTTGCTCTGTTCAGATTTGAAAAAAATTGAAAACGAAGGCCATGGAAGGCCCTTTCAGGTCTTAGAAATGCGCAAGACAAACCCGGTCATTGCAGACATTGAAATGCGCCATCCCGAGATGCCCAAAATAAATCAAAATAAAGCTTGACCCTGCGCAAATCTTCGCACCTGTGAGCCCTGTTGGCCGAGGTGGCTGCCATTTGGGCACCAAATCAATCGGATGTCCCTGCGAAGCAATGGCGCTCCTGGAATTCCGCAGCAAACAAGTCTCAGCTCACCTTGAAGTTTGGATAAGTTTGGGTCCTGAAAAGTCTTTTCTGTCACTCCTTCTCAACCTCAGAATGGTAAAGTATGGTAAAGGTATACGGTATGTTCTTTTTGGGATGTCCCAGGACTGCATTTCCTTGTTCGATATTTCAACAGGTCCTACAGCTGCAAGAGGTTCAAACTGTTTTCTGCACAAATAATGTAAAAAATGTAAAAAGGGGTGTGGGTGGTCTGTCAAATTGGAGCCGTGTAAAACAATGCAGCGAAAAAGGAGTGCAGCAGCCACGGGTGTTCTTTGATGTTCTTTGTTTGTATTGCATATGCGCCGCCTATCTGTGGTGAACTACACCTTTGCTGTCTTAGGGCTTTTGAAATTCGTCCAGAATCATTGTAACACAATTGCAGCATAATCGAGTATATTCAAAAATGGCAAGTCCTCATAGGCGATCGTTGCGCCTCAGCGTCAAATATGAAACAATTGTTCATGAAAACTGTGCTTCCCAAAATGTTAAAAAATCTGTTCTTTACACCTAGCTCCACTCATCCACTCCTGCTTGAGCACCAGCCAGTAAATACTAAAGTAACTCAATTCTTCACCAGGGCCGGCCCCAATTTAATTTCCGGTTGAAGCCGATTAGTTTCCTTGCGACTCTGCAAAAATGACAATAAATGCTGATTGCTGATTGTTGTCGACGCCAGGCTGATGAAGTCTGATTAATCTCCAAAAGGATTCACTTTGGGGCTCAACAATGCTAAACACCAATATATACCAATTTTCATCCATTTTCAAGCTATGTGAACTGTTGGCACTGGAAATTGCAAAGCACCTAAAAGGGAGCAGCTCTGCGTTGAGAAAGATGAAAATACGAAACATATCGCAAGATGTTCGAACATGTTCAACCACAAGGTGTGGCAAAAGCAAACGATGTTAGCCCAGGTCAGCAAGTGACCAAACCAAGGCTCAAACTGCGGCAGCCTCAGCGGCAATCGTTGGCACAGCGATCCCCCCCAACAAAATGCAATCAAGGCATCTTACACAGCAATTGAAAAATCAAATGTGTGCCCAAAATGATTTCATATCCGTGCACTTCGGTATTGAATTTGAGTGACTGTTGCGTATTATCTATAAAGCTGCCATGAGAAATGCACCAGGAAGTGGTAAACATGCAGTGTTGAAGTGTTCCAGCAAGCTGCAAACGGCCATAAACGGCCAAAATATGGTTTCCAAGCCAGAAGAGTCCACTGCTGGCAGGACAAGGAAATGAAAAACATGGAAAAAGGTGAATGTATGCAGTCATGACAACTGGTTGTCACAACCTGTCCATCTTGTCTCAAGCTTGGCTCAAAGTCTGACAAGCTTAGCTCATGGCTGTCTCTGGATATCGAGTGAGCGAGAATTGGCTGTAGAAAACGTCTGACATCCTCAGCCACGTCATTGGCATTGCTCAGTTGGACCGCTTACAGCCTGACTGATACCAGTTGCAAAAAGCCGCACAGCATCAAAGACAAAAAAAAACAAAAAAGAATGTCGATCGTGAAATATCATAACCAAAAAAGAATCATGAAATTATGGACTTGAGCGCAAGCTGCACACGCTTCAAAAAAACCTTTGTGCTCTCTGATGATCTGGATGAACCCGGAGAGATCGCATGGTCACCTTAGTACCCCTACCGAGATCGAGGACTTGTTGCTCGCGACCTGGACAAAAGAAGAAGCGGAAAGCAGCACATAGCAGCACCCGAGAAAGGAAATGTTGGAAGTTTATTGGACTTACACATGTGATTCAACATGGATTTCAAGGAGATGCCTCCATAGCATGAAGACTTCAGTGATGCTAATTTGTGTCATGTCATCTCTGCAAGAGCCAAACCTGTGCCTTTTCTTACCGTAGGGCCGTAGGTATGAGACTCCAGGCTTGCAGCAGCTGGATTCCACGAATCAGACACCAAACATATCCAAACATTAAAGGTTCAGTCAAACAGATTGAATGATATTGAATGCATGAAGAAGGGTAGAATGGAGTCCTGTGACTCGTAGTCAATCATTTTTGTTTCCCTTCACAGCACATCTAACTTCACACCCACATCACACCCACATCCCAATCACGTCAATCACCATGCCGGTGTGTGCCTTGGACTTTTCCATGCACCGGCAGACGTCGTCAAGCTGCTACTAGATGGCGTCGTTGCCAAAGGCTTTGGCCGCTCGGCCCTGCACAAAGGCACTAAATTTATACTGGCGTACACTGCGTACACACAATGTACCGTATATCACGATATCACGAATTATCACGAGGCTTTCAACAAGTCTCAGGCTTTTTTCTAGCCGCTCGCTTTTCAGGTGGAACGGCCTTTGGCACTGCTTCTCTCGCTCCTGGGTGCTAGGGTAGAATTGTGGAAACACACTTGTCAGGTCTGTGAATGTGTTTGGATGAAAGCCAGAGGAACCATACCCCCACTCTGTTTGAAGGTGTGAGCAGCAACGTCACTAGTGCTGCAAAGCTCTTCATTGCAATGCTAATCTTTACCATGGCTGATTTCTATCATGAGCATCCAAACAGATTCAAACCTGATTCTTTCAGACGGTTTTTTGTTGGTTTTGTTGGTTGTCAATCGAGGTGTAATATCCAGCACTAGATTGGCTCCTCCAGGTGCTTCGCTTCAATCCGTCCATCCGCCAGGACACGGTCCTGCAAAGATTCTTCGTTGATGACTTCCACAGGCAACCCGGCACAGCCAAAACATGTCAAAACAGCTTAAACAGGACTGCTAAGCAAAACTGCGAAAAAATGTGGCAAGTCAAAGGATCTGCTTTGCCAATATGGCCATAGTAGAAGCAGCTCCAATCTCAGGAAAAGGAACGGCAGGCGGGGCAACAAACAAACCGACTGTTGCAGATCAAATGTTTTGTAGTGGAAAAAAAAGAACGTTTTCTATTCTCGATGTATCAATGTTTCGGTGCCATAGCTTCACATATACATTGCCCACGTTCACACAGGATAGCAATGTCTTATGAGCAAAATCATCAAAACATCTTAAAACAAAGTAAACTTATGTAAGATGTTTGTCTCTTAGATGATTTTGAATTTGGGATTTGGACATCATCTGGGAATCCCAGGCATTTCTTGCCGCGGGTCCTTCTGGCGCCGAATAGCCTCATTTGCCAGGCGATGCGGCGATGCGGCGATGCGCTCGTTTCATCACAGTGTCACGGCGTTTCTCTTGTTCGAATTTGTCTGATAGAATTTCTATACATTGGAGATCTTGGACATTGTCTTCGCATGGTTTTCACTCCCTCACTGCTGTCATTCTCCAATTTCTGAATATTTCTGATAGGTCTTTCCCTTCCTTCACAGAGAAACTAGCATTCCCCAAAGAGCCGTCATACACCAAAATCTTCAGCAGTAAACCCTCGAAGCCCGTGCAGGCTTTGAACTGGCGTCAGCCTCTCTCTGAGCATCAACATCGGCTACAAGTACGGCTTGCAATTCCCACTTTGCATGATTGTGCTTTCTTGTGCTTTCTTGCACATTCACATGACTTTCTTCCTGGAGTGCTCTCGGCTTGGTACACTAGTAATCACTAGTACACAAAGTCTGGATTGGGATTCCATCGGGATACATTGGGATGCCATGGCATTGTTGGAAGGTAAATCCCTTGATCTTCCATCTTACAAATTGGTGCAGAAGAAAAATGGTGCAGACTGTCTGTTTTTGCAGGTTTCATTCTTTTGGGGTATATATAATTATATGTGTATATATATATTAGGATATTCCAGTGACTTTTCTGCATGGCTGTTCCTGGGCACCTGTCCAGTCTTCTTTATGTGTATATATATATACCTACATACCTACCTACCTACACCCTACCCTACCCTACTATACCATACCATACCATACGTATAGAATATATATATATTTATTTATTTATTATTATGTGTATATGTTACATATCTATTATATTATATCATATCATATATCATATAATATGATATGGTATTATAACATATCATATCATATGATATTGTATTATATTATCATATTATTATATTATCATATTATTATATTATCATATTATTATATTATTATATTATTATATTATTATATTATTATATTATATTATTATATTATTATATTATATTATTATATTATTATATTATATTATTGTATTATATTATTATAGTTTTATAGTTTTATATTTTTATATTATTATATTATATTACATTATGATTATATTGCATTATGATTATATTACATTATGATTGTATTATTATATGATTATATTATTATATCATATTACATTATATTATATTATTACTATATCATATTATATCATATTATATTATCAAATATATACATTATGATGTATGCGTATATTATTATATTCAAAGTGCCCAACTGTTACCATCTGTTACTATGTGTTACCCTTCCCCGTCCCCAGAAGCTCTTGGGAATACCAACAACCTGAGGTCGTGGAAGTCTGGACTCCTCTATAACTGCTTGCCTCGCCTCCTGCAGGCTATGTTAATTTTGACGCCAAATAGTCTGGAGAAAAAGTCTTGGAAACAGCTATTGCAACCATTTCGTATGCAGCGTCTTTAGAGAATGGTTGATGACATATTCGACAACCGGCTGTAGAAATGCTCGAGATAGAGTTCAAAACAAGTCAAAACAACAGATCACGAACGAAATGGATCAATCCTGACAGACGGTGCAGATGGAGGAGTCAACCCACATAGTTTGCAACGAAGCATGGTCCATATACCACGTCGGCACATAAGTTGACAAGCAGCACTTTTATGAAAGCCTTGAGTTTCAGTAGGGTTTGTTCCTTTCATTTGATTTCATTTGTACATATTTTTGCTCAAGATCTATGAGGATCTGCAAACTCTACGGATCAAAGAAGATTTGATAGCCCAAGAAAGTTCTTTCGTCCTGGAAGCTCTTGATCTCGGCCTCACTTTGGCATCGAGCAGCGCATGTGATGCAAACTTGAAACAAAAACATAACAATCCATGATACGAGCACTTAATTAAATTATGCAACTATGTATCAAATATCCTCAAAGAGCTCCATTGAGTGTTTCTCCGCAGAAACTTCCTCGTGCAGTTCTCTTGCTTGGTCATTGAGCTTCTGGCATGCGGTGCTTCTGACCTTCGAACAGCTGGTTCAAACTCGCACGTGTTCTCTTGCCTTCGTATGTCTTAGTCCTCTTTGCAAGAGGCTTCGCCCATCTCTGTCTCACTGATCTTTCGCTTACTGATGCATACAAGCGAAAAAGGGTGAAAAAGGCCGAGAAGACAGCAACAAACAAAACACATTACAATACATTTCAACAATTTACAAGCATAATTACAACACAAAGCCGAGATAGACTACGAGACAGCTCTGCAAAGCCCTTCCAAACAACGATTCTAAGCCAAATCTGGCCATGCTGACTAAACTGATTACTTTACAGTTTTATATGTTTCATTCTATGAGCGAAAAGCTGGCTTCATCCATTTGAACTGCATAAGCAACAGCAAGCCTAGTCTCATTGGTCTTGCCTGTGCTTCTCTTCATCAGCCGGTGGCACCTGGCTTTTTTGTCTTGCGGTTTCTCAACTGCCTATGTTCTCGTCTTCTTGCATTCTGCCCTCCCTTTTTTCAGTCTCGGTCCAATCGCTTTCCTCAAGCCATCAGAAACAATGACTGAGTTGCACAGAAGTTCCTTTCCATGATGCGAGAAAATGTGGGTCTTCTATGATCCTTCGGAATTATTGATTCAAATTTGATCCAAGACATGTAATGTATTGTAATGTAACTTTAGAAAACCCAGTACTTAGAGGGTTGAAGGATTGGTGTCAACACAAGTAAATTGAAAGCTAATTTCGAGGGTATCAATCTGGGTACCCACCTCTCGTTCTGTGAGGGTCTTCGCTTTCCGTGGGGACAGTGGTGGAGCAGTCCAGCTGAGCAAACCTTAGTGACGCATAGTGACGCTCTCCCATGCGCTCCCAATCAAACCTCTCCTTGATACCTTCAGTTCTCGAAGCAAACGTCAGAAATGCTCTCTCGATCTCTCTCGCTTCATGAAAGGGATGGCTTTATAAGTGCTGGCAATGAGAATTGAAATCAATAATTGAGCGGTGTTTCTGCAAAACGGTTTTGAAAATTGTTCCTTATGGCGCAAGCCTTTCAAAGTGGGACTTTTTCTCATCGGAAAATTGAAATTTGTTTTGAAAGTAATTCATCATACATATTCAATTGCATATTGAAATACATCTTCAAATACACTTAGATAGAGTCGCCAGCTGAACCTGCAAGTTGAGTCCATCTTAATTTTTATGCCTTTGTCTTTCAGCTGCCTTCATGTTCATCATGTGTCATCTTACTGATCACTGTAGATCATCTTCATCCGCAGCCTCACGGCAAGTGCTAGGCCTCCCTTCGAGCTGGTGAGGCAGGACGTGGAGCTGCCCGGACCTCCAGCTCTCGCAGAGGCCCTCCTGCAGCAGACTCTGTACAACATTGTACAAAACATTGTACAAAACATTGTACAAAACATGATAAAACTACAGTTTAGATTTAGATATACAACAAAGGGAGCAATTCGATAAAATTAGATACAGCTACAGTAGATACAACGTCATACAACATGATACAATATGATACAACTAGTACATGCATTTATTGTGCGCATTGACAGAATATCTATGCTATGCACATACTGGTACTCTGTATTTTTACATACATTCTGTATGTGTGATGAATCATTATGGAGATAATGTGATGCGAGTATTCATGATGATTGATAGATCTAAGGATCTACAAAGGATTGGCTGCCTGTCAACAGATTCTGAACCTGCGTAAAGCCATCTAGACATACATGCACATATCATCATGGGATTTTAAACACCAATTTGTCAATGCAAACTATACTTACAGTATATATGTGTAAATTATACATGTATATATTATAATGATAATGGCGTATCAATTTAGAGACTGCTTTCCAAATTCATCTTGTCAGCTTGCAACCAGACTTCAACCTCTATAACCTATATAGAAGATACAAATGATATCAAATGATACAAATGGCGACTCTAGTGAGACAATGGGCAATTTTTTTTCGGACTGATGCTTAGCGGCATCTTACAAGCAGCGGCAGTTTCAGGAAATAGCTAGACGGCAATGCTGGAGCAGAAATATGAAATCACGCGGTGAATTTGCTGAGAACTCCTTCCATGCGATTGCTGTCTCACGACAAACGCCAACCAGCATCCACACGCATCTACAACTACAAACCACCAATCATGTCAATAGTGAACTTCAATCAATCTCGTGTCTTCTGTGTCCTTGCCTACAGTATTTCAATTGTCATCAAATCCCAGCAGCTGTTGTTCAAAGCTCAAACTGCCACTGCAAAGGTGGAACTCATCAATCAAGCGCACCAATGGACCAACTCGCAACAAATAAATAAATCACGTAATACCCGGGATCAAGCACAATTAAGGAAATAATGAGAGGTTGTTCAGGTCCACTTGTTGATGCAAAACGGACTATGTGCTGTCAAGGAAAGGAAGAACTCCTGGCAATAGGAAGGGGGACATCACCCTACTGTATTTGCGTTCAAGCTGCAACCAACAAATGCACAGTAAAAGTACAGTAGCAGGAATGCGAATAAAGTATTGCCAGAAATCGAACACCTTAAGCCTTAAGCGGTGATTGGCACTCTGCAACTCGGTTTGTTGCTGTGCCATTTCCTGCTGAAAGTTTAAAAAATTGGATATGAGATGATACGAGGAATTCCAACAACATGAACAGTGCACTTGCTCAGAAGCGGCGCTATCCGCACAATGCCTCAGGCCTGACATCGACGGGCGAGACTGACACTGTCATGCCCATGCCAAAGATGGTGCATGTTTCTTCCTTGAACAGCCTTTTGAGTTAGACAGTATAGGCATAGTAGCCAGTTCAACTTGGCACGTTTCACTGAGACAAGCGTATGTTTATTTTCTCCTAAAGATATTATATAATAATATATACGCACATTGCAAATCATGCACATATTGCACATCATATTGTACAGTAAATGTTGGTATGGAGTAGTAGTTCTCGAAGCTAGAAGCAGCTGGAATGTTGATTGGAGTCTGCATCAAAGCAAAATGATTTTGCCTGCGCACAGGGCGCCAAAGCATAGTTGCGAGGAGCTCAGACCTTGTCAGTCTGGTTGGCACAAGAAAGGCGCCAAGATGCACCAAGATGCACCAAGAAGGCGCAAGTCTATCTCATCTGTCTATATCGTCTAATAATGTCTAATATCTGTCCAACTTCTCAAAGCTGTTCTGCGTCAAGTTCCTGCAACAACTTGAGGCGGCCTGGTGCAAGGAACTGGCCTTCGTAGTTTGCGGATGTTTTGGACACGGTTCAAGGATGTTCAAGGTGAAGTGAAGTTTCCTTTGAGTCTTGAGAATCCAAACGCAGCGGCTTGCTCTGCCTGATCCTCCTCAAACAAAGAAGCCACCTCAGCTGGATAATGTTCAGTGGCAAACTACAAGTAAGACTGCTCTGAAGCGATGTTGAATCATTTAGGTTCTGATCAGTATACAAAAGCGTAACACGTTGAGCTTTCCAGAAAGTATCTAGCATCTAGCGGACAAGCATTGATTGCTCTCGAGTGCAACTGTCCGCATGGACAATGGAAATTAAGCAAAATGTACTTTTGTTTGTCAAGAAATTGTGCTGACTGCGTTCACGGTCTTTCTTAAAATCTTGCAGTGACCGCTCTCCCTCCTAGGGAACGGATGTGACCCAATGCAAGTCTACGTTGTGTGAGAAGATGTGAGAAGCCTCCTCATTTAATCAGGTCAGCTTTCCAAGATTGATCGTGATGGATCGATTTGTTAGAACAGGGTACCAGGACTCGTTTTGGTGCACCAAACTCTAGCCAGTAGCCACCTACTGTCAACATCTGTCAACCATCGATAATAAAACATAATAAAACATGATAAAAACATATATAAACCCCTCTTGAATGTGTCTAGTTCACTCCAAGTGGCACCATCAACTCTGGCACATAGGGCCGCGATGTATGGCTGGCCATCTTCCTCATGCAGTTGCAACCATTGTTAAGAAATCAACGTTCCGCAGATTGATTTACCAGCACCCGTAAGAATGTCATGCAAACAATTATCTGCTTAGCCCCACATCACTTGTGGATTCTGGATTGGATTCATGCATGCAATGGACTCAATGGCGACCTAACTCGGTAATACGCTTCATTTGGCTTCACAAAGTTGGACGATGCTCCGCTGTCAATCGGACTGGCAACACCCTTCTGCCTGTTCGACGCAGTTGTGCACCCGTACATAGAGATCAACGACATCCGCAACCTTCGGATGGTTGCAAGATGTTGCAAGCATGCCTCAAACTGTTATATTCTTGTAAATCTCAAGGTTCTGCAAAGCAAAACATGCATTTCATTGCCAAAATGTCACTCTAGTTCAAGAAGCAGAAAGAGATGAACGAACAAACGAAACCTGCTCTTATCCTCGAGACTTTGACTTTTCGGTCACCAAACAACCACTCTTTTTGAGTGCCCATCACAATGTGAGCATCCTTTAAATCCAAGCCTGAGATACAGATATAGGGACAAACTCGACCTTGGAGGCTGCGAATACGGCTTCAAAAATGCTCAAAAAGAACAGGCCTAAGATGCAAAGGTCGCGATTGCCTATGATGTTGTCCTCCCAAACTGTATTATAGGACCTATAGGACATCGATTGACTTTGGACTGTGCTACCATAACACATCTTAATATATCTCAACAAACGTGTCAACCTGGCATGTGCATGCACTGGAGTCACTAGAGCATTGAGTCGCCAAGGAATACATTCTCATTGTATTGCATTATATCAAATTGTAATTAATCGGATCAAATTCGGACTAGGATCAAATTGTCTTGCTTCAAGCTGTTTCCTGTTACACAGTCCAATCTCTGACATGCAAACAACTGACTTCAGCAGGTTGAATAAATGAAATATGCTCGGGTTTGACCTGGACCTGTGCGAGTTATTGGGAGAGTTGCTCACCATCTTGCATGGCGCAGAAAAACATGTCAAATGTATGCTATAAATCTGCATGTTGTATATATGATTCTATGATTATACGATCCACGTGGTGTATGATTCTATGATTATACGATCCACGTGTTGAGAACATGTAGGGATCGACAAAACCATTTATTCTGCGTTCCTTTCGGGCACAGGATGCTGCAAAGTATAGAAGCTCTCTTTATGAATCTTTGTGATATGTCGTTGGCTTTAACACTATCATTCAAGAAATTGATGCCACACCCGATCACAGGGCGCAGTCTTCTTGGCAGTCATCATGTAACAAATGTATGTGTGAGATTGTGTGAGAACGTTGGACCCCGGGCCTACCTAGTCTCAGGATGTCTCAGGTATGCCTCAGGTGTCCGAGCACTCGCTTGAATCGCCTCTGCTGGGACCTGAGGAAAACGGAATCACTCTGCAGACTCTGCCGGCACAGCTATGCCGCTATGGGCTGACGGCTGATGCACACATTGCCGCATAGCTGATACAATGTCAGTCAATGTCAATTGCATGTGATAGCTATGCTGCACCATGTGTGATGTGTTTGTCGTTTGTGCTTTACTACCACGTACTTTCCGCCGTTCCCGGTCTCCCGGTATTGAACAGAACATGATGCGTATATACATATAATTTAATATATGTTGATATTGTAAATGAGAATGTCAATACATAAAGATGCATGTACATACGCTAATTAGTTTACTTATACATGCTGCAATGTAAAACAAGAAAACACACATACCTATTTTGCGACACGTGGCGTGTGTTGACCTGCACAAAGTTGATGTGCATGAACTCGCTAGCAAGCTAGGCACAGTTGGCAACTTGCACAACATAACTCACTTCAATCAGCTTCGGCCTGGCGCCCAGAGCGGACTCCACGTGCTGCGGCACGTTGCAGTAAGACAGGCAAAGCAGCCTTGCAGTCGCTATGCCCCGCTCTTTCGTGCCATGCCAGATGCCATAGCATGCCATATCATGCTATTCTGATCTTGCCTTTCCTCAAAGATTCAATCCTTTGGACATCTTTGGACATCCCTCAGGCATGACAAAAGTCATACAGTTCCAATGCATGTAGCATACTGCAACCATCAGTAACCATCAGACAACGCAAGCTTGCCCTCTGATTCCCTCTCCACGTCATGTTCAGAGCCTCTGAGTCAACATCGACATGAAGCAAGGTCAACCTGCAGATCGTGCTGGCTTGGAGCGATGGATTAGTACAAGGACGATCTCATGAGCATCCAGGACATTTAAGGCGCCCTTCGTGCAATCAACTTAGAATCAAATAGTCGAGCATTGAAATCATTGAAATATATTGAAACCATGAGGAAAATCAGAAAATCGGAACATTGGAATGCCTGTACTGCGGATGCTCTCGGCAAATCCTCTGGAAGAGCTGCCGATGCCATTCTCCATCACGAAGAGAGGAGTCAAAGCCTTGGAACTGCTGCAAAAAACTGTTCGGTAATTGAGGATTGTTGTGTTCCGGCAACAGAAAAAAAAAACATAGATGTATGGACACTAAATGTGTAGTGGTGTAGGTATAGGAAAATATTTATCTGTACATATACATGTAGTTACATTTCTAGATGTATTGTATGTGTTACATATATATATTTACACACACACGTGTGCTTCTCTACGGATTAGTATCTGTATATCTGTATATCCTAATATATGTATCATACGCATATATCATATATGTAATTATATACACCCTTGCAAAATAACATACACATCGAAAGACAGAAAAAAAACCTCTCTTAACATGGCACCTGCGGTCAGGGGTTTTATCTTAACATGGAAAAAAAAAAGTCTACCCCATGGATTTTCTATTTGCTTCTATGTTAAGGTTTGAGGTTCACATGTTGGGAAAGTCAACTGAATTGCCCCAAAATCCCAAAAAATGAATGATCTCCATATCTCCATTCAAAATAATTCAATTTATTCCTACTTAAAAATTGCCAAAATCGTGATTTTTGAGGTTGACCTGGACCATCCCGCACCGGAAACACCCCCCAATTAACCTGGACCAAAAATAAATTGTTTTTCTTTGTCTATGTTATTTTGCCAGGGAGTACATACACTTAAGTTCCATTCCATTACATTGCATGCCATTGTATAAATTATGTAGTACACTGATTCAATTACATACATTGCATTGTATGACATACCACAACCACGACATGAAATTGGAGTACAAGTACTGCCACATGATATGTTGAAACCGCTCAAAGGGAATCATGGGGGTCGTTTGAGGGATTCAAACTGGTGCTTTGGATCCAATCATTTAATCGATTCTCACTTCCAAGGGATGCTGCACCCCGGCCCTTGAATTCTGGTGACTGGCTGGAGTCTGTATGCCATGTGCATGTGTAAACATCGCCTCTGCTCCTGATCTGCTTAAGTGGATGAAACTTGGCCTGTTTGAAGATTTCAAAGCATTCCAGGCATCTTGGCCCTTGGGTTCCCCCGCACACTGATAGGCCATGCCTCAATGCAGCCCAGAGCGCCACCTCCGCAATCAAACCAGCCTTACTGCCGATTGCATCAATTCGCAAGACAACAATTGTTTCAATATCAATGGTCCAACACCCAAAGTAGTAAGTAGGTATATAGTCCTTTATTCATCTTTACTCTTTACTCCCTGTTGGAAGAACGTTAAAATGACATGCAAAACTCACCAAATGTTCAGCCAGGCCATCTTGAGTCTTCAACTTCTTTCAGGCACATCTCATGGCCTCAGTTCGGTACCAGGTTGCTGTCCAACAGTGGCCACAAAATCACATTAAAAAGGAATTACTGTAAAATAATAGGAGCAATATCAGAGCACAGAAATAAAATGGATCTGCATCTATATAGTTGTGCTCAGAATTATATGAAATACAAGGATAAATTGTTCACAACGGTGGGCATGGTGTCAGGCTCTTGGAAGTGTCTTTATTGGAGTTATCCAGCTAAACTCTACTGCAGGAGCATGATAAATGGATCCTGGAAACAGTCTATCATTTGGTAATCCTAATAAAGTATTCTATTCCTCTCGTCCTTGGCTTTATCAGTCGCCACAAGGCCCACGCCATTGATTTTATGATGACGGAGGTACTCATGCCATTCCTTAGCTTGCCAGAGATGACAGACATCCCGATCCCATCTGAAACACGTTGACAACTTGGCGAGATTCTGCAGGCAAATATGATGAAAGGCTTGAGTTGGGCTTTCGAGGTGCATAGTCTAGTGTACAAAGATGTACCTGCGGATGTGTCTGTGTTGCTATAGATGCAGGTGTAAGATGGAGTGTAAGCAAGTTGAAAATGTAAATCTTCATCAATGCCTGTAAATTCAACTGAGCCTGGCCAAAGTTGTAAGCTCCCCTAAGCTCGACTTGATCTCTTGGTTGCTAACCCTCCCCGTTTTATTTTTTTTTTGCGCGCTTCTGCTGTTGAGTGCACCCAAATACTCTTCTGTTTCTTGTCCACACTGACTCAAACCCTTTGTCCTTTCCAGGAGTGAAGGAAGATGCAAAATAATATCTCAAAATATGCTCTTGAAGCAAAGGAAAGTCTCCTCATTCCAAATGGGCAATGTCCTTCCACAGATCCAAATAATGTTTGATTTCATATTGGTCAAATCATTTCTTGTACGTATCGTCCAAACATGGACAGTTCAAGATGTTTAAAATATGGAGAAAAAGAAAGAGCAGCTGTGAGACATACTGAGAGTAAGTCCAGCCAAAATTGCTGAGCAAACCGACTGGCAGAGCTCTTGCAATGGTGTCTGGGTTGATATAGACCTCAAAGCAGAGACGAGCAGCAACGGAACCAAAGGCAAAGATATGCAGGTCTTCCTGCAATGACATTCTATATAATATAACACTCATAGTCATAGTCTCATAGTTGTCATTTCATGTTGTTTCTGTTATCTTCAAAACCAAAATATCGTCCAAGGCGAAAAAGTATCTCTGCTTCGATTTCGCCTCTTGCGCCGTTTTGGATATCCTGATCATGTCTATCCATATCATGTTTATATGGTGTATACATATATTACATTATATTACATCTATTATATATTGAATATCGACTTCTTGTGGTGTTTATCGATTTCATTCGCTGGCGCGGAATGGAGGTATGAAAGATGTCTTTTGATGTCTTTTGACCAATACCTGAATGCACATGAAGGGAATCAATTTCCGAATGAATTGTGCAATCTCAATCTGAGTTCAAATCAATTGCAAAGGTCCGCTCTGGCAGCTCGGGACCCAACGCTGCTTGCCAAAGCAGGCATCAAGCCCTGCGATTCTTCACATTCAAGCATTTCAAGCCACTAACCACAATTCACCCAAAAACATGCTTGGGTGACCAGAATCCAGAAGAGAAAAAGGATATCGAGCAAATGACATCGTGGCAATTTCTCTTCCCATATCTCTCCTGGTCAGCAAGCCAACCAACAGTGAAGGATTTGCCAGAACCTCAAACTGCATGGAACGTGAACGTTGGTGCAGCTGCACTCTTGAGCACCGATCAATCCGATTACAATATTTGTCAGTCAAGTTAAGTTGTCATGTGGAATCAATGCTTGCATGGCTCAAAAATGGGGTACTGTACCGCCCAGCAAATCGGTCATCTTGAGTAGCAAATTCGCTCATGTTTATTCTGCATTATTAAGGTCAACCATGGTCAACTCATGGTCAGAATGGAGAGCAGAATCATCAAATCATGGTAAAACATACTCAGGAAACACACAACACACTAAGGGTTCTCAGGGCAGCACCCAGGGCTCCTGCAGTGAAAACTGCCTCAAGCTGCATCATTACAGAAGCATCTTCAAGAAAAATCACAGGAAAAAGATAGAATGGAATCCTCAAATGTCTACAGTAGGAGTCTAGCAATATGTGGCTGTGAACAATGCCTCCCTTTTTGGATAAATGTTGGAATTCACATAAAAGCTTCAAAAGGCAAAGCCAGGCAAAGCGCAAAAAGAATGACTGGGTCGTTGGTGCTATGTGTGCTTTCGTTTCCTGGACCATCTATGCTATCTCGTGCATTCACTCATAACGAGCAAAGCTCCTCGATCTTCAACCAGCTAGTTGCACTCCAAATATGCAAACACTGAATCAAAATCATCGGGCAAACAAAGATATGGAGGATGAAAATGGATGAAATACGTTGCCCTTCCTAAATCCATAGGAAGGAAGAGCAATTCTGAAAAGATCTAATTACAATATATATTATATATATATAAAAGAAGTCGGCTGACGTCTATTTTGGGGCCGCTACAATCTGAATCCATCCAAATCCTAATAACTCCCTGCCCCTGCTTGAGATTTAAACAAATTCTTTCCTGAACCACAGTGCTCAATTTCAGCCTATGCTAGGAATACCATCACGTTTAGCTCCGAGACACACAAGGCAATGGATGCTGAAACCTCAAAGCAGGATAAAGCAGGCTGTGTTCAAGTATGTTCAAGTGGTCATGCTGGATTCCACAAACAAACCATGCAACAAGTGTTGGCTCTAGACTCTAAACAATTCCACATCGACTTGCACACCACTGTGATCTGGGTGTGAGTCAAACTGCCAAACCCATTCTACCTTCGCAAATATGCTCGAAAAGAATGTCTGTCTATCCGTTTTAGGGTTGCTGGCTTTTGACCCATATACATGCACGTCCATCAAAACAAATCCGATCACACTGTCACACTGCCCCCAATGAAAAATAATCGCGGCACCCTCACCCGTCACTACTAGTAGTTACTATTAGTAGTTGTGAGTTGTGAGCTAGAGTCACCTTCAACGCATCAGATGAGAATTGATTGTAGTTTGGTTCGAAATGTTTGCTGATTTGTGCAAATTTAGTTTGCTTCAATTAGCTTCATGTCTTTCAGCTGCACTCACTTCAAGCAAGCTTAGCAAATGAGAATTTGCAAACGATGCAGCCTTCTCCCTTTGCATTGAATTGACATGAATTCACCAAAACGTGAGGCTTCAACGAAATCAATTCAACAATAGTCAACCCCATTCAACCACTTAGAGTTGTTGCTAAGCAGCTCCTCATGGGTGGATGTGAAGATCTCTCGCCTTGCCATAGCCTGTCCAAGCACGGAACATGTCATCTCTGTTCTCTATCTAACTCGATCCCTTCTTGTTGATTTATGGAACTATCATGGAATCATCATCAATCAGCAGTCCTTTGGCAGAGGCATCTTGCTGCGCTACAGACCCCAAACACTTCATGTATTTCACACATGCGTGCATCACGGTCACTTGTTGTGCCAATTTAGCAACTCCGTACACCATTCGTGCCACACAAGTGGGGAAGACAAGCAAGGTGACAAAGGGAGGCGTGGAACCGCATTCAGGGGCAGCTCAGAACAGGCTGACACTGCATGTTACTCTCAAGGTAGAACTGGCACATACTAGCATCCAAAAGTACGCGTTTCGGGGAGTCTGAATGGTGCCGGTCGCCCGGTGTACAAATGAGCACATTGGAAAAGAGCTCGCATCAGCAGAACTGCACCACGCACGCTAGCAGCGTAGACATTCTGCATACACATTACACACTTGAAATTACAAAAAATAGTCACTTCCTGTGACTTCTTGTTTTCTTTCTGCAGTACATGATGCGCACAAAATGTGTATTTTGAAATTTCAACTGCGCTTGCACATGTTCTGAGTATTTTATCGCTTTGACAGGTGCCAACACGCACCGACTACTCAGTGCTCATCAACGCATGTATTTCCACTCGTGGCATTTCACATGTTCAAAGAATGTGCCTCCTTCAGCATGTTGGAGACCATTGCATCCTGGTCTTTTCAATAGCAGCAATCAGCAATCAAGTTTCCTGTTTGTGTTTGGGTATCTAGGAATGTCTTTCATACGTGGCTCTGGTCTGAGGTGATTCTGCTGTGGCAGATATGTTCTTTTTCGCCTACCGACGGTATAGAGGCAAACCAGCACCGAACAAGCGACCAGAAAAAGATGAAAAAGGATAGCATCAAAAGACTTTGCTGAAGTCCACTTAAAAAAATCTTAAAAATACCAAAAATATCCGAAAATCCATTCCAACAGTCCCACAAGCGATTGAGGAGCTGACCTGCATGTCGCACCGGCTCTCCGTGTAGATGCCATGGTAGTCAAGGTCCTGAGTCCACTCGAGCCGAAGACGGATTTAAAATGATTTAAATCTGTTTGATGAGCAGCACTGGCACGCAGAAATCAGGCAAATCCTCTGCTATGCATCAATACGCATCATCTAGCGCACTGTCGATCTGAGTGCTCCGACCAAATGGCTTCGATCAACATCACTTGGGCGCGGGTGGTACGTATAAGAGCCCGTGTAGTTTTCCCAAGTGGGCCTGGCTGCAAGATATTTAAGCAGCCAAATAAGAAATTCAAACGAATGTCACGCCAGTGTCATTCTCCCTGCAGAGCACCATATGCAGGAGTCGGCAAATGAAATGTCTTGAGAAACCATAACCTTTCTGGGTGCGTATATACATACAGAACACATATATATATATTATATATTATATATGTATATAATTATATATATATAATTATAATATATATATATATAATTATAATATATATATATAATTATATACATATATAATATTACTCATACATATTCTGTGCGTATGCATGTGTAGTGAGAGTTGCCACGACCAAAGGGGCTTTGATTGTTCGAGGTTAATGCATGTAAGAGTGCACCTTGTCCAATCGAAGTCATTCAGCCAATCTTGATGATCACCGTGAGTCTGCAGTGAGGGAAGATACACAAAAACTGCAATTCCACCTGATTTGACACCCTGAGTTTGCAGTGCTGAAAGCGAAATTGAAAATGGGATATATAGACATGGAATATCATGGAATCACATAGATAGAATCGGAATGAATCGGATAGATATCAAAAGTGCTGTGGAGCAAAACAACGATTGAAATTGAAAGAGTAGGGCCAGTCCGTGACCAGCCTCCACGGCATCTTGGAGAACGCTCAAAGTCCTCTTGATTGAAGTGACAGCAGTTGTAATAGCATACTGCGCACTGCGCACATAGACTTAGAATGCCAAGATGTCTGGCAAAAAAAAAGGATAAGGAAGGCAAATAATAAGATTTACATTATAGATTTACAGATTTTTGCGAGGCAGCTAAGTCCATGCGAATAAACTTCCTTGCAATGTTAGGCAGCGTTAACGTCCGCTGAGCAGTCCTGTGGCGGACAGCCCATATCTTTCCGAGACCAGTCGATTGAACATCATCTTGCCGCTCACCTGGCCGCAAAAGCTGTGTGACACGGTGTCAAGTACTGCATTGAGCATATTTCTGTGGAAGATTCGTGGTTTGCAAAATAATCGATAATGCAAACATATGCCAAAATGATCACTGTTGGAATTCCCGTGCTCACATGGACTCCAGCATTCTTTAGACAAAAAGCGGTGGTCCACCTTGCACTACTGAAATGGCACATCTAAAGACCTAGGATGCAAGGGGGTCTAAGACCATCTAAAAAATCATGGCCCAGGCAACCAACTACAAAAAAATACAAACAAATACAAATACAAAAGCGGAACTCTAAAAAATAGGGAGTCCATGTTAGCCATGTGGACGTCAACAGGTATAAAAATACCAAATGTACCCAAATGATTGCTTTACACATCGGAGATGGCCGGCGCACAACAGCAGTTTTAGCAAATTGCAAAAATTCAATCAGCTTGTCTATTCCCTCTCAAAATGCCCTCTCTAAAAAATCATGACCCAGGAAGCCTTTGCAAAAAATGGGGAGTCCGGGTTAGCCATGTGGAAAAAACACATGTTTTAGCGAAAAAAACTGTCTTTTGCGACAACCCGGGTTGTCCCATTCTTTAGTGGAAATTCCAAGGGGGATCCAAAATGCCCCGTTTTCGCCTTCAGCAAGGTGTTGTGCATGCGTGACTTTAGCTTGCGTTAGTGACCTGCCCAATCAGCCAAATTCAGCCAAATCATCAGCAAGACATTTCAGTTGATTGGACAAACCTTGATCCTGCGCAAATGACCGCCGTAGGAAACCTTGCAAATCGACGCCATAAAAATGTTTCATTGAATGGTTACTCAAGATGAAAGGAAACATTGAACTGGCACTTACATTGACACCATCTCACGAATATGGGTTCTAATCAACTTTTCTTGACTGCAAGCTATCATGTCTGCATCCCAAAGAAAAGCAGAGTGAGGAAGACTCGAAAATGCCACATGTTTTAATGTTTGAAGCACTTTTGAGCACTCGCGCATCTTGCATCATCTTGCCTCATCCGCTGCTCCACAGCGCAGCGTCGACGCACCTGTTCCAGACATAGCAAGACTCGGCTAAGAGAAGGATGCCGAGTTCACCTCCGAAGATTTGGGATGCCTACGGGTGCCTCCTTTGATCATCATCCTTAAGGACCTGTCTTCATTAAGATCATTAATTAAGCAGCAAGCAGTAGCAGCATGGGAATCTGGTCCTTGCCAAACACCCTGCCACAGGCAGAAAACATGTTTGTCCTGGACAAATGGATGAAGATAGTTGTACAGCAATGTTTTATGTATATGTTGCAAACATTTGCAAACTGGTTTTTGCGTCACGTTTCAGCTTTGAGATCCGGCCTGTTTGCAGGCCCTTAGTGGCTGATTGCTTGTGTTTGGTGGCACCGATGTGGGAAACAAACAGCGTAGGCAACCATGCAAAGCTGAAATATCCCCGTGCGTGGAGCATAGATGGGGTTGCACCGAAAGTTATCCGAAATGAATTCTTGAACCCAGGTTTTTTGGAGGGATAAATCTCCTAGAGGATCTAGAGGGATATCTTTTGCGGTATTTTGCAGTACAAGGTCAGGAAAAAAGGCCTACCAGCACGACAGAGATCTGAGATAGTGTGTTCGAACCTGTACACGCAGAGTAACACCTGTCACACTCACGCGATCACTTTGCCGTGTCACTAAGGCAACAATATCTATAGAAACTTACATTAATTGCAAAATCGAGTAATGAACTGAAATATGATGGATGTTTCTTTCGGCTCTTGAATATCATATTGTACACTTGACTTGGGCCTTCCACATAGGTGGCACTACTCCATCACTATTCCCTCTTATCATACTACACCCTGCTGCGAATGAAGTTTTGGCGGTCTTGAGGTCCGGACTGCTGTGCCAAAAGCACTGCGCTGCCTGGGAGCACCGCACTGTGCCAAAAGCGCGGGGATCTCGCCTCCGTCCAGAATTGTATCAAATTTGTCAAATGAATTCAAATGACAACTCTGCCAGAGTTGAATGATCATGGCAAGACATGACAAGACAGGACAAGACCTGAGGACAAAACTCAAGCATTTTGTCCATAGTGTTTTGCTGTCGGGTCATTTTGGTTTGCACCGCTAAGGGACAAAACTTGGAATCGTCATTGATTCAACAAACTCAAGAAAGTTGTCTCGTGCAACCCGCTGCAGAGTACTATATACTCCAGGTATCTGGGAGTTTCAGGAACACTTGGACCAACTTCGTGCCTGCCGCGCTGCCCTGCTTGGTAAAGAGCCGCCAAAGTGCGGCAAAGGCTTGGCCTGGCAAATCAGGCTGACAGTGAAATCAGGTCCAAAACGAGTCACAAAAAGTTGTGAATAGGTAACCGATGGTAACCGGTTTCAATCGGTTTAACCACACTGGTGCGTGCAAACTACAAAAAGTGTCACCAAACTGGCTGCCTCAGAAAAGGGAAGCAGATAAGACATCCGGAATGCAACAATCCTGCCCCTGTCCCATGCCGTGCATGCACATCATGTTGTTACTTTTCTTCCATTCATAGCTGTGCAAGATTCAATTCCTGAGGTTTAAGAATGCAAGCAAGGATTGTCCAATTTCAACGGACATCAGTCAATGCTTGAAGGAAGTCGTCAATTGTGCTACAATCAGAACCTGCTACCTGAACTAGATGCCTTGAAAGCAGCACCTGACTGTTCTATCATCAACTGGAGTAGTCCAAGCTATGTTAGATGTTAACCTCTGCACAGTCGTGGGTGGGCACAATAATTTAAAAACCACAACCCGGTTTTGTTTGAGGGCAAATTTGCAACATCAGTGATTAAGGTCCATCATTTGCAGCATATGCGCATGTCTATTGTAATCAGTATTTGTTTAAGTATTCCATGTATATACTCTAATAATATATATATATGCAATTACAATCAGTTATATATCATTGTACATATTACATATTACATATACATACGCGTGTAGCAGCACACTCAGGGCAAGCATTGCCGTACATGTTTGAAATTTACTTAGACAATTTAAGAATGTCTGAAATGCGTAGATATATGTTTTCCAGGTTTTTCCCGAGAGCATCTGAGCGAAGGGTTCTTCTAATAGTGGGGGTCTGTTATACATTTTCACATCTTCTCATCTTCACATCTACACATATCATCTTCAAATCTTCACATCTACACATATCATCTTCGCATCTTCACATCTACACCATACCATCTTCACACCTTCACATCTTCACATCTTGACATATCATCTTCGCCTCTTCACATCTTCCCATCTTCACATCTACACATATCATCTTCACATCTTCACATCTACACATATCATCTTCACACCTCCACATCTTACCCTCACATATCATCTTCACATCTTCACATCTACAAGTATCATCTTCACATCTTCACATCTTATCCTCACATATCATCTTCACATCTTCACATCTTCTCTCTCTCTCTCCCTCCCTCCCTCTCTCTCTCTCTCTCTCTCTCTCCCTCTCTCTCTCTCTCCCTCTCTCTCTCTCCCTCCCTCTCTCTCTCCCTCTGCCTCTCTCTCTCTTGTCCTCTGTCACTGTCTCTCTCCTTCTTTTTCGGACGAAATGAGGTTCGATCGCCAAAAACTGAGGTAAGCGCTTCGACGACAACCCTTGTGTGTGTGTGTAAAAGTCTCTGTGCGTAAAAGTGTCTGTGTGTAAAAGCTTCTGTGTGTAAAAGCTTCTCTGTATAAAAGCGTCTGTGTGTAAAAGGTTCTGTGCGTAAAAGCTTCTTTGTGTCAAAGGTTCTGTGTGTAAAAGCCCCTGTGTGTAAAAGCTTCCGTGTGTAAAAGCTTCTGTGTGTAAAAGCGTCTGTGTGTAAAAGAGTCTGTGTGTACAGTAGAAGCTTCTATGTGTAAAAGCGTCTGTGTGTAAAAGCGTCTGTGTAAAAGCTTCTGTGTGTAAAAGTCTCTGTGTGTAAAAGTGTCTGTGTGTAAAAGCTTCTGTGTGTAAAAGCTTCTGTGTGTAAAAGCGTCTGTGTGTAAAAGCTTCTGTGTGTAAAAGCTTCTATGTGTAAAAGCGTCTGTGTGTAAAAGCGTCTGTGTGTAAAAGCGTCTGTGTAAAAGCTTCTGTGTGTAAAAGTCTCTGTGTGTAAAAGTGTCTGTGTGTAAAAGCTTCTGTGTGTAAAAGCTTCTGTGTGTAAAAGCGTCTGTGTATAAAAGCTTCTGTGTGTAAAAGCGTCTGTGTGTAAAAGTTCTGTGTGCAAAAGCGTCTGTGTGTAAAAGCGTCTGTGTGTAAAAGCGTCTGTGTGTAAAAGTGTCTGTGTGTAAAAGCTTCTGTGTGTAAAAGCTTCCGTGTGTAAAAGTGTCTGTGTGTAAAAGCTTCTGTGTCCAAAAGCGTCTGTATGTAAAAGGTTCTGTATGTGAAAAACTGTACGAAGGATACGATGCAAACTATTGTCTTGTAATATATTGTCTTGATACTATGCTTCTCGTCTGCCTATAATACATCTTTAATATATTGTGTTCTAATATAGTGCCTTATTAATACTAACAACAGAAGACCTTGCTCCTCTACGCTCTTGGGCCATCCGTCGTCTAGTTTTTGGTATATCGTTGTCTCTCTTCACGTCGAGATCAGGAGGCCTCCAGCCACTGCCCAGTTGAACAAGCCATTGGCGGAGCCTGAAGCAGGAGGCATATTTGAAGACTTTGCAAGACACTTTCTTAGAAGTCTTGTTTCTCGGACAACACCAAGGGCAAAGGAAAACTGTCTTTGAGCATCACCCAAAACGACCTTGCAAACTAACCAAAACTGTGATGACGTGTGGAACATGTGTTTGAGTGTGGAGTGGAAAATCAAGCCGCAAAATGCATCAAAGACATAGTGCCAGTCCATGCAAGTATGCACGTCTGTAAGGATGAGATGCGAAACATGTGAAGGCCTTTGGTAGTGCGGAATTTGGACCTTGCTTAAACTTGCTTGCTTTGGCCCCAGTGCTGTTCTCAATCTTGAGCAATGTGCACAAAAACCTGTACTGTCTTGTGCCCTTGGCGCCTTTGGGCTGTGTCGATGGGGCGCTGGGTAGCGGCTGGTGAGAGGCAAGAACCCAAACGAATAAATCATCAAACACGAATCATTGGCATTCAAAATTGTGCTATGCTCCGGCACCATATCAGCATTTAGTTTGAGACATTCATCTGTTGGTTTGCAGTGGCTGGCAAAATTGAGTTCAACTCATTCTCGGCTCATGTTCGGTTTGATTGAAAACGACTCATTCATGCATGCTGTGTGCAGAGAAAACAGTTGTAGTGGTAAGCGTAGGCCATGATCCAATTGGCGAGTTTAATCTGCAGAAACTCCCTTGAGCCCTGTCGGTTGAGCCCTGTCGGACTGCACAGGGAGTCCCCAACCTCCAACATTGATATTGTCAAATCCTACAACCCAACATGCTCGAACATGCTCGACAAGGGCTCAAGAGTCTGTGTGCTTAACATCTTTCAAGAAAATAAAGGAATGCGGACAGCCGGAGTAAGTTCAAAGTTTGATTGTTGCAAATGCGGACTCATGTGGACTCAAGTCTTGAGTAATTATCTGCCAAAAAGATTCAAAAAAGGGAATGCTCCAAGTTCGTGGCGATTCATGCAATCTTGCCCACATTGTTCAACTCTGCTGTCTTCAGACATTGTCTTTGGGCTGGCTGCGTCCTCCCTACCTCCGTCATGAATGGGTCCGCATCATGAAACAAAGTTGACAACGGAGTAACTGCTGGTCGAGCCCTTTCCAATGCTTTCAATCCTCCACCTGAAACAAGGAAAAACATGAAAAGACTTGAAAAAATATGAACGAATCAGAAGTCCAACCCGCCCCTTGCTTATCCTTGCTTCATCCCTCGACTATCTGCACTCCTTCATCCCTTGGAAGCACTCCGTTCGCGTTCGCGAAGCCCATCGCCTGGTATGTGCCATGCAGTGCCTAAACTCCAACATTCCACAGCATGTATTGACATGTACTGTATTGAATAATTCATGCAAAAAGGTCTGCCCAGAGTCGAAAGCAGGAAAAGGGCTAGCTAGCTGCCAGAAGTCCGGAATGTACTTTTTGAGTTCAATACATATTTTCCAGGTACAGGAAGTTCTTCTTCAGCAAAAAAAACATTCGAAATTGTGGCCCGCCTGCGCTGCCAGTGCAGCCGCTACGCTTGTAGGCATCGGACCATCTTCTGGACAACAAGAGTTGGGTTTGCTGAAAATATGTCAAACTATCGAAACTATGGAAATTATGTTAAAGTTGGTGCAAGCATGTGCAGACTACATCAGCATCATCAGCATTGGGATGGGAGGCGACTATGATGTTTTAAGATGATTCTATGAACATCTATGAACACCATTGCTGGTTATTGCTGGTGTGCAGCTGTAATGGACGCTTCCAGTTGGCAGAGCCATGAGCGACTCAGTCGACTCAGCCCATCAGCCGTGCCTGGTCTATTGACGTGCCATGCATCCAGCTTTTCATTAAGCCTCAGAAAATTCGGTGCAAATTTGAAAACCACCCTCCAGCCATGTAATTGCAGTTGTCTTTTGCTGAGCGGGCCTAAGATACCTAAACAATGGTTGAAGGTTAAGCTTGGCCAGATGTTACGGGATGCAATTCGGATAAACAAGACACATAAATTTGTGTAAAACATGTCAACTATATAAACTAAATTAATGTTAATTCAAGATTTGCACACGTACAGTACCACTTCGTGTGATCATGTGTGATCTAGTATGACTCAGACTCAAAGGACCTCTATGGCTCTATGGTAGATGGCCTCAGAGTGCAAACATGCTGTCCATCGGTGTCCTGTGACTCCCAACGGAGGCGCGACATAGCCACCAGCCAACATCACTGACGAGGTCCAGCCCGCGAGGTAAACCCACTGAGTTGCAAAGCAGTCGGAAACACGTGGCAATCAAAACGGCAAAACGATTCCAGAGATTTCCGAAGATTCCAAATTGCACGGCAGTAAATGGTGGCCCTTGGGGGCGCTAAGGGGTTGTGGCGAAGTGCCTCCGAAGTCCCTTCATTGATCGGATGTTTGCTTTTTCATTCTCTCTGCAATACTCTAATTGTACTTCACAAACGCAACGTAATTCACAGATATTCACAGTATATACAGTATCAGAATCTGCACGAAGTGTATTTGATCAAGGCAAAATATGATTTTGCAGCAATGGCCGTTCAGACTCATGCTCTGTCAGAGACATCTTCAACAAGCCTGTTAAACTGGGTTGATTCCATCCACATCGGATAAAGTCCATCAGTGACAATGCCAGGTGGAGTTCGCTGTTCGCCGTGGACCAACTTGCAACTGTAGTCTATGACTTCAATTTGTTGGCCCCATCCCTCATCCACTTGATAAGTTTTGAATTTCAAAAATGAGAAACTTCGCAACTCAGCGAGTCAACAAAGCGTAGTGCTGCTGAGACTATAATTATAAACTTCCGAGTTACGGACGAATGTCCATGGGCAGTCTTGTCATCATGTTCATGTCTCATCATGGCAACCATATCATCATGTCAACCACCCATCATCAAAAACATGCACAGGACCGTGGCAAGAGCTCGATTTGCACTTCAAAATAGTTTTTTTGAAAAACTGAT
Source organism: Cladocopium goreaui (assembly GCA_947184155.2). Taxonomy (NCBI): domain Eukaryota; class Dinophyceae; order Suessiales; family Symbiodiniaceae; genus Cladocopium; species Cladocopium goreaui. The sequence continues at coordinate 520,618 of CAMXCT020000347.1, read as the reverse complement.
GATGCCGGAGCACTTTTGGAAGATGAGGTCGGCAAAATGTACATAAAACTGTAGCGAGAGTTCGGTTTCACATAAAAATAATTAAACATGGCTAAAAAAACACCATTCATGGAGTAGCGCGGAATCGTCCCTTTGTCAGCGCTGCGCGAACGTTGGTCGATTCAGTGCGACCCTCCTGCTATATGCGGGTTTGCAACCGGCTGTGACAAAACGCAGTGGCACGGCTGCGCGCAGCAAAGCATGAGTGATGCTGCAACGCTCTTGGTAAGCGCGATTGCAGCTGACTGGGTTGCTAAACGCATTGCAACAGCTGCGCGAAGAGAAGAATTGGATTGCAGAAGCCACATAAGAGGTAGCTGGGAGGCAGCTCAGAGCAGGTTGCCCAGTGAAGAAGTAGCTCAACAAAGAAGTAGCTCACTTATCCATCCATTCATTCATCCATTCATTCGTTCATTCATTGATTCATTGACTCACCGACTCACTAATTCATTCATTCGTTGATTCGTTGATTCATTGATTCACTGAATCATTGATCCATTGCATCATTGACTCATCGGTTCATTGATTGCATCGACTCACCAATTCACTCGTTCATTGAGTCATTGGTTCATTTGGTCAGTCATGCACGGATTCTCTCATCTCATTTCACCCGCATCTCAACCACCATTTAATTCGTTGATGCACCCCACAGCTTGAACAATTCATTACTTCTGCATCGCACAAACTTTCCGATAGGCCGTTGATTTCCTATATATAGTCGTTTCATTTTTTCGAAATTTCCGCCCCGGCATGGGCCGGGCACTACTGGTAAGATAGTCATCTCACATCATGGTACATCATGCGCGCACAACATAGGCAAACGACCATATCGATCTGCTTCCTTCCCGCAATCGCAGCTTGCACTCCTCTTTTGGAACCGGGAAATCTATGTAGCTGATCCACCCTTGCTTAGCTATGCTAAGGTGTCTCTGCTTAGCTTTGCTCATGTACCCATGAGCGTTGCACAGCAAATGCCAGCGATCATACAGGTTGTCAAGCAAGTTCCGGCAGCAACGAGTCAGAGGTTGACTACTTTTGGATTGCGGCACATGACAAGAGTGTTGGGCCACATGCCACTTCTGATCTGCAAAGATGCAATAAACAAATACACAATCAATGTGAACTCGTCAACTTCTCGGTTTCATGTCGCGGATAGAAACGATCAAGCGAGCTGCAAAATAGTTGTCCCCTGGCCATGGAAAATATCTTGTGCGCAGGCACCACAAGATTCCACACAATCACGATCAAATCATAGATCCAAGTCCCTATGAAAGGCAGTACATGTCTACTGTATTGGAAGCACACCAATCAGGCCAGTGACGCATATAATACACGTGCTGAGCACGTAGACCTTGCCAAAGTTTTTTGGCTGAAGGCGGTCCCACAGGGAATGAGAAAGCAAAACTCTCACTTGCTTTTACTTCCTTGCCTGTGGAATGGCGATGGCAGCAGCGCTCATTTCGGTCAGTTGACAAAGGCCTGCTGAGTGAAATTATCACCGTCAAAGAGCCACCGTGCATTACTGTGCAACCCGAGGGGTCTAAAGTCTTGTTTCTAGCTCTGGAGTCTAGGGTGTCTTTGGTGTTTGAAGGTTGGAGTCTGTACTCGGCGCACAGGTGGTTTGGAGGGGCTATGGGCGTTGTATTGACTGAAGAAAAGAACTGCATACCTTTGCCAACAGAATTCAAAAGATCTCAAAAGAATTCCCATCAATCCATATACTCGTGGAAGTCTAGACTTTAGAAAAATCGGATTTGAAATGGGAGTTTGGGGAGGTTTGGGGGTGCGCATTGGCCAAAGGGGGAGATGGAGAAGAAGAACTGACGTAAAATTGTAGACCTGACCTGACCTGGACCCAAACCGTGGCGCATACGCAACGAGAAATGCATGGTTGCAGCTCTTTTTTTTGCACACAACATCCTTGTATTTCTTTTCAGTAGAACATACACGTTGCTCTCTGCAAGTGTCTACATCCGCTGCATGTGGAGCTTACCTTTCCGCTTCGAAAACAGCATCAGTCAGCATCTTTCCTCCGACAAAAACCATCAAGACACAGATGAAAGAACTTTGCAGTGGAAGTCCTGATCGTGATTAACAAGTCAGGTGAAAGTGTTAGGTGTTAAATTGTGAGAACTATCGTGTTGGGAAGTTCAATCCTTACTGCGACAGAAACACTCTGGATCTGTCACCGATTGGACCAGTCTGCCAGCCTGGTACCACCTCCAAGGCATACGTTTTGTAGATCTCCCCTTCACTTTGGCGTGATTTTGAGAGTGGCACCGGTGGTCTTGTAGATGTTGTTGACCTCGGAAGACAAACCTACTCTTTGGGCGAGCAGGATCCTGGAAGCATCGATTATTTTGGTTAAGAACGAGAACCAGTGTGATACGTGTTGTTTCCTGCGTTGCATGTTCATATCATGTTACAATCATGTTGATGCGATGTGGTCCCAGAAAATGTCTCAGAGCCCAAATCAGTGGCACATCCCTTCATGATATGCAAGCACGCTCGGCCCCGTGGGGAGAAAGCACAAAGGCACAAAGTGTGTAACTCAGTAAAATCTGATCATGTCCTCCTGCTGCTTTTGTATCTGAAACTGGATCCAGAAATAATTTTCCAACTCAAGGGCAACTCTCGAAACCACAAAATACTGTACAAAGTAGGCCACAGGGAAATCAGAGAATAAGGGCTGCGGCTGCTCTGCAGAAAGGACTCAAAACCATAAACACCACCCTACACCACCCTTCCCAGGTCTGCTAAATGCAAAACGTCCCGCAGAAACACGTGTAGGCAATCAATATATATATATCACATATATATATATATATACGCATTTATATATATAAATACATTTATATAATTATATATACATTTATATATATATATATATGCATTTATATATATACATTTTTATATATACACATTTATATATATACATTTATATATATATACATTTATATATATATACATTTATATATACATTTATATATATATACATATATATATATACAGTTATATATATATATACAGTTATATATATACATTTATATATATATATTTATATATATATATACATGTATATATATACATATATATATACATGTATATATATAATATATACAATTATATAATATATATATATATACATTTATAGATATATATATATATATACATTTATATAATATATATATATATACAATTATATAATATATATATATATACAATTATATATATACGTGATTCTTTCATTTCCCTTCTATGTGTGGTTTGCAGCTTATGATGCTTGTGACGTTTCACATGCAAGTGTCTAAGCATGCCTTTCTCGTGGTGTTTTTTTCTGTACGCTCTACTGCTTCAGATCGATGCCAATCACATGTTGCTTTCACACGAAGCTGCTGTCAAGGCAACGTTCGGGCTATTACCAAAATTCGTGTTGTGAAACAGCATCCTCTGACCTGCAACCTTTCTGATTTTGATTTGTGACTCCCTCTCTATCTCTCTCTCTCTCTGTCTGACTCTCTCTCTCTCTCTGACTCTCTGACTCTCTGACTCTCTGACTCTCTGACTCTCTGACTCTCTGACTCTCTGACTCTCTGACCCTCTCTCTCTCTCTCTGACTCTCTGACTCTCTGACTCTCTGACTCTCTGACTCTCTGACTCTCTCTCTCTCTCTGTCTCTCCCTCCTCCCCATGCATGACCAAGTGACAACGTCTGGAGTGACCTATCAGCATCAGTCAAGTGCGAAAGTGGAATGCAGCAAAAGAAGGAGCCAAAGTAGAAATGGTTCACAACGCTCACATTTACGGTATGTTGGATCTTGTACCTGAAGTTCAACATGTTTACATGCAGAGCCCCGCTCCTTGCATACATTATCCAGGTGAGTTTGGGTGATCCTTTATTTGCATTGCCACAATGTGCAAATGCCGACCTTCTCCCAATGTATAAAAGAGTGTGTATATATATATGCATATTATATATATACATATATATGTATACACGGCATATGAATAGCTACATGTATAATTACAACTGTATACATATATACACATGCGTGACATGCCGGTAAATACATATGGATACATATGGTGTGTAGGCGCATACATTGATATGTGTGTGCCTGTGCCAGGACAGATCTATGACAGTCTAGAACTACATACACACATGCTGAGAATACAAAGGTCCAACTCTTTCCTCAAAATGGTAAGGCGGTAAGATACGGTAAGGGAACTGCAGGCCTTCTTCATATCACCGGCAGCAACATCGGGAGACCAGCTTGGAATCATCTCCTGGAGAAAAGAGCCGTTCAAGGAATGTACTGGTACTGGGCCAGAATGCCACCCCACAGGTGAGCAAAATCGGCTTACCTTAGAGTGATTGGATCTATATATAGAGATATAGAGAAAGAGAGAGAGAGAGAGAGATGAAGATTGAGTACTGTAGAGACTGTACATCTCATGACTATGGGATGCTGACCGGCATCAGTTGCTTTTGAGATTTGCATTATGAGGACTATCTTAGTGCATCAGTGTTGCCAGTGTAGATTTATTCATATATTCATACATAAACTAAAAAGAAAGGATGGCAAGTACTGCACAAATTTCATCTCATCAAGAACAATGTAAAGCTCAGGTTTGGGTGACCAGATTCAAATGCGGTAGCAACAATGCCTTGGCTTCCTGTGCTTCCCTCGGCTATATCTAACCACACACGCACACACACACACCTATCTGGAATCTTCTTGCAAATCATGCGGTGCTTCTTCGGGATTTGGGTAGAGCAGCTGCAACCCTAGTTATACTTGCAGATCTGACCCTTCACACAGTTCGCTGATGTTCAAGAGTCTCAACGGTGTCCTTGAGCTTGGGGCTCCACTTTTTGAACTCGGGTGAACTGCCAAAGCACTTCTCGATCACGTCGAGGGCTGGCAAATTACAAATGGGAGAAGCAAAGATTGTGCGACAGGCTGGCAGAATCACACAGATCGTGGAAAGATACAGTATTGAATTTCCACATCTTTAATCATCTGCATGCATATATCAAGGCTATCATTATATATACGTATATATATATATATTCCCGATGCACTAGCGCTTTGCAAGGACAGTTGTACGAGACGGTTTTTGGAGATCTTTGGAGCATCACGGTCGCACTGCCTGGCCTCAACTAAATGTCCACTTAGGAATCTTGCCTACTTAGATTAATGTGATTTATACGTGAATCACAGTACCCAGGTTTGAGATTGAGACATACCCAAATCTGCGTTGTGTTGGCCCTATGTTGGAATGTAGTTTTGGCATGTTTTGGTACCTTTCCCGTGCTATTCCCCGTGACAGAGGAAGCGTTTGAACCCATGTTTGGCCAGCAAGTGTATCAACTCTCCTATGCAAGACTTTGCAACACATTGCAAGACATTTCAATAAGACATCCAGGTCGAGAGTCTTGGTCAGGAACGCAACCACAGTCAAGCTCCCAGGCACCCCCGCCAATCGAGACACAGGTGGAGGCTCCCGGTGACGCACCCAGAAGACCACAAATGGTGCCGTTGGCACCGGTCACGACCTGTAAGAACTCGCGTCTCAGTCAGTCGCTTAAGACATGTACTTATATATATATATACATACATGTCCAACATCTTCCAATCTGAAGTCAGTACAAAACGGATCAGACAGTGCTGATGTCAAGAATCAAATGAATTGTTTGAGCACATGCCGCACTTGGAATCACCATGAGCCAAAGGAGGTAGACCGTGTAGACCAGTGGGCCAAGGTCAAGTCAGGTCAAGTCAGGTACAGGTAAACCTTCAGGTAAACCTTCAGGTAAACGCCCAGGAAAACCAAAAGCATTTCATGTGATCTCTGTTTGCTGAGGCCAAGGCCTCGGTTCCGAACTGGAGCATGCCCTTGCCAGTCTTGGGGTCCTGACAACATTGACAACCCAAGTTAACCTTTTCTATTGTCATAGCTTGATCTTGACTGTGCAAATCGCGCAAGTTTGACAAATGGATGTACTGGACCAAACGGATTACGTAGAGTAGTTCCAACATGTTCGAAGGGGCAACACTGTTACTTTTTTTTCCTCGACTACTCATTCATAGCCATATTTCTTGATACGCACCAGAAATATATTTACGACTGCGGGACATGCAATCCGAATCAGGCGTTTTTAGTTGCAGTGCTTTGCTCTCCATGAGGCATCTGACAGGGAACTAAGCTGCAATTTGTAAGACTAAAACAGCCCGCAGCGCTTCAGCTGCTGCACATCATTTCAGCATTCTTAACGTTCATAAGATTTCATCAGTATAAGTATAAGGCCTTCCTATGCCCAAAAGATATTATAATATATATATATAGTTGCTGTCGGTATACTTCCTTCCAATACTGAGCATCGAGGGGAAGATCTGGATCTTCAAACCAACCAACCTGGCACTTCCACCCGCGTCTTTGCCTTCTTGATGATTTGTGCGCGCACGCCTGCAAGCAAACTGCTTCAAGCAAACAGTGCCTGGTGCGCAAGACATCCCTAGTCCACAAAAGGCAGAACCCATCAGAGAAAAGAAGAGAGCACAGGCTAGACGGCTAGACAGCCACAGAAGCCTTTGCCAACGTATAGATATATAAAGACACACCATATACCTGCAGATTGATGCATCATACACCCTGGCATGCAATGATTGCAATGATTGCATACTGCCGGACCTGCTGGGATGAAGACCCAGTCATCAGGGTCGGCCTCAGGGTAGTAGTGCCTGCAGTCAAAGCAATAGCGGCTGGAGCGGCAGGATGTGGCACATGGCAGGGCGATTTTCAGTGCGTGCAAGTACTCATGGGAAGCACCAGACTTGAAACAGCCCCGTCAAAGGACTGACAAATAAAAGCATAAAATACTACCAGGGCCTGATGTCCTGAAGCTTTCCCATGGCACTCTTGAAAACGTCCTGGCACATTGATTGCCTTGCAGGCCTTGCAGGTCTGATTCTAAGTAGGTTCCAAAATTCAACGGTTCCTCTGAATCAAAGAGGTTCAAAGGTATTCAAACGCAAAATGATGACGGAGGTCCTTCATGAGCATGACGGCCAAGCTGAGGTTTCTCGACCTTCAAGCTGCTATGAACCGAATGAATTGGATGTGGATCTATGCAGTGGACTGATTTGACTTTGAGAAATATTGTGGGCTGCACATCCCAAAAAGAAATCACAATATTTGACACTGACACGAATGAACCGTTGACATCTGCTCCCGTCTGCTCTCCACAAACGATCATTTAGCTTTCCATCATCAGGAGACAACATCTACGGCATAATGACTGGTTCGTTTGCATTGAAAAGCCTGCTAGCTACAAAAGGTAGCTAACAGGTAGCTAAAATATAGCTAAAAGGTAGCTAAAACGTAGCTAAGACGTAGGTATATATAAAAGATAGCTAAAATAAGCTATCAAAGGTAGCTATAAAAGGTACAGTAGCTATAAAAGTCAATGATACAAGGTAGCTACAAAAGGTAGCTGAAAGCTAGCTTATAGCTGTAACTGGGAGCGAAGATGAGCCAAGAGGCAGCGCTCCAGCAGTTGGAAGAAGGTTGTGTGGCTTCAGTGCCTTGAAGGCATCTGTGACAGATCCATACCTGCCACAAGTATCCACAAGTCAGGATCAAATGCCAAGTGCTTACTAGTTACTAGAGTCACCAAATTACCTGTATCGCAGGAAGAAGCAGGCTAGCTGTCAGTTGAAGAGCAGGACAAGCCCTAAACATCCAAAGTTGAGCAAACAGGACACACATACATTGGGGCAACGAGAACTCCGAGAGGATCAATGTCGTGTGTCGGAAACAATTGGTCTTACTTGGAATGTAAAACTGTAAAATGATGAGCTCTTGTCGCACCCATTGAGCAATGTCCTTTCACTATCAGCAGACTGAGCCAGGGCAGCGGCAATGCCAAATCAATTGAACACTAGGGAAAATGATCCCGCTGCTTCTTGACCAAGTTATGTTGTGAATCTTTTGGCAAAATGCAAAGTTCTCTCTCTACCTGGCCACGCCTCAGGAACTTCATTGTCATGGAACCAAATGGTCCAAACAGCAGCA
>CAMXCT020000347.1:165000-510000 GCA_947184155.2 Cladocopium goreaui | reverse complement strand
GTTATGATATCATTTTTTCATTGTTCACTCAGTAGTTCTTTTTCATTGTTCACTCGGTAGTGCTTTTTCAACTCGAGCCATGCCGCATCTATTTCATTGCGGGTGACTTCGATCCAAGCAGAGCGCAGGCAGTACCAGAAGCATCAGCAAGACCAAAGCCAATACATTGACAAGGGATCATCAAGTTTTTCCAGCACCAGTAGCCCACCAATCCGTTCCCCCCAACCTCCTACATCACCACCATCGGCATCACCACCCGCACTAACAACAACAACAACAACAACAACGACGACGACAACGACAACAACGACAACAACGACAACGACAACGACAACCACAACGACAACGACAACCACAACAACAACAACAACAACCACGATCACAGATCAAGCAGGACAACAATTCCCTACAGACCTCATAGCAGTCCGGCCAAAATCAGGATCCGCAACAACACGGAGCAGATCGCCATTACCTAGACGACGCAGGCAGGTTGAACCTCCTTTGTCTGCACCACCAGGGATGTGGCACGACAACGAGCTCACTGGAGTTTGGTCACGGTACTCAACACTTCCGACACCGTTTTCCGCATTCCCACTATACCAACAAGACCAGATAGAGCTATCACCACTCAAGACGCAGATTTCAGAGCGTGGCTTCGACAGCAACAAGATCCAAACCACCCTATGACTTCTGACCAGATCAAGTATGCAGCCAGCAGCTTGAGCCTCGCGCAATTAGATATAGCTCGTCTTAGACCGTTGCAAGTGTTTGAATTTGATCCGGCTTGGACACATCCACTCACTGAAGATCCAACCATATTTCTATGTGTTACCTATTGCGCAATTCAAATCCCGAATCGGTTTTGGAGAGGATACTCCTCCGAAGCAACGTAGAGCACTTAACGCTGATGGTCGTGATGCTATATTGAACATGTACAATTAGTTCACGCAACCTCACCAGCTCTCAGAGGGTTTTAACGGAAGCAAAGCTCCGACCCTCTAAACTACATCAAGCGGACTCGTGTTCATTTTTTGCTATTGGGCATAGGAAATCCAATATGACCTTCAACAAGATCGATTGGAAAAAGCCCGAGTACTCAATTCAGGTTGGCAAGCGTGCAAGAACACTGCTCGAATTTTGGTCTTGTGGTTTAGGATGGGGTGACGGAAAAAACTTTAAATAAGGAAGTGAAGCACCTTGTATTGAACATGCTCGGCATGGAGGTATTTGTATGTATTTGTCACCATTGGCGGGATAAAATTTTGGGTATGTTCAACTCGTACGCATTACATTAATGCCTTGGCGTGGAAGTGCGACGCCACTCCACCAGCAGAATCACTGCCATAAGACGCTTGCACATCTTTCCGAGTGCAAAAAAAGCCATTTCGCTACTTGTTTCGTTCAGGTGCTGATTCGCCTCATGTCTCGAAGCTTCAGTAAGAGGATCTTGTACTTCTTCTCGTCTGACTCCATCTTCTTTCATAGAGTTTTTGCTCATAGGTTTCTCTTAGCTCGGACCTATCAGCATGACCCACAACTGGTCATCGTGGAAGGATTATCAAAATTCATCATGGTCGCAATGGTCGTCGTATGGACCTCCTCTTCCGTCGTCATGGAAACAGGGTGAAGCCCATCATGACTCCAATCTGGCTCATGGGTATCCATTGTTTCGAAACTCCAACTATTCAACCTACTGCTTGGAGCCGCAAAAAGGGTATTCATGGTCTTGATCCTCTCGAACTTCCGGTACACCAGCTTTGTCGTTATGGACTTCAAGAATTCAGTCTTCGCCCTTTGAGTGCAGGCAGGTTTTTGGGCTTGGTGTGCACCCGATCGGTGGCAGAATCCGTGTCTACTGCTCAGCTGTTGAAAAGCATGAGGGAGAATGCAGTAGACATTGACATCATCGCAGATCACTTGCATCAGACCAACTCATCAACAACGTCGATTCCATCAAAAAATGACCAACCAGTTGAGTCTATTGCTCCGTTAATTCATGAAGTGGTCACAAAGCTGAAAGCTTTGCAGCCACAGAAGACCGAAGGTCAAGCGCTTCGACGTGTACAGGCTTTGGAAGCGCAGCTCAAAGCAGCGCAAGATCAGTTGGCAGCCGCAGGTCTTTCTGACCAACCTCAAAGCCATACAATTTCTCCGAAACAACCACCTAAGCGTAGCCCTAGTTCCGCGCATTTGGGTAGCACGCCTAAACGAAAGGCAAGAAAAACGGAGGAGACGACTCAACAGAAGCTGTCCAAGATGTTTCCGCCTCAAGAGGCATCAGCACCTTCGGTGCCAGAGGCTGCAGAAGGCGCCCACCAAACTCCAGAGTGTATTTCTGACGGTGATGATGATGTTTCGTTGCTTGCCGTTTCGAAAATTTTGCATGCTTCTTCTCTTGTGCTCAAACAGTACCAACCTGGAGGCTTTTCGGCGGCTACTGGTACTATCAAAAAATGGTTTCAAACATTTCCGACGGAGACCCAGCAACCTGCGATGAAGATCATACAGATTTTGAATGATTCTGGTGTCACAAAAACAGATCTTCAGCAGGCAGCTCTTCCCATGGACATGTCATTGAAAATGACACCATCCACTTTGCACCAATTTGTTGCCATTGGTGCTAGTTTGACTGCTTGACTAGTTTGTGAAGTTCATGATCATGAAAGCATGAATGTCGAAGTTTTGTTTTCTGTGATTGACATTCTGCGCTCAGCGTTGACTCATTTTGTGCATTATTTTCCTTTCATTTCGAAAGGACCAGCCATGTGGAGCTTGAGCATTTGGCATGTTCTTTTGTTGACACGTTACTCAGCTCCCACATTGACTACTCGTCAATGGCGCAACCGTTGAAAGAATTCAAGCATCTCTCCACATATGTACACTTACCCGTTTTTTCAATCCTCACATTTGGTCTATGTCAAGATGCCGTTTCACCCACCTGACCAGAAGCGGAGGTGGTACACGCAGTCCGGACATTTTTATATCGGTTCCACTGCCATTTCAGCAGTGAAACGTGAGTTCAACAGGTTTGCAAAACTGAAACAAATTCGGCGCAACCTCGCAGTTCATGCAGAACTGTCAATCCGTTATATACTGGAGCACCAAGACAGAGTTTGAATCGTACACGTGTATTGTTTTGCAAGCATGCACACCGTACGACAATGCCTGGGTCCGTGAACATTTGTTAATTAGTTCTTGGCAACCTGCTGTGAATCATCCCTTCGTTTTAAAATTTCTCAAACTCAAATCTGAAGGATGGATGATGCAGGTACGAAAGAAAAGCCAAGGTCCTGTTAAATTAAGTCCGAGACTGTATCAAAGAGTTCGACGACGCTTGTTTTCTCTCGGACCGGTGCCGTCACCTCATTCGTTTCAAGAACAAGCTTGGAGAATTTTGTACCAAATTAGCCTGTTCACAAGAGCGAGCTATGACGCAGGCAAGCGAATTCGATCAGGACAATTTCATACCCTGGAAGTCTATTCTTTGTACAGGCTGGCGACTCACATGGAAGAACCCGGTAGATCTAGAGTCAAGAGTTTGATTGGAAAAGCGTTGCTGTTTCGCAACGCCACAGTTCCAAAAAACAGCTTGCCGTTGCACATTCCGTTTTTGGCGCATGACAATTTTCGAACGAATCTTGAGACTTGGATTCGGCAGCTCATTCTACAATAAAAAAGTTGCAATTCCTCTCTTTTACCAACTCATCGACTCAGAGAACAAGGTTTCCCCAAGTTGAGCGAAATTCTACACAACCATCGAAAACTGGAGAGTCTCACATACAAAATCACCCTTGCTGCTGTAAAGTACTACGATCCATTGCAAAGCAGCACATACACAAAACAGGACATGCCGCCATCAACTTGGACGACGTCAACTTGCCATCAAAACTACACATTTTTGCCAACGCCAACGCCAACTCTACGTATTTCCTTTCCCGGTCACAATATTTTAATATATGTTCAAAAGCGGTGACTCGTTGGCTGAAACATCATGGATTACCACCTCAATTTGCTTCCGCGTTTATGAATGGAAGCTTCATTTGGATGCCATTGACAATTTACCCAGATTTTCTTTTCATGCTCTTCAACACCTTTTACATTGGCTCCCCAAGGACTGTGTGATTCATCATGGTGATCATGAACAATTTCATTTGACCTTATTTTGTCCTCAGCTATATTTTCAAGGTGCCCTCAATACCTGGAAGGATCCGGAACTTTTTGAACAACTACCCATTTCTCCACAAGAAGCGCAACTTCGTATTCAACAGGCTTTTCCCACCTGGTCAGAACGTATTCATGGGGCTTTCGCCAAAAAGCCACCTTGCCGTATGGATTTGTCCTTTTGAAACGGAAAAAAGATTGGCAAGAAGGTCGGACTCTGATTAGTTATTTTCAGAGCTATCAGTCCACATTGCTAAAAGCAGTGTCACGCTGTTTGGACCCCATGCTCCGTGAAGTTTGGCCCCAACAATTAGGGCAACAGAGTGTTCCTCAAATTTGAAACACAATTCGTTCGGCATTTCGTGAAATTCCCGAAGAAGCTCATTTGCAATTTTTGAATGATGATCTCGTAGGTTTTTTCAACTCTGTTCCGCAAGACAGACTCTTGATGCAGTTCAGGCATTGATGGTAGCATGGAAAGAGCGTCACCCAGGAGATCTCTCAATGTCAGCAGACTTGTCAGCAACAGGAGACCCGATACAGTCAACGTTTGCAGGCACTTACAGAAAATCAGCCTACAATCAATGTCAGGTCCATCAAAGTTGACGACCTCTTCATCATTGTGAAGGCCAGCCTCAGCAGTCATTATTTCAGCGCACTCGGAAGTATTTGGCGTCAAACCGAGGAGCCGGTATTGGGAATCAGATTTGTCCGACCGTTTCCAACCTTGCCGTCACCATGGTGGAGCGAGCGTGGCAACATTCGTTCAAGGCGCTTCTCAGTCAGCAACCATTGAACTTTGCCTCGTTAGATATGTTGATAACCGCTTTGCCGTTTTCGATTCTGTCATTGCCAAGTCAGATCCAATAGCCATTTATTCTAACCCGAATTTCTATGGACACCCAGTTGAGCCGGAAAAGGTGGGTGATTCCATGCTCTTTGGATTCAAAGTTTCCGTTGCCAAAAGAACTGTGACTTATCAATGTCCTAATCAACAACAAATTCGAGATATTGCATCAGCTGGGTCTATCCGTCTCAGGCTGAGCGGCTTGAAAAGCCGAGCTCACCTGATTAGAAAATATTCATTTCCGCCTTCAGCAATTGAATCTAGTTTACGTCAGCTTGCAATTTTGTGTGTGCAGCAGGGTTTTTCTCCGTCCGAAGTATACCATGCCATCGGGCTCCGGTGAAGTCAAAAAATGGTCTCGGCGACGTACGGCCTTGGTGTGTGTGTCAAACCCTGTTCCTAAGGGCTGTTCGTTTTTTGCGGTTTTTGCGTTTTGGTGCGTTTTTCTCAGTCACAAGTTCAAAACAGTGGGACTGCCTGACTTGTAACAGTGGCAGTCCAACGAAGAGGCTGGTACAAGTCACTGAAATGGATTCTGGACGCAGGATCCACGTACCTGTTTTGAAGTGTAGAATCACCATTTTTCATTTTTTCGAAGAACTAGGTCATTTTTACTCTTATCATGGCAAGGTGGCCAAGCCAAAAACCACCCGTCGATCACGGCAGCATACAGCCTTCCCGGGAATTTTCCCATTACTCAGAAGAGTTCTAAAACCAACGACGACATGCGGTCTTTCAAGTGTGTGTCTGTGTGTATGTAAATGTAATGTAATGTAATGTTATGTTATGTTATGTAGGATAGTGTAATGTAATGTAATATACTGTACTGCAATGCAATGCAATGCAGTGCAGTGCATTGCAGTGCAGTGCAGTGCAATGCATGCATGCATGCATGCATGTATAAGTTTCTCGAGGGTTTGATGTGAAATTGTACCAGGCATTGCGATGAAAGATTCAAAAGGTTAAGGTTTCTGCAAAAGGTAGCGGTTGTTTCGCGAGAATCCTACTGCAGTTTTCCCAATACGACCTTCAGGTGTCTTCCTAATGTGGCTTTCTACTTCCCGGAAAACTGATAGTGGAAGTGGTGGATCTGACGTCTGTCGTATTAATGTACAAGGTCCTTACGGCTCAGATTTGTGAAATGATGATGCCGGTGCAAGATCCTGGGGAGAGAGCTGGTATTAGTTGTACTAATTACAAAAAGCTACAACGACAGATCCCGTTGTTTGAGAAGTGTGCAATCTGCCATATGACTTATATGACATTGAAATTTGTTGACACTGCCGCTGTAAGGTGCAACTAGCTTTTCCAGTCTGGGACCTACCTTTCTCAAAATTTCTCAAATGATTCCTAGGTCCTAGCAGTTTTGAAAACACCAAAGTCTCAATGCTCACTGATCATCACGCCTCTGGGTTCTGGCAAATGGCCCAGTCGCCCGTCACAGGCAAAGCCATGTAGCCTGGGACTCGGCTCAAAGCAAAATAGAAGCATGGTGCGACTATTCGGCGATTCTTATTTGTTGATTATGCAACACAAGGTAAAAATTATCGGACAAACCCAATCGTCTTCTTTGGTCTTCTTTGAAGCACTTGTATCCTGAGTGTTCCTCTGATATTAGCTTCTACAATATCCAACCTTCCTCCTAGTGATGATAAAAAAATGTCTGCCGAGAAGCCGTTCACTTCTGGAATTCCAGCCTTCTGGAGCATCAGCAGTGCCCAGCCTGAAGCGTGCCATGGCCATAGTATCTGAGGAAAAATCAATTGGAAACTTCGGGCAAGTCTGTCCGATTTGCTTCAAGATGCTCTGCACCTTGCCAGAAGGTACGGCATCTTGTCTGTGCAATGTAGTGCAACGATGATGAGATAAGGACAGGAGCCAAGTCTTTACACATTATCAGTAGGTGGCTGGCAGGTGCCGGGAAAAGATGCAAGTAGTGGTGGGATGCACTCGATAGGTTTGGCTGAAAGGACGTAAAAAGCTGGAGGCAAACATGGCAGTGACTTTTTATGCACCCTACGCCTGCCAAACCTGTTCATTCATGTCTGCCATCACCTATGAAGCAAGCAGAACTTCTAACAAATCCACAACCGAAGTGCAAACCATGGACTAGTACATCCACAGACACAGACGCAATCGCACTATAATTTTAATGTTGAATACCGAGTTCTACACCGTGAAGTATACACAACCATGATGGTACTGTTGATGGGCTGAAACTGCTTGTGTCCCAAGTCTGGCAAAACAATCCCTCCATATTCTTAGCAAAATGGCTACTTTTGCCTACACACTGCTCAGTATGCAAGCAGCTGCAGCGATCTGGATCTTAACCCAACCGAGGAACCCCTGCAAGAACTTGTATATCTGGAAATCGGCACACATTCCGATACTGGTATCACATGTATCACCAAATCTACTCCACTCCACAATTAGGTTTCAAACAAGACTGCGCCAACACTGGTCCAGAAAGTGCCGAGGTATAGTGATTTCTTCCAACTTGCTGCTGTCTGCTGATCTTTCAGGCCGCCTCCCGCACCGACGAAAACGAACTTGGCCTTGTTGTAGGCCCAGCCTCGCGTTGAAAGTCACCAAAATCGTTCAACTGTGATCAGCATTTGGTGATACTCTAATTAGCTTGTGGAATCCGATCAATGCCACAAAATGCTGCCTGTAGTTCTTGCCGTTTTTTTGGGACAATGAAGAACATGTGTGCAAAATAGGTTCCCCAGAAACTTATTTCTCCAACATCCTGAGTCTTTGCACTGTACGCACATTTGACAATAAGTATACTTCTGGTAGATTCAACACACCTCTTTATTAATGCTTTCATACAAGTATTGAGAAGCCCGCAAGCTGTTCACTTTCAAACATGTTCCTTCCTGCAAAGAAATTCGAGACAGGTGAAGCCCTCCAGAGGCTTTTAGAAAACATCACTTCAAGTTGCAGGCAGGGTACAGTACTTGCAGATCTTGCATGACGGCTTGCAATATAACAAAAAATATCGAACTCAATGCTGTCATATCTTCTCACCAACAAAGGAGCTACTATGCAAAACTATTTAAGCTATCATGCAAACCTCAGATGTGCGAGCTCACAAACATGTGTGCACATGTCGACACAGTGGGTGGTAAATGTCCTACTTGAACATGACCCAACTATTGGGGATATAATCTCCAGCAGATACTGGAAAGTGATGTTCAAAATCCCCAAAAAAAGACAGTTACCAACCTCCTGCGACATGCCCCAAATCAGCCCCCAACAAGGTCACTACGTTGCATGTACTTTCCCCTCCCAACACCCCTAACCACCCTACACAAGGACAGGAGCACATACGCTCTTTTGAAAGGCGGTGGAAATTGAAGTCGTAGGTACACAGACCGACACACACGAGGGGGAGTAAACACTGGACAAGTAAAGTTGGGACCGCAAGTCAACCCTCATTTACCACACACTGGTGGCTTGAGCCAAAATGGCACAAAGGGCAAGGATCAGCTGGTCACCAATTTACAAGGGATGCAGTAACCTCCCACCCAAAAACCATGCAACAGCGTTCGCCATGTTCTTACATACGTACTTTCAGTATTCCAAATACTGTGAAGCAGAAGAAATCAACTTTCAAAACAGGAAGTGGCTTTGATGGCAATAGTTTACATGCCACAGCACTATGGTAAAGTAGGATATTTGAACACTCGCTTGAAAGCTCCACAGCGCCTGAACCAGCACCGTTCACTTTGGTGGTGACGACCCACTTTCCATCTTTGTTCTGGCACAGAATGACTGCTGGTCTCTGATGTTTGACGGGCAGAGATAGTGGACTCCACAAGGAATAGTGTGATCGAATGGCATCCATGTATCTCGCTACTGAAGATGTGTTTGGCTCAGGAAGTTGAAAGTCTATATTATACAAATTACACCGGCATAGACCCCAGATAGAAAAGGTTTCAGAAACGCTCTTTTATGCCGTGCGAATATGTTGCGGCAATAGCTCATATATGCTTCTAGCATATGTCGACAAGGGGCTGAAGCAACCGGTCAACTATGTAGATATACAGTATAATATATATATACATATATATATAATGTATGTATATTCTTAGAATATGACTGTGATTTAAACTATGACTATGACTAACTTTTTGTAAGTGTTGGTGTAAATGCTGGCATGGCCTTGCTGCTTTCACTCCCCTCCTCATTGCATTAGCTCTGTGGATGTCGGTAGAAAGTGAAACAAACTGTTGACATCAATGCTTGATGTTGTCTCTAGTATGTATCTATGCAGTAGGAAATTGTCAAGGGTCTTTCACAGTTTGGCTGAAGCCACCTTCTTCAGATCTGTAACCTCTGTGTGAAGGCGCAGGTCACCTGGCGAAGAATTGTATCAGTGCGTCTACAGGAATGACATCAAGTGACCCCCCAAGCGCTTGCTCCGCTTCTAGTATGCGAACATGTCTCTTGAGTCTTGAGAGTACTTAAGAAGGGATTCTGTAACGGACCGGATTCAACATTGAGTTCGGAAGGCTAAGCAACAGAACCCAGAGCAGTCTTGCAAGCAGCATGGCCGTGACAAAAACACCAACAAACAAAGTGTTGTTCCAATGCATGGTGGTGCCTCCCAATTCCTGAAAGGCTGTGATCTTTGCTTTCGTCAACGCACCATAATCCACATCGGTTCCTGAACAATACAGGCACTGGTAAAGAAGCTGAAAGCTCTGCCCAGTTTGAAGTTCGACTCCAAATCCAAATCGTGCTAGGACAAAGACAAAGACTATGCATTTCATTTTCGAAAGCCAACAGCAAGACAAGTTGCGGCAGATACTGGGGAATTATAATGATTTGCAGCATTTCCAAGTGTTTGAGCTGGAATTGTCTGGATGAATGACTAGTGACATCTAGTGACCAGATCTTGAGAGTCTGGGATGTTTCTGGGGTCGAAGAATGTGGGATGTGTATGGATGTGTATGGATGTGTCGGGTTCGAAGAATCTCTTTTCGCTGAGGCGCCATGAGAGACTTTGGTCATGCAAATGGGCTCGGTGGGATCTCGGCCTGGATACCGAGCACGTGGCCAAGAAATGCCAAGACAAGTGCAGTTCCAAACCACACTCCTGAAACATCCAATATAAAAATGTATAACAGTGTGAAACACTGTATAACATTGTATAACATTATACAACAGTGTATGACTGTATAACAGATTCGATTCAATCTCGATAAACAGACTTAAGAAACAGGCTTCATTGTACTGTGGTGGAATTCTTGTACACTAGATCAAAATTGCAATGCAAATCTGAGTTTTGATAGTTGGTCTTTTTTAAACTGTTTATTTACACTTGTATATCAATGCATATCACCTTGTATCACTATATCATCGTGTATCAGGTACTCCTGGCCTTTCACAATCAGCGGTGCCCACTGCTTAGCCTTCTCCTTTTCCTGGTGAGGCCACCAAGGACAGATGACAGGCAGATACAAATGATACAGGGAGGGACAGCCATCACAACGACGTCACACACCTTGGGCCTTCGGATGCCTTCGGATGCCTTCGGTACGTCTGTACTTCGTAATTTGTGCTGTGGGATTAGAGCAGTGACATAGCAGGTGCAAAGACTTTTGGGTGACATGAAGTTACATCAAAAAATGTCCAAAGCACCTAGTCAGTACCCAGCTTCGCAACGCGAATTAGGGTTGAATTGTGATGAAATTCCGTTCGGTCAACTGCTGTCTAGTGCTCTCAGTTTCCCAAAGTCGGCCCGTCCTCTGGCAAACAAATCTCCATGGAGGAGAAGAGAGGATGAGACTGGCATGGCATCATGACATCATGAAACTGTCGCTAGCCTGCACGCTGTAGTCATCTGTAAGCCTTTGATCTGGAAAGTATGTGGAAATCTGCTCTCCCAAAATGACTAATAAGTGGCGAGTTGTGATGAGTTGTGTCTCTAGACATTCTAGCGGTATGCAAGTAAATCCCGCGCAAGGCAGGTGGCGGAAGTTTCCAGGGTTAAGGACTGTGACACTACAGGATCCAAAGACATAGTTTGCCTACAGGAGATGCAGCGGACTCTCACAGTTTCTCAACTCTTCTCACGACTTCTCGCTTCTTGTCAACTTATCTCAACAACCCTCATCTCTGTCCAGCTTCTTGACTCTCCTCAACTCTCTTTTCATCTCTTTCCCCTCTTCTCAGCTCGTGTTGACTCGTCTCACCTCAGTTCCACTCGTCCAATTTTTCTCAGCCTGGTTGAAGTCACACAATTGCAAACTTGTTCAATTGCCGTTCCATTCGCTCGATCCGTTTGACTCGTTCAAGTGTTGTTCGTCTTATTTCTAGGGTTGAAGTATTTTAGGGTTAAAAAAATAGGGTTAAAGGATTTTAGGATTAAACAATTTAGGGTTAGAGCATTTTAGGGTTGAAGGATTTAGGGTTAAAACATTTTAGGGTTAAAGGATTTTAGGGTCAAGGAAATTTTACCTTCGGTAAAAGGAAAACCATCAGCGCCAAAATGGAAAAAAATTGCTGCCAAAGCACCATTCGCAACCTTGATGCAACCGCTACAATACGATTTACGATTCTCAGCTGCAAAACACAATAGTATTCCGCGCGCAGCCGCAGTAGCGAGGAACCTTGACGCAGCCATTCCAATGCGATCTGCAGAGTCTGCCAAGACTGCAAAACACAGAAGCACAGGTCAGCAAGGAAGAGCAGCAAAATAGTCACCTGGAACCCTCAGTTCCACTGCGCGCGCAGATCAAACAGGAATCGACGGCAAAGCGGCGACGCCCGCAACCGTCGCGCACGCAAGCCAACTTTTCTCCGCAGGGAACCTCCGTTGACCCGAAAATACACAATGTTTCGCGCAAATCCTAACATTCAAATCGCATCCTTGATGTAGCAGCTCCAATGCGATCTGCCAACAATGACATGCAAAACACAATCAGACTTGCAAGACGCTACTGAAGAATAACTATCCTTCAAGCAGCCTTGGCGCAGCCATTCCACTGCGATCTGCACAGACTCAATTGCAAACAACAAAAGCACAGCGTCAACAAAGAAAAGAAAAAGTGACCTGGAACACTCAGTTCCACTGCGCGCGCAGATCGAACAGGAATGGACGGCAAAGCGGCGACGCCCGCAACCGTCGCGCACGCAAGCCAACTTTTCTCCGCAGGGAACCTCCGTTGACCCGAA
The DNA here is from genome assembly GCA_947184155.2 of Cladocopium goreaui. Lineage (NCBI taxonomy): Eukaryota > Dinophyceae > Suessiales > Symbiodiniaceae > Cladocopium > Cladocopium goreaui. The sequence goes on along the minus strand of CAMXCT020000347.1, from coordinate 497,807 downwards.
AATACACAATGTTTCGCGCAAATCCTAACATTCAAATCGCATCCTTGATGTAGCAGCTCCAATGCGATCTGCCAACAATGACATGCAAAACACAATCAGAATCGCAACTTCTCTGCTCTACTCTTCTCGTCTTTACTTTGCTCTACCTCTACCCCTACCCTACTTCTACTCTACCTCTGCCTCTAAGTCTACTCCTGCCCCTACTCCTCTTCTCTACTCCACTCTTCTCTGCTCTACGCTGCTCTACTCTACCTCCATCTACTCTACCTCTACTCTACCTCTACTTGACTCTACCTCTACTCTCCTCTTCTCTACTCTACCTTCACTCTACCTCAGCTCTACCTCTACTCTACCTCTTCTCTACTTCACGCAGGTGCCAACTGGACACCATGATCTTTGGGCCGGCGAGAATGTGAGTTAATGATCTCTTAATGCAGGTGCCAGCTGGACACAATGATCTTTGGGCTAGTGAGAATGTGAAAGTCCGTAACTCGGAGTTTCTCTACGAAACTTCCTATTTGATAATCAATCAGTAGTCCGGTCGCTTGAACCTGGTCTATGGTGTTTCAAACGCACAGTCGTGTTTCGCCGACTTGCCGACTTGTTCCGTGTAGCCAGAGAAGACTTTGTCCAAATCCAACGAAGTTACTGTCAAATACTGTTGTGACTTTTGCATACTTTTGCTATGTCAATCCGAAACCAGTTGCGTATAGTTACGGGATGTTACGGGTACATAGCTTCTCGTCAAACTACATCAAAAGCTCCTAGTGCGATTGCAGGCTGTGATGTGAAAGGGCAAGTGCAAACTAGTGCAAACCACCAGAGATGCTCTGTGTGTCCTTTCGGATGTCGCCTTCATGGCTTCATAGCGCTTCTTGATGAACTCGACTTGGTCCTCACGTCGGTGGGAGAATAGTTCCAACATACCTAAACCATCCTGAACCATCCTGAACCATCCTGAACCATCCTGAACCATCCTGAACCATCCTAAACCATCCTGAACCATCCTGAACCATCCTGAACCCTGGTTTCCAAGGCCAAGGTGGTAAACCTTTGAGAAACTCATAGGCAAAGAGTTAGAGCATGTTTGGCGGACCTGTTTGTAACCTAGGTCATAAAAGTGGGAATCGGGCAATGTTACGCAATGTTCTGCAATGCTAATGTCCGCCTTCCCAACACCTAGAGCGATGTGGTTGGTCTGATGGATCCATGTGTCCTCAGCCGCTGCACACCATCCCTTGCTGGTGCACTTCAACCATCGATGTCCCAATGTCTCGAATGCAGTCTTATGCGATCAAAGGCAATCCATGACTCATGATCAGGCATGATCAGGTCATATCAGGTCATTGTCTACACCGTCTATATACACAGCAACTCAGTGATAGATTGCTTGAATCACGAGGTTCAGAACATGCTTTGTCTCTTGGAGGGAGCAGACAGCGCAGCCAGAAGTACATCGACTGTTTCAGCATATCATGTACATGCATGAACAAAAGGCAACAGAAAGCAACACAACTCAGTGACGCCGTGATTGCCAACTGTCCAATGCAAACAAACGGTTTCTTTTTCGAAAGGGCTAGGGATGACAAGGCCTAGGCTATGACCGGGCCAAGCGTCTGGTTTTGGTAGCTTTCCCGTCTTGGTCAAATAGTCCCAATATTGCCGGCTTGACAGGAACTGCTCGCAGACGTGCCTAGAAGAGTACCCCGATTAGTAGGCGCACTATCGAAGTGCAATGTGGAATGGCTAGCCTTTATGGGGTAAAAATCAGCTCTTGTGAGTTGTCAACGCTGTAGGCTTAATTCCTTGCGAAGCGTCGCGAAGAACAAACCTTTGACACCACACAAATGAAACTGTGGCTGGGTATGAACTGCATCATGCAGTGCCTACAGTGAAATTATCTCTGTGACCAAAACAAAAAGGAATGCTACCGGATGGGATCATTTGGAACTGCGGAAAGCTATTGCGAGAGCAACACAGCATGCCAAGTTCTTTCTCGATCCTTCTTGCAAATCCATCAAGAGGAGGCCTGTTCTGCAACAACAGTGGGTATACACAAAGTAGTATTTAGGGGGGTTCGCTATACATCACAGCTGATTGTTGGACTTCCAATTAGAAGCCAACCATCAAATAGAAAGCAAATTCGGAACCTGATGATTCCGGCCATCTATCAAGCCTCTGCAGGTTTGATCTGGGTGCAGTTCTGGGCCAAGAGGCTAGACAACAGATGCTAAGGCAGCTAAGGTGCTCAACCTTGTCTGTGGTGACTGTCTTCAAGCTGCCATCAGAGTTCTTCACCTCCTTTGTGTAATTTGGCCTTGGAAAGTGGATCGGAAAGGCCAAAAAACTGGATCGGAAAGCCAAAAAACTGTCTCTCCAAATGGAGCCTGCCTTACCTTCTGAGCTTCGGAGTGCGAGCCCAAAAGTCCAGCTGTCCCAGGTGGGACAGCTGTGCCGGTGCAAGTTGATGTTGTTTCTCTCAAATTTTTAATCTGAGGAAACTGTGCGCAGCCCTTCCATGCCCTTCCTTCCCTCCAGGAGGAATCTGCAGCTGAGATTGGGACTCCATGAAGCCCGCATGCCCGGTGCCTGAGATCCAGGGATTGTTTGAGGCGTCCAGGAGGGGATTTTCATGTATTAGTGTACGAGATTGTACGAGTATGTCATTTATGTATGTATGATTATGTATGTACGTGCGTAGGTAGATAGGCAACTATGTATATTTACGTACGTACGTATGTCTATGTGTGTGAGATGTATTGCATTGCATTGCGCTGCAATGTAATGCGATGCAGTGCAGTCCAATTAAACATAATGCAATGTAATGGCATGCATGCGTGCATGCTTGCATGCGTCCGTATGTATGTACATATGCAGATCTTGTACATAATATAGATATGTACGTCGTATATTTGTCCTCACATTGTCCTGGAGCACGTGGTGAGCAATAAAATCTGCTTCTAGTGCTTGGGTGCACACCCAGTCAGTATATTTCCACCAGCCCAAAAATTGTACAGGCATATCATCCGGTGGGGTCGTTGTGGGTCTGAGTTTCCAGTCAGATGATTAACTCAATGCACAAAGGATCACAAATGCTTGTTTGGATCTTTCATCCGTTATCAAATCCAACAATGTTACTTCCAACATACTACTATGAGACTATGTGTTTGATCTGTCTGTGAAGAACAAATAGGCAGTACATGTTGCTGCATTGCACAAATATCTGCTTATCATGCATACATCAAATACTAGATGTAAATACGCTGTTCGTCAGTCTTCATCATTTACAGCAATCCATCTCATTTCCATGATAGGTGCTTAATATGGCTTAAAAGTGAGTTAATATGGCTTAAAGTGAATTAAATAAATATGTTTGATAGATTTTGATAGGCTCATCATTTCCTGTCTGGCACGCCATGGTACCGGCATTGTTGAAGCCATTGGAGCTCTCTTCGCCCGGAGCGCCTAAGCGCTCAAACATCATCATCTTCCAGTTGGGCTCCAGCTCCTTGCCCGACAGCCGACAGCGGACAGCCCAGCGCAGGGAACTAAAGCCTGAAAAATGGAGGCAAGATATGGCAAGATGAAAAGAGATCTTGTTTGCACTTGCTGCATTCCATATTTCAGTCCATCTATGGTCACACTTCTATTCATTCACCACACAATCCAACATCCCATTCAGTTCTTTGAATACGGGGATCAAGTATGATCAAGTATGATCAAGTCTATAGTTTTTTGAAGCAACGAACCGTTTACGCCAGGTCTCTGACCTGCACATTAGAATTTGGCGGTAAAACCACAAGTCGCTACTCGTCGCTACCCGTCACTACTCGTCTCTACGGGCTGCTTGTCCAGTCCTTCAACATGAGCCCAACCTTAGAGAGAAATCGCAGCAAATCGGCTCAAGGATCTGGACGGGCCAAGTATGCTTAAAGTATACATACAGTTTTCCAGTGTTCATTCTGTTGATCTATGTGTATCTATGTTTATGTATGTGTGTCTATGTTTATCTATGTTTATCTAGGCTTATCATGTATGTAACTGTATGTAACTGTATGTATTGTATTTGTACAGTGAACGTCCATGCATCACACCTAAAGCATCCTAAATAAGCTTACATGCACTTGGCCTGCCACCAGATACACGTAAAAAAAATGAACCCTCCCTGTTAACTCCTTGTAATTTACAGTAGTATATAGTAAGCTTGCAGCATAGACAAAGTTTCAGGCAAAAAAAAAGATCATGACCGAAAGAAAGGCGTGTTCTCGCGGTGTTGACACATGTTCAAGTAGTGACACGCAGTTACTGGCAGCTTGTTCAAGCTGGGCAATATGATTATCAGTGATGCCGTAGAGGAGCTGTTGCACTCATAACTCCTGCACCAATGAGAATCACATCCACCTCTCGCTCTTTTGGTGGAACGCCTCCACAGATCCCCTGGCACCATCCTGTGCATCGTGCATCGAAATGCAGAATTTGAAGAACAATCAGGGAAAAGAAATTATATCAGATGTAAGGGGGGTCCATCGGTGAGTCAGTGTATTGCAACATTGCAAGCAGTGAATGTTTCAGTGGTTACAAGTCACAAGTCCTGCAAAATTCAGGCGTAGAAGTTCATTGAGACTAAGCCATGGCTGGCTTTTGATTCTTGGAATGGTGCTTCACACATGGGGGTTGGCAATTGAAGTGTCTTGAGGCTGTTGAACTGATTAATCATGTGGCAGAGTTTCTAGAGCACAAGCAACATTGATCTGTGTTAAAAGAATTCTCAATTTGAGCAGGTTCTGAGTCGAGACAGGAAGAACTAGTTAATTTCTACAATACGTCATGAAATTGCGATAAAATGTGTGCATGTTCGCATGGTATCGCATTTACCTGGGAGTATCACACGAAAGCGGAGCCCCTAAAAATTCCACAGGTCCCACCTCCTGGTGCTGGCTTCGACTTCTCCACTCGCATGGAGCTGCCTCTGAAGCTCCCTCCTAGCCTGAATAGGGGTCGAGGTCAAAGTGGTGGAGAAGTCCAAATAATTGCAAACAGTAATAATGATTCTACATGATTCTAAAACATTGTACAACGTGTTTGTTTGTTCTTGTGCAAATGCAACATGTTTCTGTAATTGATTTTGCCTTTGAAAGGACCAGTGTCAGTCGCAAACAATTGTCAAGCACATTGGAATCTCCAATGCATTGCGGCATTACATTCACAGATACTGTCTTAGTCGCATAATTGAACTTATGTTTTTTTGAAAACAAGTGTTTGACTCACAAAAAAGACCCAATGGTCGCGTCTTTAGAAGTTCATAGCTGGTACAGGTTCGGAGCCTTCAAACACGGAATCGCCGCATGATCACTACCACTCCCAAACACACACCAATACCACAACAAAATAAGCGCTTTCTCAGAAACACCAAGATACATTCAAAAAAACTAACGAATCGACAGTCAAGATCATCAATGACTGCGTGTCCCCACAGGAACTGCTTCTCGATTTGAGCTTATACGAATTCAGCTCTCGACATCTAGTATATATGAATATATTGAAATATGAGGCTCTTGTAACTGTACTTGTCCAAAAAAATGTAAAAAGTGCGATTATAACCTCTGGACAGTTGCCCCTCCAAATGCAGCGAGGCCACTGATTGATAGAGTCATCCTTGGGCAACAACTTCACGTGATTGCTATTGTCGCTTCTGCGTAAATATTTTGAAATCAACGGGAAAAAGATTACTTCCCGAAAGAAAACCAGGGCGAAATTGGTAAGCTGCAAATGCCACTTAAGTTCAAGGACTTCATTCTGTTCCCGTGCCAAGCACAAGCAGGCAGCTGTTTTCTTTGGAGGTTGCTCCATCGTCAACCGGCATCCTACAGAGCTCTTGAGGAAATTGTAGAAGCAAAAGAATCACCCTTGCTTCAAAGTCCATGCGGATCAGTAAACTGTCCAAATGCAACAAAACACGACAGAATATATGAGACTCAGTATATATATATATATATAAACCACCCCGGGCGTCGTCGACTCAACTGACGCTCTTGCTACCACTATCCCGTGGCATCGTCATGCTTGAGTCCAGTTTGTTGAGTTGCTGTGATAAATAGCACCACATTATTGCATACTGCATACTATACTACAGCACTCCAATTGAGAAGCAAGCATAAACTACGCCTTCTGCAAACCAAATTCGTTCCTGCTTGACGTGGTACCGTGGTCGACCGTGGTACTGTGGTACCGTGACCAGTTTTATCCTTCCGCCAGAAAAATCCCCTGCATCCAAAACACTGCCGCAGCGGAGAGACGCTTCTCAAGACCTGAGCAACTGGATTCAACTGGCCCCGACTAAAATGTCAAAATGTACTTGATACGAGTCACACGAATGCAGGGGTGAAATACCTCAGGAAAAAGACCTACATGATTGATGATGACAAACATCATAGGACTAGCCAAAGTAGAGAGGTTTCCATTGTCCCCAACAATCTGTGAAACAATTGGTGCTGGAAGTATTTGGAGACCGTCTCGTGAGGCCTCTTTGGCCGGGCAGTGAGTCCGGTTAGTCATGATACCATCTGCATGCCGACTTGACGTCAATGAACTGTTTGATTTGTTTGGCGGGCTGAAATTACTAGTGTAGAAATACGTTGTCGTCTGGTTGTCAGCCATATTTAGTCTTCAAATAGGCAAGAGACTTGGGGCTGCCATGTTGCAGGACAAAGGAGCGCGTGACGAAGGAATACAGGCTGAAGAGCTGAATGCTGCAGAGCAAAATCGTGGCAAGAGCTGAAAGAACATGAGTTCCAAACTGAGCTCCTCCCCGCCGAATCAAACATTTAATCACGTTTCCTTTATCTTTGTCAGCCAAAAAGGGCTCCAAGAGCTAAGACATAATTTTCTGGGCAAGCATCGGAATATCTACAGAGGAAGTCATTTCACGATGGTTTCAAATGTTTCAGCACTTCCTTCCTGCTTCAATAGCCGCAAGTGGCTCACAATTGGAGGGCAATGCCTTTGTGCAAATCCAAAAAGTGGCCGCCTTCTGCGTTCTCTGTACGTATGGATTCCAAACAGAGCTCACAGGGATCTGATGAGCTATCCTGATTATCCTGAATCTTTCATCTGCATAGCTCCAAAGGCAACTAACATCAACTAACTCTTTGTCAACACAAAAGCCCGGGAAGTCTTCTCCTTCCACAATTTCATGAAGTAGGCTGGAGCACTGGAGCAGGCTGAAGCAGGCGTCCCTTTTCTTCAATGGATGACATGAGGAACATTTGCATCGCACTGGCTTTGGTGTCACACAGTGCAAGAGTGACACATCAGCTGATACGAGCTCCCTGCAGAATTCCACCCAATGTGAAGTGAAATGATGTGACTATGCATAATATAGTATACATAGTTACTATACATATACATTATATACATACATTTACAGTTACATACATACATGAACATGACATGACTGTCTTTCCTTTCCTGACCTGAAACGTCATGAAACGTCATGAAACGTCTGTGATCAGCTCTTCACCTTTGGACAGTCTGCGGACCTTTGCTACCACCTCACCTTTGGACGTGGCTTCGCCGGGGCCGTGTAGGGCCGTGTAACTTGGTTTCAGACATCTTCATAAACAAAACGATTGTACAAACAAGTGGAGCTTACTGAGTAAAAAGATTACGTAACTTGATTCCAAAATTATCACCCAGGCTTTGCGCCGCTTTGTGCCGCCGTGTTCCTCCAGAGTCTCTCCATGGGGTCGATTGACGTCTCAGCTGAGTAACCGAATGAAAATGGCTGGGCCTCACTTCCAGCTTCGATCCTGGCACATACAGCTGGAGTAGGCATCAAAGCTGTTCAAAGAAACACGCGTCTTATGAAGAAATATAAGATTCTTAACCCTAACTCACAACATTCTAATCACGCACTTCTGCGTGTCTAACCACAAAGGTCAACATGGTGTTTCCAACCGCGGATATGGACTCACACACGACTGTCGTGTTTTTTTGATTCAATAAGCAACCATTTCCCATTACATGTACACCGTGTGTTGCACGTGCACCGGGCTGTGCCACATCGCGCCCTCCTAGTAGGAGTTAGCCTAGGGCACCATCATTTAAAACAAGCGCTCTTCTTGGCATCCTTCCGACCTAATCTTAAGACGTTCAAAACTAGCCAGAGGCCCAAAATCAAAGATTATTACTTTTTATGGTGTCTTTACAATTTATTCATGAAATGTTTTTGTTGTTTTGATGATGTGTTTATGTTTTTTAAATTGACCACCATTTTTTTGATGTCATCTTGCTGTTTGGAACCTTGGGAAAATGGTGACAACCATTGGCTGAGAACCTGCCAAAATCCCAGAATCCCAATGAAAATTAAAAAGAACGCTTGAAAAAAACATATTTGTTTACGCAATGTTTATGAATAATGTTATGAATATGTTACGATTTGTTAATGAATTCCACCTGGCTTCCTGCCAGAAACTTCAAAAACTGGTCCATATCATTTTGCTGGTTTGAACCTTGGAAAAACGGTGAGAATCATGGGTTTTGATACATTTTGCATCATTTGGGGGCAAGCGTGATACAAACATTTGCAGAACATTTGACATGTCAACATCCAAAATGTTTCAGCTTGTGTCATGACCTTGTTTAGGCAAGGGTGTCCAGAATGCGTTTTATGAATTCCATGTTCCCGTTGCGCTCCACATGAAATAGCTTGATATCGCGCATGAAATATATATATATACATAGTTTGATATACATTTAATAATATCAATAATAATTAATAATGATAATAATTAATAATAATAATGTGTGTACGTGTTCTAAGGATTATTATATATATATGTATATATATATATATGCTGTATATATATATATATGTTCTTATATTACTTGGCTGCCAGAACTACTTTGTGGTTAGACTATACAGCAATACAAGGTTTGGAAACAAAGCTTTTTGGGGTTTGAAAAACGGGGTTAGGCAGGAAATCATTGGGACCCGCTATGCTAGAGACTTAGAATAAGTTACGTACAATGAGTTGGAGAGTTTCGTGTCACTAGAATGACTGGAATATGAATCCTCAAAAAGATTCTCAAAAAGCCTCTAGTCTGAATGGTCCACCATTCGAAAGCCATTTGAGGTGAACCTGGTCCGTCTTTGCCATCTGGCTCAGAGTACTTAATCCTGCCATTCAGGCCTCTTCCACATGTGGGTTTCTTGACAGGGCATCATGGCTTTGATGAACAGGATCGGAGAAACTGCAATACCCGATAGAAGAAGAAACAACTCAGACTGCTGGGCCAACACAGTTCAACACAGGTATTTATCCTCTTTGACTTGCAGCAAATGACAGAGTGGAAGCGCTGCAGAATTGTAGACTCGTTGAACAGTCAAGGGAGCAACACTTCCTAGACACCCTGTTCAAAGGGACAACAGTTTGTAACAGTTTGGAACTTATGTGTGTCAGTGATCCTCCGAAATCCCTAGCCCTCCACTTTCTCGTTTATGGAGCGCCTTCACTGCAGCATCCATGCAAGATGTGGCAGTCACGTAGACTGTGTCCTCCTCCAGTACAGCATGCTGTGATCCAAAAAATGGATCAGCGAAATAGGAAAAAGTGCGATGCTGCAACGCTGGGTGCTGTGGCGGTGCTGTGAGGATGCCAGCATGGTCAGAAACGTCGACAGTACAATAAGAGCGTCCATAAGGAGAACATGGTGACACGTTTGAAAATACATCAGAGTACACTCCTTCGTCCGCGGGTGTGAAGATTGCCTGCCACCCAAAGCAGGTCTCCAAGAATCAGAATTTTGGGGAGGAACCAAATTTGCTTTGAAAGCGCTATGAAGAACAAATAAGATCTCTGAAGCCTAATTGAATCATCGGATGCAATCTATCTTACGCATCACCAGTACCTGTTTCGGAATCCGCAATAGTCACAATCAACATCTGAAGTCCGCTTTTGAGTGCTGCACAAGCAAAATCAGATCCCCTTGACAAGTCTATTTTTGTATGCAGTTGGACATCCTCCGATACACCATTTTTCTGGGCAAGTCGGCGAGCGGCATCAATTAGTGTCCAATATTGTCCACATCGGAATGGAATCCAAGACAATCCAAGTCACTTTGGTTCTGTCAGGTCAAGGTAAACACCCTGGTAAACACCCTAAGCCGTAAACGCTCTGTTCATCGTCTTAATTTCAAAAACAAACTCTTGGAACAGCGCCGGCCTCAAGGGTATGGAAGAATGAGCCTCAGTTCTGTTCATGTTGGCAACAAAGTTAGTTTCCGGAATGTTTCAACATGTTCCAACTGTTTTGAATCGCTTGATAAACTCTGTGCAAAAGATGTTGAACTTTGAGTTTGCATGCCGTGGCAAATCATATATACAAATGTTTGGCCTGGTTTTCAGAACCCCTTTGTTTTGCGACCTTCTTTGACAGGAATGGCCAATGATGAAGAATTCTGGCAGACTGTGTCTTATCTGACATAGAAAATGTCTCATCAGTGTGTGTGTGTGTATGTGTGTATCTGTATGTAATGTATACAGTAACACAGAGAATTGTGTGGAGATGCAATGGTGAAGTTCAAAACAAGTTTTGCAAAAGTTGTTCATTGAAAGTCATGCGGCACGCAGATTTTTATTTGTTCAATGCATCGCTCTTTGGTCAGCCTTTGCAACCAAAGTTTGATCAGTTGTTGATCATGGCGAGACAATCAGAGTGAAACGCCTGCATGTCGCAATGTGTCCCGTCCCAGCATCACATTCTACCTCCTTCAAACGAATTTCGCTAGAGACTGGAAGACCTGGGTCAAGAGGACACTGCAAGACTACTTTGGATTAAGGAAGATTTGCATGAAAGCAAGCGTGTGCAGCCAGAAAATTGCAACAGGATTTGATCATTTCATCGCAACCATCGCCATCATCATCATCATCATCATCATCATCATCACCATCACCATCACCCTCATCCGCATCCTCATCGTCATCATCGTCGTCATCGTCGTCATCGTCGTCATCGTCAGTCTCTTCTGCATCTGATCTATGTCAATCCTGGAACTGGCCAATGGCTTCCTCAAAGCCCGATATCGGATTTCAGATATTTCAGTGAAGTGACTGCGACTGGAAGCTCCATGATGAACTGCATCAGAAGTGCAAAATCCGCATCACTGCAACGTGACATGCGCTGGCACTTGTAGAGTACTCGCAGCTTCACAAGATCCCTTCGACGCTCCCAATTCCTTGAATTGGAGTGTGTCCAAATGTCCAAAGTTCCCTTTATGCCCGTCAATCCTATATCAAACTATTGATGCATAATCATGACATAAAATATACATATATATATATATATATATTTATATATATATACATATATACATATATATATATACATATATATATATACTGCTTACATCAGTTGTGCCAGTGTACATATGTGCGACATCTTGGATCAACAAGGCCTTGAGCCTTTGTGTGCCAACAGTACAAAACGCGCGTACAGCAACAGCTGCAACAGAGTGTCAACATCAACTGCCTTGATTTTCACATGATAGCGGAGCAGCGATCCTGGAAGCATCCAGGTGAGCTCCAACAACTACAACAGGAGCAACACTGGGTAGCAGCCCAATAAACAAACACTCAAACAATAAGCGCAAAGGAAGAGGGCTTGATCCCAGCTAAACATAGTGCGGGGGACTCTCGACAACAAGGATGGCAACGGCACATGACATAGGATCGCCAGGAGCATCGGAAGTGGACGCCCTAGCATCAACACACAGACTGAGGTTGAAACCTCCAACACACGATGGAAGCTATGCAACATTTGAAGAATGGAAGTATAAGTTCTCAGCATACATGGGCCTACAGGACAACATCTTTCCACAACCGCTATCAAGAGCAGAAAGAGCAACAACAGTGCTCACAGACGCAGAGCTGCTTGGTGCAGCAACAACAATTGAAGAAGGAGAGAAATGGACACAACTATGTAACAACTCAAATACATCCTCATCAACATCACCAGCGGCCCAGCAGCAACAGTTTGCAGACAACACCAAGACGCCATGGGCCTAGAAGTCTACAGGCAACTTTGCAACAGGTTTGCAATACCTGTTGGAAAAAGAAGCATAGGCTACCTTACAAGACTTCTCAAACCAAAATTCGACAACAACAACTTTGAAGAGTCCTTCTCAACATGGGAATTTGAGCTTGCACGCTATGAGCGTGACAACAATTCACAACTTCCAGACCAAGTAAAGATAGCTGTTCTCATGAATGAGACAACAGGACCACCTCAACAGCACTTACACTTACACCTCAACGCCAGCGCAACACAAACATATGCAGAAGCGAGGACAAGAATCATGGAATACTACAGGACCACGACAGCGTTCTCAAGACTCCAACAACAATCGTCCTCATCGGTCAGTACAAATCTTGGAGGAGGCCCTGCTCCAATGGACATTGGGGCAACATACAAAGGCAAAGGAAAAGGAAAAGGAAAGAACAAAGGAAAAGGACATGGCAAAGGCAACAAAGGAAAAGGATACCAACAAGGAAAAGCCTATGGAGGCCACGGCGCATACAACAAAGGAAAAGCCAAAGGAAAACAACAACCATGGTACCAGCCAAAAGGAGGAGACAAAGGCAACAAAGAAAAGGCAAAAGGAACGCCTAGCAAAGGAAAAGGGAAGAATCCAACAGCCAGGCCACATGGCAAAGGATTGCCGAACAGCGGTGTACAAGATGTCAGAGACACCACAGGAACAGAACCAAGATGTAACAGCACAATGGTACGACCCAAACAATGGGTATGACAACTATTGGTACAGCAACGACCAATCAGGCAACTACAACACTCATCCAGTCCAACAACAACAACTAGCTTTGCCAGCACCACCAACAGACAATCAAACACCATCAGTCCAACTTGTGGCAACACTGGGTCATCAGGCAGCGAGTGCCCACAAGGAAACGACAACAATGCAAGCAGTTCAACAACAAAGAGGATACACAGAGGCAGAGATCATGATCGACAGCGGTGCAGCAGAACACGTTTGTCCAACATGGTTTGCACCAGACACACCACTGTATCCATTACAATATGGACAAGGTCCGAAGCTCAGGACAGCAACAGATGAAGACATCTCAGTGCATGGCTACAAACGGGTGTACATGCACAACACCAACAAGCAAACACTGGTTGTTCCCTTTTATGTGTGCGACGTCACACAACTAAACGAAACACCAACAATCACACACAGCAAGGATTCAACTCAGCACTGAGGCAACGTGAAGGCCTCTACTTCTTGCCAGTTACACTGGTAACACTGCCCGCCAAACAAACAAACAACAGCAAGAATAGCACCGGTTACACTCACACCAACAGGCATGGAGATCCTTCGAAACAACAACGATCTGTGAACATTCAACAGCCAGGGTTTCCTGGTAAGAGTCCACAGAACACAACGCAATGCACTCTTCATGCCAGACAGCAGATGTCCAGTTCCAACAGAAAGATTGGAGAACTACAGAAGGACAGTCATACAACGACCAAACAACAACACAGAGGTCACTGAAGAAGCATATCAAGACCTCGACAAGAAGCAACAGAAGAGAGTCATCCAAGGACACAATTGGACAGAAGAAACATGGTTCAAAGTGAAAAGGGGGACACCCCTTTCCAGGCAACATACCACCACAACCAGCACTTCCACCAGCCAAAGGGACAACACCAGCAACATCTCGACAACTTACAGCCGACGAACCACAAGCACCAATGTATCGACACAACGTGAAGAAGCCTCTCACTGAGGTGAGACCAACAGGTCAAGCAATGACCTCAACACAGACACACCAAACAACAATACCATATCCAAAAGAAGTCAGTCCAACACAGGACTATTGGATCAAAGAAGGTCCATACTGAAAACGTGTGCATGTCCAACCAAGAAGGGACATGCACATTCCACAACAAACAGATGATGGACCAGACGTGACAAAGCTGACAACATGGAGACAAACGATGGTGAAGCCAACAAGTGGCAACCTAGGATACAGAATTGACGATGACTGGACGACAAAGAGGAAAGCAACACTCGACATAGAGTGGACAGGCTCAACAAACTTTGAGGAGAACACAGCATAGAAAGATGAGTTCATCACAGATGACCCAGAGGAGCGACAAGAAGCAAAGAGAGCAACAGGAGCACCAACACCACAACAACCAACAGAACAAGAACGAAGAGAACATGAACTGACACACCTTCCATACAGAAGCTGGTGTCCAACATGCGTACAAAGCAAAGGCAGACAAGACAACCACCCAAAACAAACAAGCAAAACACCAGTGATCCAAGTGGATCTGATGTACTACAAAGCATTAGGAGAGAAACATACGACATCGGTCCTCACAGCAGTGGACGTTGAAACAGGTATGTGCATGGCAGTTCAACTGGAAGACAAGACCCAACACGTGCAATACCTGTCATGCCTACAACAATTCCTGATGGAATGTGGCAGAACACATGCAATTCTCAACAACACTGTCCTACAATCAGACCAGGAAGGCTTCATCATCTCCTTGCTCAAAATGGTGGCAACAGCAATGGGCAGCAACATAGCAGTGAAACAATCACCTGACAAGCACAAGGCAGCGTGGAACGATTCCACAGAACACTGATGGGCCAAGTTAGGGCCATCAAACTCCAACTGGAGAACAACTACGGCATCAAGCTCAACAGCAAGCATCCCATCATGACGTGGCTTGTGAAACATTCAGCATACCTTCTCAACAGGTACTCAATCCACTCCGAAGGCAACACAAGCTACTACAGACGATGGGGCAAAGAACACAAAACACCAATCTGTGAGTTTGGTGAAACAGTTCTTTACATGTTACCAACAGCAAAGCACATGCCAAAGATGGAGGCAAGGTTCTATCCAGCCATCTGGTTGGGTAAGGACACCTCAACAAACGAGAATATCATTGGCATCAGCAACAAAGTGGTCAAAGCAAGGACCATTCGAAGACAAATCAAACCAGACAAGTACAACAAACAGTTGATGGACACCATCAACTCTTCACCAGCCATGATACCAGTAACAGTAACAGCACCAAGCATTGTGGTACTACCACAACCTGCTGCAAGGAAGCAGCAGGCAACAACAAGCACTGAGACTCAGCAGAGTCCACAGCCAACAGTCACAGGACAACCACAAAACACACCACCACTAGCACTTACAGACCTTCCAATGGCAACAGCGCCAGCAACTCAGCAAGCAAAGCAACCACTTCCAATGCCAACACCTGCATGGCAAGCGAGAAGTAACAGACGAGATAGCACAAGGCAGCCCACCAAAGCAAGCAAGAACAACAGCAAGAGCAACAGCAGCCAGCAGACCCGAAACAGCTCAGGAGCCACCGACAACAAGAATAAGGATATCAAAAGTCACAGTCACAACAACGAAAGGACAGAAGATATATAGAAGCAACATCCAACGAAGATGAACAGGAGATCAAGACAGAGCAGATTCTCCTGGAACCTTGGGTGAACAACACCGAAGGTCTCGACAAAGAACAAACAATAGAAGGAGTGAAACAAGAATTCAAATCAATGAAGGAACAAGGTGTATACACAGAAGTACACAGCAGCCAACTCAGCCCGGAACAACGCAAGAAGATCATCAAGTCAAGATGGGTCCTTCGACAGAAAGGCAGCACAGTGCGAGCAAGGATAGTAGCAAAAGGATACACAGAGGAGATCAAGGACAACGACGACATCTTTGCGTCAACACCGATCTTCTGTGTCTTCACAATGCTACTGGTCCTAGTCCTAGCACTTTGCAACAGCTGGATTTGTCTGACAGGCGACATTTCAACAGCCTTTCTACATGCAGCAGCAGCAACAGCAGATCTCTTTATGTATCCACCAGCAGAGTTTTACAACGCCTATGACCAGATCGTCTGGCGGCTCAACAAAGCCATATATGGACTACGCAGCAATCCAAAGGCTTGGCAAAATCACCTAGCAAAGGTGATGCAACAATTGGGACTACGACGCCTTGTGAGTGAGCCCAACGTCTACGCAACACCTGGAGGAGACGCCTACATCCTATGCTACGTGGACGACCTCCTTTTCATTGGTCAACAGGAGACGGTCAACAAGCTGTTCCAGAACATTCAGCAACGCCTTTTACTACGTCCAACAGGAGAGCTCACAGTCGGCAACACCATCAGCTTTTTGGGCAGAAACATCTGCAACAAAGGTGACTACTGCGAGATCAGCCTAGCAGGTCACTACACAATAGAGGTGTTGGAAGAAGCCAACATGCTCAACTCCAACCCAGCACCAGCACCAGGCAACAACACTCTGAGAGCAACTTCAGAGATGGAACAAGAACTCAACAAAGAAGAACATGCAGCCTACCGAAGGATGGCTGGCAGACTACGATGGATGACATGCACAAGGCCAGACATTGGCTTTGCAACAAAGGAACTCGCAAGAGCATTGACACAGCCAACAACAGCAGACCAACAGAAACTGACACACCTACTCAGGTACATCAAGGGAACTCAACACTACAAGCAGTACGTGAGACCAACAATCAAAACACAAACAGCTGAAGCAACACCAGACATTCAGGTCTTTGTCGACAGTGACTGGGCCGGATGCGCCACAACAAGAAAGTCGACAACAGGCTTTCTGATCAAAGTCTTTGGAGCAACAATCCACTACGGCGGCAGAACACAGTCAACACAATTGCGCTGAGCAGCGCGGAAGCAGAACTATACGCGATCAACACAGGAGCAACAGAAGCCCTACACATCAGCAATCTCCTGAAAGAAGCTCTCAACATGAAGAAGATCAACATCCGCATCCACACCGACTCGTCAAGCAGAAAGAGCATGGCAACAAGAATTGGATCATCAAAGAAGGACAAACACATCGAGCTCAAACACCTGTTTATACAACAGCTGGTCGCACATGACCTTGTGAGGATTGTCAAGATCAACACCGTCAACAACCCGGCCGACATCTTCACCAAGTACGTTGCAACAGAGACGCTTCTGCGTCACATCAGTGATGTTGGGATCAACACCCATCATCACTCAGCTTCCAAACAACAACAAGCAACAGTTTCACTGCAGCTAGCGCGTTAATGTGCGAACGCGTGCACATCGTGCGAACATCGTGCGTGGCATGCACACACAGGCATACATCTTTTGAGCCATGGTGTCAACAAAGGTTGACAACATGAACTACCTCATAGTGACATAGTGATCCCCTATACTTCAACATGGAGTATATCAACAAGATATTCATACAGTATTTCAACATGATTTTCAATATGTACTACTTCATCATGCATGTCGACTACATGAGGGAATATAAGCACGTGTCCTATACAACATGTCGGTGATACACAACATGTCTTTTTGTGCAAGGTTTGGGGAAACCCAACATTTGACGAATTCAACATTTTGATGTACAGTTTTTGTGGATGTCAACATTTTGTTGACAACAGTGAGATCAACACCTTTGGTTCATCGCAGCCGTGACATCTTCAACAGATCGATCAATTTTTGCTCCAAATACCAGTCGCCAACAGTTTTTGACCTGGGCATCGAAGATGGCAACACTGGTCAACATCCATGACATGTGAGCCAACGATTCCAACAATGCCGAAGTTCACCACAGGAAGCCTTGGATTGCTCACACGGGCAATCAACATGTCCCGGACCGTGAACTCAAAAGGTTTGGGCCCAGATGAGTTCAACAACATGTCTTTTGACAACAACATGGACACCTGGTGGCTGGCGCTCCCAACAGCGCTCTACTCAGCCATCACGCCGGAGACAGAGTTGCCAACAACCCTGAGAGGCAACACGATGTGTCCTCGTTGGGACGAACTCATCATGAGTCCAACACCGTCCACAGCAATTTGCAACATGTTCTACCACGCCACAGAGTTGCACATTGAGAGCAACAACTGGCAACAAGCCAAATTGCTTGCATTGTGCACCAACAGCGCCCAACAGAAGAGACGCATCGGAAATGGCACAATCAACCTCTTCAACAGAGGGTACTTCATGGAAACACAAATGCAAGTTGAGGCTGGCCATTTTCTCAACTTGACCACAGATGAGTTTTCAACCGTCCAACTGTGGAGCATTACGGCCAACACCACTGGAGGCAACATTCTCCAGAAGATTGCCAATGCAACAAGTTGGCAACAACACACCTGTGCCCATTCAACAGGTGACTGGACCTCAACATGGATGGCACCAGGCCCTCATCAACGGCTTGGAGTACACCGGAATGCAAGCACTCAACAGGATGCCAACACAGGTTCAACAGCATTTGAACCAGGTCTCGGAGAACCAACATCCTCTCCAACAAGGCATTCAACTTCCATACTGGGGGGCCAAGACATCAGAGCGTTTTCGTGGCAACCCAACGATCCTGGAATTTGTCAATGCCAACACCAACATGGCTCAGTACAACATTGATTTCAACGAATACCATGGAGCAACAAGAGAAGATGCCAACATGGATGAAGAGACGAAGGGTTGATCCAACATGAGATCAACAAGTGGGAGAAACTGCAACTTCCCTGACTCAACAGCCTAAAACAACAGAGATGGTGATGAGCGCAACAGGCAGTCCAACACCTGAGAGTACCGACAAATAGATTGTATACTAACACGTTTCGGCAACAGTCTTTTGTCAATACCTTAGTTTAGCATTGTAAAGTGTACAGGTTGGCCGACCCAACATAGAAGCAACTTAATGTCGTTACGGTTCAACATGTTAGTAGTGAAATTTCAACAGAGTGATGTTTGAAAACAACATCCATCTGAGGGGCGGTGTTAAGAACCAACACACTCTCACAACATCAGTTGTGCCAGTGTATATATGTGCAACATCTTGGACCAACAAGGCCTTGAGCCTTTGTGCCAACAGTACAAAAGGTGCGTACAGCAACAGTTGCAACAGAGTGTCAACATCAGCTGCCTTGATTTTCACATACATATATATATACACGTATATATACATATATTATATATATACATTGAAAATACATCTATGTATGCAACAATCAGATGGGATTGGTGGACACTGGACACAAGCAGATATGATTTAGCGGCTTTTGCACACCACCTACATTGCATAAACACATGAGATGCTCCTGTACACTATGTAGCTGCTTCTGAAACAGTTCCATCATTGCCTACAACACTCTGCTATATCTGCTATTGTTAACCAGGACAGGCCGGCCCCCCTTCGCGACGAAGTCTTGTCAAGACAGCATTGCACAAACGATGCATAGAACCGGTTCAGCCAAGTCGCAAATGCCTGCTTTGACGATCTGCCAAGACTGACACGGTCTCATCACTGGGCTCGCCAACACCCAAGACTACCCAGCCATTCCTTGCGGGATGCATGCCCAAGACAAGCTAAGGGTAGATTCGGCTGACTGGCCAGACCTGGTTTTTACTGTTGAGTGTTGCCGACCGTGGCTAGAGGGTCCCCCCACACTGCCCAAAATCCTAATTTTTTGCAAGGCTTGGACATGGTTGGACCATGCAACTCTACGCAACATTTAAATGTATTTATATATATATATACACATTTACTTATTTATTTATCTATATATATATATTTACATATTTATTTATTTAGTTAGTTGTTTATATATATACATCTCAAAGTGTCATATGAAACAGATACTGTCTCGCGCTCCCGCAGCTTTCTTTTTCCACAGCTATGCCTATGCTCAGTCAATTTCACCTGCAATCCTCAGGTTTGCTTTGGGTTGTCACGATGTGACACGTACATAGCCCCAGACCAGTTTCGCCACTGGTCAGCTGCCTGGCAACCCAGGCTGGAACCTGCTCTGCAGGAATCACCCATCCCTTAACCTAAGGGAGGGAAGTCTCTCTTGGTCGCCCCAAGAGAGGATCCCCGATAGAGGCTATGTACTCGCCTGCCGTGCAGGCTCCCCTAACCTAGGCGGACATCTCCACGGGAGGTCGGCTCTTAGGGTTGGGAGGGTGGGGAAAGAAAACAGCAATGAATGCTATTTTGGTTCAAGTTTACTTGAGCCAAAATGGTAGCATTCATTGAAACACTTAAAGATGATACATGCACACCCAAGCCTGCCAAACTCAATGCATGGGTACATCTCAAAGTGTCATATGAAACAGATACTGTCTCGCGCTCCCGCAGCTTTCTTTTTCCACAGCTATGCCTATGCTCAGTCAATTTCACCTGCAATCCTCAGGTTTGCTTTGGGTTGTCACGATGTGACACGTACATAGCCCCAGACCAGTTTCGCCACTGGTCAGCTGCCTGGCAACCCAGGCTGGAACCTGCTCTGCAGGAATCACCCAATGCACTCAATTCCCAAAGCACTAAAGGTATTCGAAGGTGAGAATGACAGCTGCAAAGGGTAGCTGGAACAAGATTGTAGGGAGGTACGACGAATAAAATTCAAAACCATGGCATCGCCACCATGGATCATTGACGCCAAGTCGGCTGATATCGTCAGCCCAGTTGCTCTTGCTCTGGACGTACTCCCAATATCCTTGGGCTCGCAGTGCAAACAGAGCTAGATGGATCAAATGACCTAGCTTCGCTAAGTCGGCATTGCTAGAACGTCCTCTCACTAGCGTCATGACGGCTGCTACGTTGTCCAAAAACCATAGGCCGTGTCGGTTTCGAAACAGATCAGGCCTTTCGACAAGGGCGTAGAGCACCATAGATAGTTCCAGTTGGGCGATATGCGTCTCTGCAGGTTGCCAAAGTGTTCGGAGCTCTGCACAGTTGGTCGCGACAAAACTGTGACGAATTTGTGATCCGTCAGGCTGGAAAAAGATCAGGTGAAAACCTCCTGAACCAGGATTGTCTGCTTCGACAGCTGCGTCGGAGGCTGCCAAAAATCGCAGATGATCCAGGTGCAGAACGGGAAATTCCCGCTTTGGCTGAAAGCGCATAACCGCTTCGATCACCTCGAAGCATGCTTCAATCTCGGGGGTGATGGTCGAGGTTGTCTCGTCTTGCCTGGCTTTGATGGCCATGAGGCCGCCATATCCCACTCGACCGTAGATGCCCTGTTCCAGGAAATTGGCCAAGCCGTACAGCTTCGATGCTGCCCCTCGGCTGAAATGGCCAGTCACCCTGGCTGTTGCCAACATATCACGTACTTTGTCATGGAGCCGTTCTCGAGCCCAAAACTGTACGTGCCCTGTTTGGTTGATGGAGCTGAGATCATGAGTCAATCCCAAAAAGGTACCGGTGCTCTGCATTGGTTGTTTCTTGTCCTCTGCGAAGGGGGAGCCGATAAGAGAACACAATTGATTCATGGCCCATTGGCCTGACCCTTTTGAGGATTGCAAGTCTGTAATGGTCGCATCATCAAAGTACAGGGATGTCAAAACTCGGCAAAAACGCCTGGCTAGTGCCTCCAATAGTCTGGAAAAACGGTTGAATGATGTAACCGCCAGCGGCAGTCCGAAGAGTAGCCCAGCGTAGACTTGGTATGCAGGGGTTTGCCATTCGTGATGGTACCACACCACCACGCAGCCCAGACTTTCCTGCAATGCCATAGGGCAATACCTGTATGCTGAAGGCAGATCTTCTTGTCCTGTTTCCCAGGCATCGTTCGCGAAGAAATCGGCCATCTCATCCTCTGTCCAACGATGCATTGCAAGGCGAATGTGCTGGGCAGGACGCAATGGACTGCACAATGTGAGCTTGTTAGCATCAGACGACAAGGCTGATTGTCCTCCGGTGTCCCCATTGTCGATCACACGCTGCTTGCCTGAGCTCTGTGTGATCACGCAACGCGGGATCAATCGATGGGCCTTGTCGCCAATGGCCCGCAGGAAATCTGTCCGTCGCAAGGGCTCGGTGCAGAAACCATTCGCTGCGTCCTCCAATGACTGCTGCAGGAGGAACTCATCATCCTTGCCTGCTCTCAGCTGGCCCAAGATGTGCTGATTGTGTTCCTGCCATCCCTCCAACACATCTGCCATGCTGATCATCTCAGCTGGCTGTTGGGGGAATATCCCATAAGGTGGTGCGTAGCCCACTGCAGGCAGCCCACGGATCAGCCCATAGGGAAAGCTGGTGTCTGCCCAGGATGTCACCAGCATCAGCAATGCGATGAGCCCCACATCGCGGTGCCGTGTTACCTGCTGGACGGCCGGCTCCTGGAAGGATCGCAAGTGGAGGGTCACCCCCTCCCAGCGTCTCTTCAGCTCTCGCATGGCCCCGACTGCCTGCTGTCGCCACGGGCGCAACTGCTGGCCATGTGCCACATAGGTATCTGCTACGAACTCCAGGTCTAAGTCGACGACTGGGAGGTCTTCGTAGGGCAACGGGTGCTGGGCTCGTTGGACTGCTTGGTTGAAATGGTCCTCAGGATCCAAGTTGAACGGCAGCAGTGGGGGCAAAGCGGCACGGTGTGTCATCGCACCCACTTGGCACCCGTCCCCAATCCGTGCAAGCTGCCTCACTGACCCGGCAGCCAGATGCGGGACTAGGGGCCCGTCCCAAGCTTCTCCTCGCTCTGCAAGCCAGGTGGCATATGAGCAGAAGGGCGGGCTGTTGATGAGGTCTTCAATCATTGCAAACTTGTAGTTCTTGAACCAGTGCTCGGGGAAAAGCTTTTGGAATGCCAATACCAGTGCTTCTTGGCTCATCATGGGTAGGGCTACCCCCCTGGGGATAGCCTGGATCCCTTGCAACAATGCCACAGTCCTACTCCATCGGCCATCGGTGCCCCGCTGCATTGGGTCACCCCCAGGGGCGGTGGCATCGAAAAAGAGGCCAATGAGCATGTCCGCTTCGCACAGGTGCTCCATGGGGCAGTCGCACGCCAGCTCCATATTGCTAAGCTCATGCAAGGCGTCCCACAAAGGTGATGTTCGAATATGGACAATGTACCTAGCCGGCCATTCACCGGCTTCGCAGTTGTGGCCCGGTGTCCATGGCGATTTCCACTTGGTCGTCGATAGGCGATGATGAAAGCTGCCTCGGCCGACGTAGATGGTCTTGCGTGGTAGCTTGTTGTTCTCGATCATCACCTCCTTGACGAGCCTTCGGACCGGTAACCCCGATCGTTCAGCCCGCAAGGATTCTGTGAGGCCCAGCGTCACCGCCAGTGGTGCCATTGCCCACTCCCGCATTGCACGCGGGTCCATATCCAGCCAATGTTCACGGCGTCCGACTGACATGAACGTGGGCATGCGTGGGACATGCAGGACGGCTAGACCTGTGCGGACTGCCCACCAACTAGCCGACACTGCAATGGCAAAGGCAAGGACTGCTGTGTACTCTGCCTCTTCTTTGGATGGGTAAAACCGCTGGCCGTCGGAGGTGTAGGGGGTCCATTCCTGTGGGTCGTGCACATGGTGGCAATTGGCTGGGGGCCAGCGTTGGATCTCCTCCACATTGTGTCGTAGCACTTGATGCTTGCAACGCGCCCCACCCAAAGTACATGCCGCGTAGGCTGTGTCGAACCATTGTCCCGATTCCCACATAGTCACCTCTGTGGACGTCCACCAGTGCAAGGAACGGGCAGGGTTTTCACGCACACTGCCTCCCCCCCTATCCCGCAACTTCTGAATTTCTCCCAAGACATAGTTACAGGCTTTGTTGTCAAGGTCGACTCTTTGGGCATCCCGGCTGTTGAGATGAGGCAGGCCATCAGGGTAGACCTCGGATCGAAGAGGACCAGGGGCTGGCCGCCCGTCTTCAAACTTCCTGGGGATCTCCCTGGCCCTGCTCTTTGTCGAACAGTCGATAGCTGCCGCTATGAAGATCACCTCTTCAAGCTGTTTGCTCAGGGATTGTTGCCGGCGCTCATCTGACAGGTCATGGCTGTCATCCAACAACCAATCCACTGTAATGCATTGCCACCCGCAACTGATGAATGCTTTGGTGAGGGGTGCGTTGGGACCTGCCATGAGATCTGCCATAAGAGGTCGCCCCTCTTGCGGCTCTAGCTCATCTGACCCAAAAGAGGCAGCCGCCTCCTCTTCTGGGGCGTGTCAACGCTTACCAGTGCAATTGGCTGCACCGTGGTTGAACGCTCCACATACCCGATCTTTCCTGACAACTGCTCCGCATCGATGGGCTCCCTGAGGACATGGTTTGGCCTTGCAGCCGCCTCGTTGAAATTGCGGGCAAAGTTTGGTACCATCCTTCATTGCCGTCGCCACGGGTTTGCCATTGATCGGCTTGCCCAACTTCAAGGGTGATGTGCTTGGCGGCACCTTAGATGGACTGGCAGTAGAGGCTGCGGTGGGGGCTGCACTCTTCCTGTCCGGGGTAGCAGGCCCTGGTGCAGACCAATGTGCGTCCCTGGACGTGTAGATCTCGCTGATCACCTGTCCCAAGCTCATCGTAGACTCACGAAATTTGGACACCCACTCACTGCGTTCCTCCACGTCTTTGGCCTGGAGCCATTGCATGCGCTGTGATGCAGGCAAACTTGCAACACTGCGCTTGGCTCTGAAGTAGTACTTGTAGACGATGTCCATGGGGACGTTGACAAACTTGACTGTATCGGCTCCTAAGTTGAGCTCTTGCGCGGCATCTGGTGCTCCGGTCACCCCAGAGCACCCTGCCATGGCATAAGCCAACATCAGGGTGAACAACCTGTCCAGGTAGTTGTCGACATCATGGGTAACCACCTCCTCATCGTCGCCATCTTCCAAGAACAGTCCTTCGCTGAGTTTGCGCTTCTTCTGCGATGTAGTGAGCTGGAATTGAAGGGTTTTCACTCTCCATATGTTGTACACGCAAAGCATGCGCTTCTGCATCTCTCTGGCGACTCTGGAGATGGTGGTGTCTGCTGGGTGGATCTCTGGGGGGAAGCGCATCTTATAGCGTCTCCAAAACTGCTGCTTGGTGTCGCGCAGCTCGGTCTCCCCAAGCATGGTGTCCAAGTCCGACAGTGCAATCTTGGATCGATCCTGCTCCACCTGACGATAGTAGAGTCCCACTGCGGCCCATGCTCTGCGGACTCGAGCCGTCATCAGCAGTGCCTTATCCCCCAGGCCCAGCTTAGCAACCCAGGGCTCAATGGCTTGCTCCGATGCCCAGAGGAAACGAAACTCTTGCAAACTTTCGACGCCCAACCGGAGCAGGGCTGTAATTACCCCATCATCCAACGAGAAGTTGTCACCCAACTTCCTTAGGATTTCCTCTGGGGAACCCTTTTCCAGTGGGACTTTATCAGTCTCCATGGCCTATTCTCGAGGACACCCCTCTAGCTAAGGCCCAGGGATCCCCTCCCTTTGACTGAAAACTGCGCCTCGGGTCTCCCCCGTGCGTTGTGCTGGAACCGCCTGGCGTGGCATGAAATAAATGGACCCTGACATACACTGATGTGAAATCTGGACATGTGTACAACGCACAGCTATGTTGCGACCTCACATGACATCACCTTCATGCCGCCACAGAGCTATGGTACACTAGACTATCTGAGGTCCCCCTCCCAGATGGTCTTGTGCGTTGTCATGAAAGGAAAAACTTGAAAAACACAACGAAAGGACATGAGGGCACGGCACTTGCTCAGTGGGCACCCTACTGAAAGTCGCCTGGCTCTACTATTTTCCTCTCGCGCATGATGTTACTGCTGGGGGCGGTCATGCAGGCTGGATTGAAGCTCTTATCCAAGCCCCGAGCTGATGAATTCGGCTCTCCATGGCCGGAACGGGCCAGTGCTGCTGATCAGCGCAAAGGCCAAAAATTCGGCTTGGGCATCTTAGGCAGGCGGCCACCATGACGCTGGCGCTCGACGGAGGCACTGGTCACACCAGGGGCGCTCCCATGCCAGAGCTTCAAAGACGTCCGTGGACATGTATGGGTTCACCAGGCGCTTCGCCTTCCCATCGGCCTGCTTGTGCTGGCACAAGGTGATGCCGTCCTCGACCGTGACATGGGTGCTGGACCTCTCCGTAGCTGCATATCCCTGCGGCTCGGGGTGCTGTGTTCCCACCGCGGTGTCCTGGAAGGTCTTGTGCAGCCACTTCCGCATGCCTTGGTCGCGAATGACCTTGTTCAGCTCTGTATCCCTGCGGCTCTCCACGTAGTGGTTGGCATCCTCAATGGACTCGCCGGCCAGTAATGCACGGCAGAGGATGCCTAAGAAAGCACCCCGGTGTCGCCCCTTGATGCAGTGCACCACGACGTTGTCGCCGTGCCAAACAGTGTTCTTGACGGCCGGCCACACGTCTGTCCACTGTTCGTTGCGTTCCTGGCTGTATGCCGCCGCGAAGGTCATCAACTGAGCTCCCGGGAGGGTCACCCCCCCCCGGCTCTCAGGACCATTCGGGAAGCAGCAGATCTGCAACGCTGTCTTGGGGAACTTGTCCACCGTCTGCCTCATTGGAAGTCCTGCCAGGTAGATGCCACCACCCTTCCGGGATGTCCAGATGCAAGTCGGGGCCTGGGCTGTCCCTGAGCCCACACCCAACCGCTCCAAGTGGAGGTCCAAGGTGTCTCCTGCTGCCTTGCCATGGCCTTTCTTTGGCATGGCCTTGATCTGTGGCTTCCCAGGAGCGGCCAAGCGCTTCGGCGTTGTGGTTGTAGCCCTGGACTTAGCAGCTGTGACCGGTGGCTTAGGTGTAGTGGCTGCAGCCTTCGGAGGTGTCTTGGGGGCTGCAATGGCTGGCGCCTTGGGCGGAGTCTTGGGTGCAGCCTGACCTCGGGCTTTCTTGACAGCTGCGCGCATCACCTCGGCCATCTCGTCGTCAGTGGCACCGCTCGCCGCGGTCCTCTTCCGGCCAAAAGTGGCCTTCTCCCCCACGGCTGCCGGCACCAAGGTGGCCGATGGCTTGGGTGCCGCTGGCACTGCTGTTGCGGCCAACACCGCCCGCTTGATGTTGCAGACGCCTGCACCGTGCTTGCCACCACATGCCCGTCCTGACTTTTGTAGAATGGCACACAAGTGCACTCCGAAGGGGCAGGAGTCTGCCGGATTCGGGCACTCGTCCGTCTGGAACTCCGGGCAAATGGCCTTACCATTCTTCAAAGTGGCCGTCAGCACCTTGCCATTGAGTTGATCAGGCATCTGAGGTGCCGGTGCGGCTACGGCCTCTTGCCGGGCTTGCTGTGCCGCTTCAACAAACTGCTGTGACAACTTGAGCCTCTTCTTCACGTCCTGGAAGCTATGTGCAGAGGCCCAAATAGGTTGGCGGTCTTGTCGCAGCAACCTGTCAGCTTCAGTAAGGCCATGAGCTCGGGCTGCATCTAGCTCTGCCTGCGGGATCGCCTCCCACAGCAGGTTGCTAGCGAGCTTGGCCGTAGCGCCCCAGATCAGGGATTTCACCTTGACTGACGCGGCGTATTTTGCCGAAGAATAGTGAAATGCCATCGCCCCCACCTCTGGTTGCTCACTCTTGTTTTGCCAGTCGCCCAGGGCTGCCATTTCTTCAGGCCTGCATCCTAACAACTGGGCCACCGTGGGTGCAAGCCTCCTCCAGCTGTAGGTGGTCAGATCTTCTGGATTGTCGAGGAACACGGACATTTCCTGTTGCATCGTCTCTTGCACTTCTAGGATCGTCCATGGGCGCCCTTCGTCTGAAAAACAAAGGCCTGCAAGTCTCTGCCTTGCTGGTGCCAGCGTCCTGTATGCCTCCAGCACTTCCTTGGCCCAAAAGAAGCCGTTGGCGAATGTGGCCGGCACCGCAAAGTCGAAACCTTCGCGGGCATGCTTTTGTTTTCCCTTAGGGCACCTGCAATGGAGGAATGCAGCGGTGAGGCGCCGAGGTTCTGACCGCGCGATGTGCGCATACCTCAAACAGCCAAACGACATGATCCAAGGAGCCAGAAGAACTGACCACCTCTCATCGCCGACCGCGTGCAACTCCGTGATGCGGTCCTCCAAGGCCTGCACTAATGGCGGCTCCACCACCGGTGCTTGCCCACGCTGCCCAGTCGCCCTGGGTGTTGTAGGCACTTGCAAGTTTCCCAGCTCCATGTCTTGGTCGGCATTCTTGTTCATCCATTTCAAGGCTTGGAGTGCTCGTGCTGGCGCCTGGGTGTGGTTGAGGAACTGATCCAGGTCGACCATTCCAGGAGGAGCGGGTCGCCCCCGACTCTCCAAGAAGGCCCTCAGCTCCAACCAGGTGTTGACCACTCGGTCAATGGTCGCCTTCTCCGCGTCCTTCACCTTCTTCTCGGCGATCCTCTTGCACGTTTGTTTCCATTCGGCCTTGAGGGTGTCTGTCAAGATGCCAGCTGGTTTGTATGCGCCCATTCCGACAAACATCGACACCAAGCCGTTCACCCGCTTTTGGACGGCCTCATCCAGGTTCTTGGTGACGTTGACGGCCTTGGGCTTTTTCTTGTAGATTGTCTTGCGCACAGGGCGCAGAGTGACGGAACCCTTGGGGTTGTCCTCCACGACTTTGGCCCCAGCAGCAAGGAGGTGCTCTTCCACCCTTGCTCTTGTCTGCAGCCAGTCATCTGCTACGTGATGGCCAGCTAGTCCAACGACTTGATCGTAGTCGGTGTAGGCATAGGCGAAGTCGTTGTCGTCCAGGAGGCCTTCGTTCTCCCTCCATTGGCGCGCACGCTGTGCAGCTATCATCATCAAGGAGTCGGCTGCTCTCCATCCCGGTTCAGGGTCACCCCCTGACGAGGACAAAGCTGCCGCCTGAGCTGCATAGTAGCCTTTGCCGCCTGATGCCATGGCGCTGCACCCTAACAAGATTGCTAAGGTGCGGAGAGCAAAAAGATGCTGCGGTGACTTCAGAGGTGCCTCCTCTGTCATAAAATCAACCTGCAGCAAACATCTTCTTACGTCCTCCACAAGTGCTGCATGGCTCACGCCAGGTGAAGCAGTCACTACACATCCCGACGCAGCATGCCCAGCACACGCGCCTGGTGGGATCTCCGCACTCTGTGCAGGCGGTGCCCAGCTGGAGCATGCCTGCATCCTGGCATTCCAGCCATCCACATAGCGCTCGATGTGCCCTGGCGCCTTCTCTCCCCCAGGCCACCCAGGGTCGCCCCCTAGGTGCTCTGGGGAAATGCCGCGGCTCGAGGAAGACCGGTAGGAGCTCGTGAGGGCCTGTGCATCTGAGCCAGCTCCTCCATTGATCGAACAGCTCCCCCAAGCCCAGTTGCCCAGCGTCGCCCGCTGAGCACCTGAGCTGCAACCCGTAGAGATCCTGGGGCACGATGTCAGCGGCCACTTTGTGCTTCGTATAGGCAGCGACCAGCAGCAGGTCCATGGGGTCCTGGTGCTGGTAGTAGTACGCCCAAGCATCCGCAGGCGCCACATCATCGGGCAGCACAACGCCACGGCTGTTCCACAAGCCGAGCCACGGGAACTTGAACCCCCCCACATGAGCTGCGCAACGCTGGCAGTCATCAAGGCAACAGGGTAGCTTCGGCAGGGGGGGGAAAAGCTCTGAATCTGTCCCAGTCGTGATGACGTAGGGGGAATGCAACACTTCAATGCCATGCATCCAGCATGTGTATGCTGCAGCATCAGAGCCCTCCCGCGCCAGCCTTTCCACGTGGCTCTTGAACTCCAGGAAAGCAGCAGCATGAAGGATCTTCGCCTCAGTGGCTGGCGGGATATCGATTCCTGGGAGTTTGCGCTGCATACAAGGTCGCCCCTTGTATATAATTTGAACCACCCAATCAAGGTCTGGAAAGGTCACCCCTTACCAAGACCAAGAAAGAAAACAGCAATGAATGCTATTTTGGTTCAAGTTTACTTGAGCCAAAATGGTAGCATTCATTGAAACACTTAAAGATGATACATGCACACCCAAGCCTGCCAAACTCAATGCATGGGTATATATAAATAATGGAAGATATAAGTGATCATTGATGTAATCCCAACTATACGTATCATGTTTTTGCCCCACTGTAGCAACAAAAACATGGTGTACCATGCTACAAATCCGTCCCCTTGGCCTCGAATTCGGTGATCAAATCCACCGAAGGCACCTCCATGCCGAAACGGTAAACTCACATAGATGTGGATTGGAAAGCTAAGGGTTTTCGGAAAATGATCTCCCAATGCTGTTTTTTTTCCATGTGAGCTTGCGGAACGGATTTTTTTTAAATAAGATACCATTGGATTCCATGATATCCTTTGTTGGTTAAAACATGTCAAATACAATAATCAAATAGATCAGCACATAATTCAGGGGATCGTTGCCCCTTATCATTGGAGACAGTAAATCAAAACAAACCATCATTTCCCGACGATCAGTGTCCTAGTATCACCTTCCTCGTCACTTAAGAAACCTCGGATATTTAGGCTTGATGCAAAAGCCATCAGAGACAAAACATAACAAGTTGATACCACGTACCCTCTGGCAATTTAACAGTTCGCTATTGAAAATGGCTCATAGAAATAGTTGATTTTCCGATTAAAAATGGTGATTTTCTATAGCAAACTGTTAGTTTACCAGAGGGTACAACAAGCTTTGCGACATGGTGGAAGCATTCCTTAGATGGGGCAGCAGTGTCAATCGTCCCCAAAGGCACGGACAATCAACATTCAATCAGCACCATGTCTGATATCACCACCCCCCAGAAAAAATATCCAGATCAACATAAGTTATAATATATAATTACATAAATAATAATAGTAATATATAATAATACTAATAATAATAAAAATATAATAATAATATATATATATGATAGTGTATATATAATATATATTTATATAATATCACCATTAATGGGATATCAAAAGTCTTGGTGGTTGCACCCCACTTTCACAACGCCCTTGGGGATCACCCAGTCCGCCCCGCCCAGTAGAAGGGTGGAAGACCCTTGGGTCGTCTCGACGAAGCCTGGGCTCTGTAAAGGTGGAACCGCACCATCTGGGCCAGCATTTTTTTCAATACCCTCTGGTAAACGTTTACATAACTATAAAGAAATCACCATTTTCAATGGGTAAATCAACTATTTCGACTGGGCCATTTTCAATAGCTTTTTGTTAACGTTTACCGGAGGGTTTTTTAGCTGAAGACCTAGGATTTAAATCCCTACTGCCTATATCTTAGCATTATCCGAGTAATTCCAGGGCCCATTTTCATGATGCAAGTACCAGGTCCTTTTTATTCAAACCAATGGTAGAAAAAAGTGAGAAAGGGGGCACCCATAGCCATATCATCTATAGTGATTATTTCTAGATCAATAGTCATCATATTGTTGGATATTCCCAGTCAATAAATCCCAGTAATATATCAGACCTATATCTGTAATATCATACTGATCATATCCATTCCAAAAAAAACAAGCATCCCCTGCAGCTTTGAAATTGTCCCCGAACATGGATCCCAACATTGAATCCCTACCAGGACCCCAGGGATAAAAGACAATATGAGACATCATCAAGTGAACAACTTTCTTGGCCATAATCCGAATCTCAAGACATGTGGGAAGCTAGCTAAAATATAGCAATCCCCGAAAAGATGGAAAAACATGCTTAATCACTGTACCTCATTGAAAAAATATTGTGAAGGATTCTACTAATCCATCTTTTTTTGGGTGCCTTTCTCCATCACATGGCAACAAAGAGGGACACACCCCATTTCAACAAAGCAAGCGTATAGATGTGTATAGTGTGGTCATCTAAGCCGTCAGTTCGACGGAACAACCCCGAGCCATTATGATGTTTTCCCACTTGGAAAGTACTATTGCAGGCTGTGGAGGCTGCTAACACCAAGGTCAAGTTGCACCATCCACCGCGTGATTTTTTCTGTGTCATTGGTGAAACCGCCCTGAGGCAAATGTAGTCGAACGGATTCTGAAAGGATTCTTATTATGCATGAAGGATACGCGGGTGTGTCTGAAAATGACATATACCATGGTAAGCCACCCAAAATGGCCTTTTCACTTGGTTTGTGTGATCCCCTCCCACTTATCATGCATGTATATGCATGTAACATATATGAACATGACAATGACAATAAATAAACCACTCTGGATTTTCTAGGGTACTTGTTTTTTCTTTTCGTGTCCGACAAACACACATGATAGATCATTTTAGTGTAAGAGCTGTTGCTCATGCAGAAACTACATGAAGCGCCTGCTGGCAATGCCTAGAGGCATCAAGGAGTGTACTCGCTGGATTTACATGGCAGAAATTGGCCAGCAACTGTCCATCAGGCAAAACTACTCGAAGATTCTGGAGGTTGACTTTCATTTCTCGCGCAATGTGTTTGTGGCTTTCCCAGGAAGAATCGGAACCTGGTGCCTTCCAATACAGCACTTCCTTCCCTGCCAGGTCGGAACAAATCAGCGTCACTGCATCGCCTTCAGAGAACAACTCCAATTGCAAGACAAGGTCTCTGCCAAGTTGCACATCGGCATGGTATTGATTGCTGTGCCCTGGACACGGAATGTTGCATCGTTCGAAGGTCTCTCGTCCGCAAGCAACAACACGGCCATCACTTCGAAGAAGCACTGTGTGCTCGTCACCTGCTGAAACCTGGATATATGATATTCCTTCCTCCAATGGTGGAAGATTGCACCGATCGTCATCATTCTCTCCAACAGCACAAGCTTGGCCATCACTTCGGAGAAGCACGGTGTGACTCAACCCCGCAGAGGCCTGGATGTACGAGTTTCCCTCATCCAAAGGAGGAATGTCACACTCTCCAGAGCAATCCCATCCGCAAGTAACCACACAGCCATCACTTCTGAGAAGCACTGCATGCTCGTAGCCCGAAGAAACCCAAGTATACAATGTCCCTTCATCCAAAGGGGGAATGTTGAGCTCGCCTTCAATGCCGCTCCCGCAAGCTACAACCTGTCCATCACTTTGGAGAAGCACAGTATGAAAGCAACTTGCGGACACTTGGATGTACGACGATCCTTGACTCAAATGTGGAATATTACATTGTCCATACTCGTTCTCCCCGCATGCAACAGCATGACCGTCACTTCGGAGAAGCACCGCGTGTTTGCCGCCTGCAGAAACTCGGGTGTACGTCATTCCCTCTTCCAAGGGTGGAATTTCACATCCTGAAGACTCTAGTCCACAGGCAACAGCATGGCCATCACTTCGGAGAAGCACTGTGTGCTCGTCACCAGCTGACACCTGGATGTAGCACATTCCTTCCTCCAACGGGGGAAGATCACATTGACCATGGTCATTACATCCACATGCAACTGCCTGTCCATCACTTTGCAGAAGCACTGTGTGCTGTCCACCTGCAGAAACCATAAAGGATCAGGCTTCGGGTCTCGGGTGGACACAAAATGGTTAAAAAAAAAGTTCTCACAATCTCTGAGCCAGAGTCTTTAATTCTTCAATTGCTCCAGTGAAGTAAGTCTTAGTCTTACACTTGGGTTTTTAACCTCCTCATCTGGTAGGCCATTCCATTCCAGGAATCAAAAATGGTCAGGGACGCCTTCTTTTCCCATCCACACTGTAGACAATAATCTCTTCCTTAATTACCAATACCCCCCAAATGGCCCCCCAAACAATATCCTTCCCATCGAATTGAATCAAAAAGCAGGCCCGATATGTTCCGATCAATCTTTAGTGAGTGATCACCCAACACAAGAATCCCAAGCAGATCCAAGCAGCATGTAGCCAGTAGGGGACCAAAAAAAACATCGTTTCCACTGGATACCAGGCGCTTGCAGCTTGATCGATTTCAAGGGGAAAGCTGATGTTGTTTTGTTTCTTGGGCCATAGGACTAATTCATACCAATCCCTTCCCCCAAACATTCAGATATATCAAGTACCCCAAAATATATGACCCGGGTTTAGTATGTGCCCATGTAGAGGCATTTCTATTTTAGATTGGAAGGGATTGTCCAGTCCAAACATTGTTGCAACACAATTTGCATAGCACCACGGAAATCTTGGGGCACAGCGCGGAAGTCCGTATTTTCTCGCATGGGGCATACTTATAAAATCTTATAAGCTACCCCCTCCCCGAATCAACCAAGCAGTGCGAAAAGGACATCCATAGTTGGTTGGCTTCTTGAAAATATGCTCATTGGGGATCCCCATCCCAAATATTTCAAATCACCCCCTGGTTTGGAGTGTTTGAAGAATTTTAGACCAATTTGTACACACTTCTTAACATGGGGATGTCATTGGATTTCATGGGATGTTTGAATACAATGAGATATTACCATTCTGGTTGAATAATTCCGAAATTCCCGAATTTAGAATAACTTTTAAGTTGCCATGCCCCTCCTTAGCTGCCAAAAGGTTGGACAACCATAGCGAACTCATGTTACTGCCGAGCTTGCGGCTGGCAATGTCGCAACCTTGTCACCCAGCTTCCCGGCAAATGGAACCCAACTTAAAGGACTTGCTGTGGCCGCAACAGGTACAGAATAAAACCCATCTGGCCCCCAAACTAATGATATGGCCATTATGGCCTATGATGTACTGGAGGGTCAGACTTTGTATATTCAAATATATAAGTACATACTATATAATAAACGAATTCAACTTATATTGCCGTCATTTAACATCTGGTTTTGTCCAAGAACTGACTAAAGTCCTGTAGCTTGTCACAAGCGGCATGCCCCATTTCTGGTAACTTCCAGAATTTTTGGACATGGAACAAACGCCATGCTGGTGGCTTTACAGCCAACCTGCTCTATTCCGATGCTCAAGAGTTGTTACTTCAAAGGGCCCCCGACATGACCCTGATAATCCATGATAATACCCTATAGAAATCTGAAACCTACGAATGTCCTAAATGAAGCCCCCGGAATTCGGAATCTGAAACCTA
Source organism: Cladocopium goreaui (assembly GCA_947184155.2). Classification (NCBI taxonomy): domain Eukaryota; class Dinophyceae; order Suessiales; family Symbiodiniaceae; genus Cladocopium; species Cladocopium goreaui. Next base: position 463,059 of record CAMXCT020000347.1, on the reverse strand, counting down.
GACCTTCCAAATCCAACACCTACGAATCAGTTGACATTACCATTTTTCTCAGAATCCCCCCAGGGCCCAGTTTCCAAATACCCAACCCTCACTGGATCCTGCCTGCGTGGGGAGAGTGCTAGTGCTTTCACCGGTCACACGCCTTGCCCGCCAAATCTGAGAGTCACGCGAGTCAGGTGGGCAATTCATCACAATTCTATCGCCAAAATCTATGGACCAGCAATTCTTGTGTTTTTGTTGGCACATGACACATGGTTTTCACATTTGGGCACTGATCTCTGGTGATTTCTCTCTGAAATGCTCCCAAATGTCTGCGGGGTGGCTCCAGACCCAACTTTCGATATATCCACCGTAAACCGTAAACATCCATAAACCGTAGTTAATCTACTTATCAACTTTCCAAATTTCTCAACACTGGGGCATCAAATCTGTAGGTCTTTTCATGTCTTTTCATAATGAGCTGCCAGCGTTTGACCTGATACATGAACGATTCGGAATTCTCCAACATGAGCGGAACATCTCACACCTAATCAACGTTGCAAGAAGCGCCCCATCCCTATATTTGGCTCTGTTGCCCCATCTATCTACATCCGTATCAATCTTTTCAACCGAGCCGACTTAGCCTATCTTAGCCTAGTGAAGTAAATATAGTAAATCAATGAAGATAATGAACTTACCATAACTTACCTACTATGTCCTTTAAAACACATGTAAATCCTCGTCCTTTTTCGATGAAATCCTAATTTTTGGGTCGAATCCATCACGTTGCAGTTCCGTCCACCACAGCGCCTCACGTGCGACTCGCCGCTATCAGCCTCTTTCCTGGAGATCCTTCGAAAGCCCCAGCGTTCCAAGCAAATCACATGGAAAAGCCGGGGAACATTTATGGGAAACCACCATATTTCATGGAAAAACAACTATTATATAACTATATACATCTACATACTAAGGTTTCCAGGTTAAAATGTGTCACATAAGACGCCAGTCCGATGACCGGCTCGAAACATTTTGGTCTTGACTGGTCACCTTGTTGAGTCCTGAGATCTTGATGAGTAGCCAGTAGCCATCCCATGTTGCCAACCCAATAATGAACCACCCCCAATCGGCTGCCATAAACGGTTGTGGGATTTCAACATATTTCAACCATTCCCAGTCATGGTAGGTTTATGATGGTTTATGTCTTTGGGATGCTTTGGGTCTGGGTGTGCCACATTCAAGCGATCAGCGATCTATCACACTCCCCTTGTTTTTCTGCCGTTTCAGCCAGCTGCAAAGTCGGCGATGGCGGCTGTCCTCATGGGGATCCAATCAGCCCCCGAAGTGGTGGTTTTCGATGGGAAAGCCGCCCGGGTTTCCTGTAGATGTTTCCTTCACAATTGAGCCGGAGCCCCATACCCATAGGATCCATGTATGATATATATGGTAACATTTATCATCAATATTCCAAATGTTAGCATTTATACCAGCACCATGGATCCTATGGGATATATAACGCCCCAATATCCCCAATCTCTTTGGCTTAAGGACTTATGAATCATTGGATGGCCCCTTTAAATGGCCTATGAAAAGTTCGATTATTTACACTAAAAATTGTGATTTTCCAGACTTATGAGACCAATGATTGGGATTTAACATGATTTAATATGAGTTAACCATAGTTAACCAGTTTGAGATGGGGATTCAAAACGGGCTACAGTAAATATCAAGGGATTCTGGCTGCTGTTTCTTTCCATCAAGTTTGACAAACAGAACCCACGATTCGATTGTCATTGGGGATATGTTGATATATGATGATATATGTTGCCTGGGAAATCCTCCATTGGGATCCGCTTCCAAACATCAGTTCCTATTCATTGCACCGTCTTCCCCAAAAGAATCCCAAAGAAAGTTCATCTACAAGTTGTTCTATCATATTTCAAGCGGCTATCTCCCTTATGTATCCTTATGTCCCCGACCCCAATCTGAAAATAGCCGTTTTCACCGTGTATAAACCATCATTCCAGTGACGTCACGAGGGTCATGAATTCCGCATGATAAGCCTATTCATCTGCCATGAACAAATCCCATGATCATCCACATTGTAGCTAAATGCCAAACCCAAATTCCCTAGTATACATTCGTATGCTAGTCAAAATATGTTATATATATATACCCATGACGGATCCATGGTGCTGGTATATATGCTAACATGACTGGGGTATATGGATGGGATCTATGTTACCATGTATAGCATAATTACATGGATCCTATGGGTATGGGTATGGGTTGACATTAACTATAACCATATGGGGATTTCCATAAATGGGATATCCCAATAGCTGGATGGTTTATCCCAATATGTTATATATATATATATAAAATATTATGATATGTTGTAATCCCTTCTCATCCCATCCGAAAAAAACATCCAGGGATTCATCCAGCAATCCTGGAACCTCTCCGTGGCACCAAGTCACAATGCCGCCATGCCTTCACGCCGCCGGAGGATGCAGGTGACCCCCAGGTGGAGCGCGGCGTCTTCGGCGGAGGCCTAACCGCAATAGAACGAAGCGAAAAGGATCATGGGGAGCCACCCAATTTTTGCTGATTTTTGAGGGATTTTAAAGGATATTTAAGATATTTTAAAATATATTAACCAAATGGTGATTTTGACCATATTTTTTTAAGATGTGCTTGACATCACTATTTTGCTGAGGGATTATGACCGATATGACCTCAGAACAAGAGGGACTTAGCTCTGAAATTCATGGGGAATTTCAACAACCCCCCATGAGCTGACCCTTGCCATGAGGTGACCCTTGCCATGAGGTGACCAGATTTTCGATCATCTCGCTTGAGGATAATTGAGGTATACTTGGATGATGATAACCAATGACATAACAATGATAATGTCATTGCGATATGAACAAAACCGGAGTTTTATCCAATCAATGTGCAAAATCCGATCGAATATCCAAGGTTCAATCCAACAACTGATGAGTTCACCGGAAAATGACAGGTGATCCAAGCAAGAAAAGCCGCGATCTAGCCAAAACAAGTACTGATTAGCCTGCACGAATGTGGCAATTACCAGCCAATGTGCTTCCGTCTTGGTTTTCACAGGGGAAGTTTTTCGGTAAAATACAACGGCACCATGGTTTTCACACAAAATAGCTGGGGTTCATGAGTGTCATGCCAGATTTCTGCAAGTTTCACTGCTTTCAATCGATATATCGTCTTTTGATATATAATATGTCAATGGGTATCAGGAACGACTTTGAACCGGAATATAGCACACACTTTGGTGGGCTGTCCATTGCCAAATTGGATTTGCAACTCCAGGTTGACATTGCCCAATGTATCCCAGAGATATTAAAAGTCACTTAACATCCTTAAAGCTCCTTCAAGTAACTAACAGTACCATACAGTAGCTACTACTATCATAGCCTTTCATCCAAATCGAAGCCAACTACTTGGAGGATCATCCCACCTAGTAGTTGGTTACAGGAGATTAACCTGATTAGTAAGCCCCCCTAACTGGGGTTATGTCAACTACCAGCCGCAAAAAAACACAATTGCACCCTGAACTTATCTTTGAATGTCTTTGATATTAAGGAACTCAGGAACCCTACTTGGATATGCATCCCACTTACTTCGTAAGAAGTGGCAACAAAAACCCGGAAATTGCTTGTATAACACATATATAAGTAGGGTTGTGCCACATATCACTGCAAAATGTAGCTGTTGCCCACTTACCCTCTGGTAATTTAACATGGCTATGGAAAATGGCCCAGTCGAAATAGTGAATTTTCCCAACATGGTGGATCTTTCCATAAGTTTTTTGTATGTTTACCAAAGGCTATATACATGGCTATGGGTCAAAACCCTGAACCCCCAATAGCAAAACCAAAATAGCTGGTAAATTGATGTTCATCTCACTAACGTTAATAGGTGTTGATAAGGATGCAATCAGTGAGTCCGTGCCTTCAACTTCTCGTCCTGGCTCCGGTACCCTTCGGAACTCTGGGGTGTCCTTAGGTCCTTTATCAACATGTTCCATGACATGCAAAGGGAGAATCTGCACGAAACCCCTATCATTGGTGGTAAAAACACATCTAAAAACCGTGTTATGTGGTCAAAACAATGTCACAAACCAACGATTTGGGAATGGTTTTATAGCACCTATTATTGCTTTACACACATGTAGAAACATGGAAAGCAACTGTCCATCAGAACTTGCCTTCAAGCCAAGCATTTTGGGATGATATCCCCCAACTCAACCACCATTTTTTTTGGTTCAACCCTCAGGCGAGTTACAGCATGATACACCATCATTTTTCTTGGTTCAACCAATATTCTTATTGGAAAATAACTAGTTTTCTTGGTTAAACCAACATTTTCATTGGAACATCACTATTATTATTGGTTAAATCACCGTGTTTGTCGGAACATCACTGTTTTTCCTTGGTTAAATCACTATTTTGCTTGGTTAAACACCCCACTTTTGGCCAACCGCTGCCAGTCCAAAGGCCGCCGCTTTTCCCACCGGTCGGTCCTCAATCCGCAGTGATCGCTCGAAAGCCAGGCCCAAAGCAGTGCGCACCACTTCGCCTCTGATTCCAAGCATTATTTATCGAGAACAGATACATGTACTATCATGCACTGTATATCTATATTCTGCTGTACATGTATAAACGTCAATTATCTTAAAAAACTAAGCGTTTATAATGTTTATAATTATACTTGCAAGCACTATTTATTCAATCAGTATTATACTATACCTATTATCATTAAATATGTAATTAATTGTAATTATATAGATTAACTATTATCGTATGCTATGGCTATAGTTATAGGTTAAGTAGATATACGTATAGATTAACTACATACAGATAGACTAAAAGCTATAGACTAAGTACATGTTTAAAAATCAAATCATATATATACATATAGACAGAGAGAGAGAGAGAGGCGCCCAAACCATTTACATAGTTACTATACCGATGCAGGTTTATGCTTATTATTAGAGTTACAGGGCATCTCCTGGTACTGATATATGTAGTGCTCAATGTAAACACCTTCTCTAAATTCTTCTGGGTGTTCCTATAATGCCTATAATATATGTTTCTGTAAACCTTGGCGCAGGGTAGGTGAAAATTACTGCACATGGGTTTAACTGTTGCGAAGTATGCTCCACATGCCAGAGGTATGTTCAAATCATCTAGCAATCTGGCTCCCAAGTGATACGGTCGTTGATAAGCCCCGTTAACTATAGATATGATCAGATATATCTACCATACCTCATAGCTTTTGTAGTTTTTGTTGAACCAACTTAGCTATCTAGGGGGGCCCATCTTGTACCAATCTATACTGTAGATCACATAACTCTAGCCGTTATACGTATGTAAGTTTATGCTTGTTTATTTGTAACTATAGGGAGATGGAATATCTTTGGTATCCATATAGTAGCCCCCAAAAAGATGGAAGTTCGCACACTCCTCCAAGTTAGAGATGACTTTCCCAAAAAACAATTACCCTCTAGTTATGTCAACATAGCTATTGAAAATGGCCATTTATAGTTGATTTACCCATTAAAAATGGGTATTTTTCATAGTTATGTTAGTTTACCAAATGGCATTTTATAATTGGATTGTCAATTGCCATGTTTGATCACCAAAGCATAACCATCAATCCACCCAATCAATGTTCTACAGATCAAGGTTTTAATGGGAAAATCATCAATGAATAGAGGCCATTCCAATCCTTGGTAGATATAATAAGTCCTATATCCCATTAAATATCATTAATTACAACTATTTTCCACCATTTTCCCATTTCAGTGACATATCCCCAAGAAATTCTCTAATTCGTACATTCAATGGGAATTTCAGGATCCTAAAATGGAGGTACTGTACCATATAAGGCCATATTTTGTGGGGATATTCCCTTACATAGGCCTAAAAAATAGGCCTTATATATGGTCGGTACCTCCAATCAATCGGTTCCTGAAATGGCCATTGATTAGTGGGTTTTAATAGAATTTAATGGATTTTAATGGGTTTTAATGGGATCTTTAACAATAATAAACCAACAATTCGCTAATTCGTACATGTAAATTTTTCGGTTTCCTGGGGGTAGCCCATTTCAATCCATTTCATCCCTGGGACCCGCGCAGCCGATGAAGCCCAAGGTCTCCACCTCGATCTGCCTGGAAGCTGAATTTCCCATAGGAAAACCTTGGGAAAACCATGGGTTCTTTATGGAAACCATGGATTTTACGGAGGTTTCTGAGGCGATTTTGCAAACATGGACCACTTTGAAAGTCGCTTTTGGATTATAAGCAACATGTCCTGTAATTGCTGTATACGTATGATGTATGCATGTATTATCCGTTGCGGTTTGGTTGTTGCTTCTCAAACAGTGCTACGAGTAGCATCAAAACATCACACCAAAGCCGGGCAACTGCAGAAGTTCACTGGAGAAGTCCGCAGCCTTGGGGCACAGTGGTAGTGCAAGCTGGTTGGTTAATCTATGGTTAATCTATCGTTAATCTGTCCCTACAGTTTGACTCCAGCAGTTTTTTCTCCTTTCCAGGATTACCTCCGTTTAACAGTTTTCGATCCATCTAGTTCGATGATTTACCTACAATACTGGTGCTTTTCCGCGGCTATGTTCGTTTACCAGGGGGTAAAAAGGATTGGTCAACTTGACAGTTAGAGTCATCACCGACGTGGAACTTAGAGTTACGCACCAAGCAACTTTCCCACATGACGTTGCATGACAGCAGGCCCAGTCAGGCCCAAACCACACGTCCACAGGTTGGCTTTTCATTTTTTTTGTGTTCTGAGGCTTTCCACTTCCAACGGTTTGCCCTATTTATACCCTTTTTCAACTCACAACATGTTGGTATTTTGCTGGGTTTGGGCGTCTTTCTTGCCGTCCCCCAACTTGACCAATACCATCACTACAACCTGAACATGACCAACCTTCAACCTTACATCTTGTTGCAGGATGAAACCCACATTTTCCACACATCAACGACATCAACCTGCCACCCAAGTTTGCCCAGTTGAATCCCCTTTCTTTTTGCATAATTTCCCACATGATTTACTTGACATGAACTGGTTGGTGGTTTCAACACCCCTTGTAAAACATGAGTCAGCCAGGAATATCATCCCATGTCTAATTCTAGGGTTGAAAACAACAAATCGCATAAACGTAGTAGGCCACGTTTGAAAGTAAAAAAACATGTTTGAAAGCACCAGCTAATATTGAACCCTAGTTTTCACTCGTGACATCAGAAAGATAAGGAAAGGAAAACTATGGGAAAATAGGCACCAACTATATATATATAATAATCCCTTCTTCCTACGTAGTACTAAAACTCCCCCACATTAAAAAAGGATTGGTGTGGCACTTCCGTTTTTTTTTGGGTTGGGCACAATTGGATTCTTGATAGTGGTAATTGAGAATCAATAGGAGAACAGGATGGTGAAACAATGGGTTCAACCCCCTATTAATAAAAAATAGATTGCCACCTGGAGTTTCTTTTATTAGGGTCCCATCTCACAAGTTTTATTTTTATTTTGACTATTAAGGTTTCATTGGAATATTAGGGGAAAGCTCCGAAATCCAGTTTTTGGCAATGTCTTATATAGATTTTAAGAGGCGATTTAATCAAATTTGAAATCGAATTTGTTTTATTAAGGTTTTCATTGGAATGTGAGGGGGAAAGCTTCGAAAACCAGTTTTTGGCAATATTTCATAGATACTTAAATCAGGGATTTAATCAAATTTGAAATCGAGTCTTTTTATTTTTCTTATAAAGGTGTACATTCGGGGGGCACCCTAATACAGAATACCCCCTAATAATAAAAGTAGATCACCGGGTTTACCATTTGGAGTGGGGGAGGGGTGGGGGGGTTTTAGTAATAGGGAGAGAGGATTATCCACCTATAGTAACTAAACCCCCAAAAACAGTCAAAACCATAGAAAAAGTAATTCTTAACATGTTTTTCTGAGGATTTTACTTGTCTATCTATTTCCGGGCTGCTATTTGAAGATCTCCATTGTTCTCCATCTTTTCTGCCATGACCCCGGCCCCAGGTGCCTTCATGGCTCCCACATAAGCCTCCCAAATCTTCTGCGCCGCAGCCATCATCTCTGGTGCACAGGGGTGTTTTTGCGCTTGGTGGAAGCCTTGGACGGCGGTGCTGGTTGGGGCTCAGCCCCAACAAATGCCGAAATGTGTTTCCAGGATGCCATCTCCCCAGATAGATAGGGGTTGGAAGACTAAGTCAGACTAGTGAAACCACTAAAAGTCACTAAAAATGAGTTATTTCCAGGGTCAACCTACCAGAGGCATCCAGGGCGGCCAAGAGGCAATAGGCCAGGACATAGGTGGAGAGAAGTGATCCCACATCCTGGGTGAACTCGAGGCTAACAGGGCCCTGGAAATGGGGACATGACGAAGAAATTACAAGCAATAAATCAGTATATCACATACACACACTCATGCACACATGCATAGATACATACATACATGCAAAAAATCAGAACTAATCAATATAACATATATATATAAATACTATATATATATAAATACTATATATATATAAATACTATATATATATAAATACATTTATTTTAACTCTAATTTTACCACACACATGAAAAATAGAAGAGACTGAAATAAGTTTGTGTTTTTCTATCTCTTTGGAAGTTGCTCTACTTTGTGAAAATCTTTGGGTTTGATCAGGGTTGAGAGTCCTCAGTTTCCCAGAGCCGCTTCCCAACAAGTTCCAGGAACCAACGCCAAGCGAAAATGTTTTGTACAGTATTTTCCTTTTGAGACGCGGTCAATTTTGCCTGCCCATCATGGTTGTTTGACAGTTCCAACGTACCTTGTCCGACATAAACATCGCAATTTTTGCCAGATTTGAAGAGCAACCATTGCCGAATATCTCCAAATTTTGGGGTGCCAAGACCAAGAAAAACAACCGATCCTCCCCAAGTTTTTTTTGGTGCATCCCAAGTTCACTTCTTCATGTTGTACATTCTGTTCGTCCAAATTTTGGAAAACCACGAGAAAAAACGAGGCCAAGGTTTCAAAACAAATCAAACTATATAAACCACAGATGTGCCAAGTTCACCCCAAGTTCATGTTCAGTTTGTTCACCCCAAATGGTCCACACTTTTCCTTCATCCTCCCTGCGCCCACCAAGCATCTAGGCCCGGGGGCCCGAAAATGGCGAACTCTGGATCGATCACCTTGACCTGTGGCTGGACAAATGTTGTGGGGATTTCACTACCAAACCCACAAGAGTTGTTTGATAGGGATGTCAATGGGATCTTATGGTATGATATAGCTTTAGAAACCATGAACAATACGGACTTCACTATCACAAATGGTACTAGCGAACATAGGAGGAATCTAATACAATGAAGCACACCCAATGCCGTAAACCTACTGTAAACCACTGATTGATGGTAATGTACTTGGGTTTACCACATTCTGACGTTAGATCATGGTGGTGAATTACTATGAATTACTACTCACTTTTGGATGAGGATTTTGATGATGATGATGATGATGATATCGTGGTTTTGGATGTGACGAAGAGGAAACAACAAAATGCGAGTGCCTCAACAGGGCAGCTCAACCGTGAAACTTGTGGCTAACAGTCACGAACTAAAACTGACAACCTCTGGTGATCTTCAGGTGAACCGGGCACTTAAATTCTCCCCCAAAAACCCCTGGCCCCTTCCCCAGCCGTCAATAGCAACAATCGTGACTCATATCGGGAACTTGGGCTGTTTCATGAACCAAAATTCAGATGAATTTTCGTAATTTCAGGAATTCAACTTGAAGGAACCCCTGAGGGACTTAAAGTTGATGTAAAACTAATGTGCAAGAAGGTTTCCCAAAACTAACGACCTTTGCTATACTTTTGGCCCGTACCCAGGTGTGAATATATCCCAAATGCGCTATGTATGGAATCTTTACCAACATTTATGCAAAAAAAAACAAAATGTCGGTAAATGTTGGTAAGTATATGTGGGGAAATGTATCATTCATGGATCATAACAACTGGTATTTTAAACTTACCCTCTGGTGAACCAACAGCTTGCGAACTGGAAAATCACCATCTTCAAGTTCGGTAAATCAACTATTTCTAAATGGGCCATGGCTTCAAGTTCGCAAACTGTAACAAATTACCATTTCGGGTAAGTTGTTCACAAAAACATCCCAAGCACCACCGACTTTGACCCTCGATGCTGAGTTTCTCCCAAGCTTGGGCCATCGACCTGGGACGGGCTAACCGATTTGACTTTGAAATAAATATATCTAGAGATAGATAATCTTTGAATAATGTGGGTATTATATCTGAATAGTTAAAGACTATTTTTTCAAGTCCGTATATATACACATGTATATACATATATATATATGCATAATATATGTATATATATATATATGTGTGTGAGTTATTTCATACATCTATATATTGTCCAAATTTGATGAATACGTAGGTTTCCAAATAGAATAAACACATCTTTTTAACGTAATGTTTCTGTACTTGGGCAATCTTCGGCAAGGACGTTGGCGGCCTTTGAGCATCAGCACCTCCAAAAGCGTTGCTGGTTCACAGCGGATGAATGTGTCTTCGCTAATTGATGGATCAGCAACATATTCATATCATATATATAAATATATTGCTAATATGGCTAATAGTGGTGTACATCCACAAGTTTTGTCGGATCAATCTCCTTATCTTCTGATATTTGATTTGTAGCCTCTATTGAATGATAGTCATACATCATAATAACAATACCTTGGCTATAACTGGATGATAGTCACTATTTTGAAAATAACTGGATAATTTGTTTCATAGTCACTAAAAATATAATGAAAAACACATAGTCACTATAATACTGTAACTTAGGTTGTTGATAGTCAACAACAAATTCCATAATTGATGATGGTCAGTAAAATAATAGGCACTATAATCGTTAAACACTGGTCAAAAATCACAGTCAATAAAACTTACCGCAATTCATGATGGTCATTATAATGTAATACCTGACTAATAGATACTAATAGTTAGTCACTTTTTCAGACCCAGCCTGATATTGTAACTATAATAAACTAATGATTATAACCGTGCTACTTCCATAATTACTATTATATCATAACATATTAACATGATAACTACAATAATCATAATGAATGATGATTGCAGTCGATGCGTATAAAACTATTATAACAGTCACTACTTTACAATATTTTACAATAACAGGTGCTACAAGTGATGACTAATCTTGATAGTTAATGACAATTGAACCAAGTAGTTGACAGCAATACGTATTATTACAGTCACTATCCTCTGGTAATTTAACGTAGCTATTGAAAATGGCCATCTATAGTTGATTTTCCCATTGAAAATTGTGATTTTCAATAGTTATGTTAGTTTACCAGAGGGTAATTATCAACTGTAATGATACCCATTATAACTATTCTTGTCCATTGCAATTGATGAGTCACTTGTTATCACTATAAATGATCTATATCTACCACTATTTCAGGTGTAATGTTAGATAACTAATGTATAACAAATGATAATGAGAACAGGTGCTATTACTGATGTAAGTAATTATATAATGTTGATAATTAGACTAATTAGACTAATAACTATAATTACAGTCACTATAACTACTTATTATTATAACTAACTATATTTCAGGAGGTAATCATCACTATTATAATTGATTATAGTGACTATAGATGATTATCACCTTATTGAATTAACTCTGAGTGATTATGGTGATTATTATTATCATACTATTCATATATCTATAATCACTGATTATCAACTGTAGTGGTCAATTTCAGTGACTTGTTAAAGTTAGAACTATTATAACTATGATTATCTATAATTAGCTGATACCTATTGTAACTATCACAGTCACTTATCTCTATTATTTTTATCATTACTATCATCCATATTATCATTATTACTTTAGTGATTATTATCATCCTTTTATTCATATGATTTATAATTAGTTGATACCTATCATAAATATGGTTAGCTATAACTATAATTATACTATTACTTGATAATTAACTATAACTCTAGTTAGTCACTTATCTATCATATTATTATCATAATTAGTTGATACCTATTATATATAGTGATTCTTATTATCATATCATTGACATTATCTCTATTTCAGCTCACTTATCTCTGTAATGACTATAATTAGAACTATTACCATTATCAAATTATATTTTCATATTATCTATAGTCACTTCTTCTTATTGTTATTACTATATTATTATTACTGTTATTATCATTCATATTTCAGGTCATACTAATAAAGAAATGAAATAATAACAATAATAATCACTATAGTTATTATAATATAACATAATATAACTATACTCACCGATGATCTCTATCTCAGGTGATCGTCTTCTCCTTCGCTCACCTTTGCGCCCCGGCCATCACGCTGCCCGCATGGAGATCGCCATGACACAGCGCCAGGTTCCGCAGCGCGCGGCCGTTGTAGACCGCCTCGGCGCCATGTTGGGGCGCCAACGGCCGTTCAGGGGCCGTGAAGGGCGGGGAGAAGCAGTAAAAAATGGAGGTTTCACCCAGAAAAATGGTGGAGTTAACAATGGAAAATGTGGATTTCATATTGATTTCAATTGATTTCACCGAGAAAAATGAAGATTTGAAATCATTTAAGCATGAACCATTGGGATTTCCACCATATTTCACCCATGAATTCATGGATTTGGGTGTGCCTGAAAATGGGGCATACCCCAAAGTAATCATTTGAAAAGGGAACATGATGATGAACCAATTGGCATGAATTACGCAATGAAGTCTTAACCACTTCAAAATCTGCCTTTAGCCAACTAAACAAATGCAGTTTTTTATCCATTACTACAGGCAACCATGAAACAAGATTTTGTCAACCAAACTGTGTTGACTTTAGCATTTCCACCTACGAAATGTAACTGGTTGGTGGTTTCAACCTGCTCAAACATATGATTATTCATTGGGGATATTTGGGGATCATCATCCAGAGTGAATCTAACCCATTAGCAACAGCAATGTATCGACTATAACTAAGCTACCAAACCTCATCAACTATTGCATAAAATGTAAGACATCAACTTACCAAATACAGTACTACAGTGCACCCTCCTGTAAACTAACATAGATTTGGGTCAGCTAAGGGGATGATTCTTATTATAAACATCCTTCCAGGGTTCGGTCGCGGCGTTAGGTCGTGATGAAATTTACCCAGATATAAATCCAAAAACATCTAATGTGGTTGAAAGCAACATTAAACCATACCCCAAATCACCGTTTTTTTTTGGGTGGTAATAAACCATGACAATATGGGTAGTTTATGGCATTGCTCCTGTAAATTAACATAAAGCTTTTTAAACAAATCATTATATTCCCATTATATGTTGATTAACTCCCCGTTTCAACCATGTGTACTTTACGATATACCCACCATTTGCAGATTAATATTACTTGGGGAGTACCCCTCTAATTGATAAACCATGTTGATCAATGCAGGGTTAACATCATACCCTCTGGTAAACTAACATAGTTCAGCTGGAAAATCACAATCTTCAAGTTCGGTAAATCAACCAACTAAATGGGCCATGGCTACAAGTTCGCAAACTGCAACAAATTACCAGAAGGTAACTGTGGTTTCTATCATGGATTATATCCTGGATTTATCCCAATTGATGGATTATACTAACTATCTGTGTAAATTAAGGGACATATCCATGGTAAATATTAGGATACAAACCTAAATAACTATAGATATATACATTTATATATATATATATGACATATCATCCATCATAAATCTATATATAGTTAAATCCTATAGTTATTAAAATTTTAAACCAACTTAGCTATCCAGGGTTAACTTCTCCGCGCCTTCAGCTCCTCCACCTCCGCCATGAACTTGGCGTCCTCCCGCAGTGCAGCGGCGCGTGGGTCGCACCGGTAGCACTTGGAGAAGACGTACCTCGGGGCAGCGGTTGGTCGTCTCACCGGGAAAAATGCTGGGTTTACCCACAATACCCTCCAGTAAATTAACATAGACCCTGGCAGATAGGGGTTGGAAGACTAGTTTCCATTAAAAATTGGTGATTTTCAGGGTCTATGTTAATTTACCAGGGGGTAAAACATGTTTTTTGCATCAACAACCGCGGTTTTCCCATGAAATACCTGTTTTTTTCAACGAATAATATATTGTACCGGATGAACATCACAAAGGAAGAACCATAGGAACTTTGACCGCGGGAACGTTTGTCATCGAGAATCTTGATAAGTTATAAGATGTAAATAATATATTCAGCATCGAACATGGTTCAAACGAACACTGGTTGCGCAAAAAGAGAACATAGACACCTCCTCTTTTTCAAGGCTCAAGTGCAGCCCCGTGAGCAAACATCGACAATAACAAGTTCGTGCATAGGGATTGCCATGGTAGATTGCCTGACGTATCTCGGAATTGGATGGAACTCAAATGATAGAACGCTGCCTTTGCCAAAGTGTCATGTTCATGGCATATCCTTGAAAAAACCAAAGTGTACACACTACACCATCTGGTCGACAAAGCAAGCAATGAAAACACATCCATCTACCGATGATTTACCATGATTTACCAACAGCAGCCCCCCAAACAAAACAAACATATCAGAATCCACCACTCACTGTGCATTCATGTTCAACTCGTGTTTTTTTCTTATTGGGGTTTCCCCAAACACATGGTATACTGAAACTACCAAGATGCTCCAGCTGAATGTCTCGAAGCAAACCTATGTCGGCTGTCAACCCTGATTGATTTAGTAGGGGGGCACCTCAAATAATCAGAACTTGCAAAACAAAATAGAGTTCTACAGTATCCTTAAAAATCCCTTGGTTCCCAAATCGTGATGTAGTTAAGTATTCATAAATAAAACCCTTGGCAGCGGGTTTATTGATATTGGGATGACATTACCCTCTGGTAATTTAACATAGCTACTGAAAATGGTCTTATAGTGGATTTACCAATTGAACATGGTGATTTTCCATAGCTATGTTAGTTTACCAGAGGGTGTAAATGGTTAATTTTGATACGATGGCTGGAATTTGTGGCGTGACGCCCGCCGATCCACTTGACTTGGCTCGATCGACTTCCCGCAACAGATCGTTCCACCTTGGTACCTTGCGAAAAACTTGCCTTTTTGTAGGCAAACCTATCGTATCCCCCAGTAGTTTTTTGACATAGCTGTGGAAAAACACCACTTTACATAGGTAACTCTCTGGGCCAAATGAATAGCATTTATATAATAGCTTATACTGTATATATTAAATGACCAAAGGGTATGTCTTCATATCTGCCGCAGCAATCCATTCATGTGGTATACTCATGTATACTCCTCTTCTAGGGATGGATTATTTATTGTTATCCCGCCCATAATTATCTCAATATCCCACTATTATCCGATAATCCATATTCTCCTGGAATCTCCTACGATGTGCCATTACAGTACCCATATGCTCCATGAACGGAATATTTACAGTACCAACATTGTTTTTTTGGATTTTTCTTGGTACATATTCTCTACATGGAGCATGTGGGTTATCATAAACGGTTTGCCCCATGCATCTACCGTCAAAAGCATCATATCCCACCACCTGTCGTGATCCATCGTGCCATGCCACGATTCTCGTAGCTCGATGTTAGGCGAGATACTTCCGCGGGGTCCAACCTGCTGCAGTGTGTCCTGCCGGAGGAACGTCATGTGGCAAAGGAAAGGGCATGGTGTTGCCCCCTGCTTCATTGGCAAATGCCCGAAAAGCACAATCTTGGACTTACATGTATATATATATATATATATGTGTGTTTGTGCTTGTGGTGTAAATAAATAATATATATATATAAATTAATAGACAGTCACATATGGTTATAGATAGACAAATGTATGTATATATATATATATAATCCCTTCCCCTTATTACTAAACGTACCCCAAATACTTAAAACTAGGGTCCATTTTAAAATTTGACATTTTAAAATTTGATAAAATTGAAGTTGGCCAATTTGACTTCTAATTGATCCCCTGTAGAAAACAATTTAAACATGAAGGTCCCATTTGAAGGCTTCACCCAATTAAAAGAACTGGTCAACACCGAGGTGTTTTTTATTGGTCTCCGTCCTTTAAAGTCAAAAAACAATTAGCTCTTATTATTGTAAGGTTTTGAATTCAATATTATGGAATCCTTCGAAATCCAAGTTTGGGGGCAACATTTTAATTAGATTTTAAGCATGAATTGAATCGATTTTGAGGCGGATTTGTTCAGTCTTCTTATTTTGGTGTTTAATCTAATGCTAGGGAAACCTTCGAATCCAATTTTCGGTAATACGTTGATTAGATTTTCAAAGGAAGTCAATCGAATTTGTTTTCTTTTGATACAGGTTTTAATTTAGCATTAGGGGGAAACTTTGCGCCCTAATACTAAAAAAAAACAATCCAATATTAAAAACTCCTCCGGGTGTTTATTTATTAGGGGGAGGGAGGGTTTAGTTTTAGGGGGAAGGGATTGAATATAGACATACATAAATATGCGTATGTATACAATATTCTACAATAATGCTATATACTTCCAAGCGATGATTTAAAATTTCGTCAGCTGTTCGCCTGATTGCTGTTGGCATGCTTCCAAATCCATTTGCCCAGAACATTGCCCGAAACAAGCGCAGCAAGTCAAAACCAATATGATCCATGTAAATGATCCCAAATGTAGGTACACATACCGCATACCACATACCATACATGGAACACATGGGAAATGAAATCACACAGCTTCTGAATAAACACCATTTGCAGGATCATTGTGTTGGTCGGAGGGAACATCTACAGGAGACCATTCCCCAAGGAAAAGTCGACCAATTAAACTCTGGGTCATACCCTCTGGTAAACTAACGTAGCTATAGAAAATCACAATTTTTAATTGGAAAACTCACTATAAATGGCAATTTTCCATAGCTATGTTAAATTACCAGAGGGTATCACAAAACACCATGGTGAGGTCAAGGTGCTCACCATCTGTGGCTCCTGGAATGCATCATGGCCATGCACTCCCCCAGCTGCAGGGCCACTGACTTCTGAGCATCACCCTGCGGACACGGCCGAGCTTCTTTAAGAGCCCTTCCCGACGGGAATATGAAAGTTCGTTTGGGATCATCATCGTCGTCAACGACAATAATAATAACCATTGTCATCGTCTTGATCATCAAACTCGACAGTATCATCAAGATCATCAACATCATCAATATCATCAAGATCATAAATTTCATCAATATCGTCAATATCATCAACCTCATCAACATCATCATCATCATCATCATCATCAACCTCATCAACCTCATCAACCTCATCAACACCATCATCGTTGCCAATCAGTTGAAACACGCGAAGCCCATTGTCACACCCATACCAGAATTCAACAATTCTTGGGTTGGTTCCCACAATTCAAACCATAATTCGAATTAGGTTGGCCGGTGAGGTAGTTTAGCAGGTTATAATGATCTTGGCAAAGGAATTTCAACATACTCTCTGGTAAACGTACAAAAAACTATGGAAAATCACCATTGTTAATGGGTAAACGGTAAATCCACTATTTCTATGGCCATTTTCAATAGCTTTTTGTATGTTTACCAGACCGGGTAGCAGGGTCGATCACGTTACCCACGTTTGGACCCTGGCACAGTCATCACACTCAGGGACCAAAAAACCTCCCAACTTCGATGTTTTTATCCCTGCGGCTTGGTGTGTGCAGTCGCCACTGAAAATAAGTGGGTAATAACTAATAACCACATCATAACCATTCATAAACAAGTTATATGTAGGATAATACCCCAGTTACACTTAGGGCAACTGGGTATCAAGCATTTAGATCATTTAGAAATTGGGATGCACAACCAACACATCCCAGGCCCCAAAAAGAGAAGACTCGAGACCTCAAAGAGGCTCCGCTGAAGCAACTGATAGGACTCCAGGAATTCCATGATAAAGGCCATGGCGTTGTCATCAAACCTGGAGGCTAAGTCGGCTAAGTGGTCGATGGGTGAAACCTACAGTAATTAGCCCAAAAAAGATCGACATGCGTAACATCGTGCTCAAATAGTATTATATAATCCTCAATCGTTTTCTCTCTCTCTCTCTCTTTAATGGTTACTACTTTTTAAATGTCTACTCAATCCCTGGTAAATCATCTTCAGCAAATCCCAGCAGAACAGGACGACGCTGCCACACGAAAAATAGAGACCTTCGGTGCTCCCAAAAATACTTCCAGCACACAGAACAGCACCAAGCAACTTCCAAATCCGTGGAATGTATCTGGAAATCTCAGCACCTCACAAAAGCCCGAAGACATGAGCTCAACTTGATACATGTCCCTTGACCCATGTCCAAGGCACACCATTCCTTGGTGAAATGAATGGTCGAAGGTTACATTCAATAGAAATAATTTAACAGAAATATGGGTCACACTTGTATAATGTAGTTATTAAATGTTGTATATACATCGGCTCCCCCTCAACTGTTTGGGGGGACCCGCGAGTCAGCATCCAACATGAAACATCATCATAATCTGAAAACTCCTGTGAAAAAAATCTCATCATCATGCATCATCATCACATTTCTATGCTTGAACATGTGTTTGTTTGCATTTTGTCCGCCAGGTGTTTTACTTGAAACCTTCAGCCGCTATATCGTACCCCTCCCCATAACAAAATCAATGTCAATTTGTCAAATCCTCCTAAAATAGTGATACCTTACATGACTTTCATATAATTTGGTTAAAACAATAATAAGCCATCCCCTAGTCATCACCATACATAGATGATGTAACCGTTCCCAGTCATGGGTAGTTTACTATTGTTTTAACCACACTCGAAAAAAACTTCCGCGGGGGTTCCAACATAACATGAACGGTCTTCGCAATGAAACCTCTTTACAAGGACCTTTAGAAACCATTCATAATCAAATCACCATTTTTATAGGTGGTATGTTTACCATTCTCACCTGGCCAGTTTGTGGTTTTAACCACATTAGAATAATTGCCAGATCTTTCATGAAATGGTTTTAACCACATTAGAAATACCACATCTTCCCACATTTTTATGGTTTTAACCACATCAAATCATGAAATATCCATCGCAGTTTCGGCCATGGCAGCCATGGTCCCATGGCGTCGCCTCGTTGTTGCCACTCCTGGTAGACCATGACCTCCAAGCGCATCCGCTCCCGCGTCAGTTGCGCCGTTGGGCCGATGACCTCGTTGCTAAGCTGTTGCTAAGCTGTTGCTAAGCTGTTGCTAAGCTGTTGCTATGGATCAATAGCGATAGCACTAGGGGATGAAGATCTATTTACCTATTTTGATGTGAACAAAAGGGTGGTTTTTGAGTGATCAATGACTTTTGTTGGTGCAATCTTTATGGGAAAACCAGGGATTTTAGCCTCAAACTTGGAGTCTGCTGTTAAATTGAAATTATCTGTTCACACAAGTCTCGGAGATAAGCTTCAGATGTTGTTTCTTTGCCTCTCACCCTGCTAAAAGAAACGTGACAGGTGATTTTTACCATATTTTTCTCAATGATTAATGTTGCTGAAGAATGATTGATGGTGACTCTGTGCCTTGTCAAGGACTTGTTTGGGGTTGAGGCAGCCATCCCAAAAACTACCTAAGTCAATTGGAATCATCACCACAGGTAGAATGGGTAAACATATTCAAACCGCCAATCAGTGATTTGTAGATGATGTATAGATATATGTATAGTATAACAGTATACGCCGGTGAAATCTAACGTAGCACCGGAGGACAAAAAAACAAGATATTAACATAGCCCCCGTTCATCGAAGACTCCTGGGGAAGTCATATATACTGGATGATGCTGAAAGCTGCCAACATCCTATCCAACTCAGCTTAAACCTGACACCTGGGCAGGCCTTTCCAGACCAGATCAATTAAACATGAACAATCCAAAAACCCTGATTTCACATTAACATGGCCTAAAAAAAGCAAACAGTGAGTGTGTCAGCCATGTTCCATGTTAAAGTACCGCGCCTTTTTTTCTTCCCGTACTCCCCTTTCCGGGTTTTGCGCAAGTGGCCGACCCACCATCTTCTACGATCCACTCAGCCGAAGACACCCTTGACTTTAACATGAAACATGTAATACTATTCCAGGTTAAACTTGAGCAGTGAAACACAAAAAGAGTGTAAACTAGAGCAATTTTAACATGGAACGTTAACATGCCTCACCCCACCCCAACCCCAGGGCTGCGAAGCATCCACAACGCATGCAAGTTACATGAAACGTTAACATGCCCTATCCCACCCCAACCCCAAACTTGGTGGTGCACTTTTGGTGCTGAATCCAGACTTGGACCCTTTGGTGGTTGTTTTTTTACCGGTGGGTGACCAACAGGTGAAAAGATGAATCACCAAATCATGGACTGGTGGGCCATGTTAAAATATCAGGCTATCCATGGTAAAACCTTTGGTTTGTTTCTGAGGTTCCCCATACTTCCCAGGAAGATTTCTTTTCCCAAAAGAACAAAGCGGCATGGATCCCAAATCAGTATTTTCACATGATATTTTTTCTTTATTAAACTCTTTATATAATATGCTCGATTTGTGCACTTTTGGTGCTGAATCCAGACTTGGGCCCTTTGGTGGTTGTTTTTTTAGCCGTGGATGACCAACAGGTGAAAAGATGAATCACCAAATCATGGACCGGTGGGCCATGTTAAAATATCAGGCTATCCATGGTAAAACCTTTGGTTTGTTTCTGAGGTTCCCCATACTTCCCAGGAAGATTTCTTTTCCCAAAAGAACAAAGCGGCATGGATCCCAAATTAGTATTTTCATATGTTTTTTTTCTTTATTAAACTCTTTATATAAAATGCTCGATTTGTGCACTTTTGGTGCTGAATCCAGACTTGGGCCCTTTGGTGGTTGTTTTTTGAGCCGTGGATGACCAACAGGTGAAAAGATGAATCACCAAATCATGGACTGGTGGGCCATGTTAAAATATCAGGATATCCATGGTAAAACCTTTGGTTTGTTTCTGGGGTCCCCCATACTTCCCAGGAAGATTTCTTTTCCCAAAAGAACAAAGCGGCATGGATCCCAAATCAGTATTTTCACATGATATTTTTTCTTTATTAAACTCTTTATATAATATGCTCGATTTGTGCACTTTTGGTGCTGAATCCAGACTTGGGCCCTTTGGTGGTTGTTTTTTTAGCCGTGGATGACCAACAGGTGAAAAGATGAATCACCAAATCATGGACCGGTGGGCCATGTTAAAATATCAGGCTATCCATGGTAAAACCTTTGGTTTGTTTCTGAGGTTCCCCATACTTCCCAGGAAGATTTCTTTTCCCAAAAGAACAAAGCGGCATGGATCCCAAATTAGTATTTTCATATGTTTTTTTTTCTTTATTAAACTCTTTATATAAAATGCTCGATTTGTGCACTTTTGGTGCTGAATCCAGACTTGGGCCCTTTGGTGGTTGTTTTTTGAGCCGTGGATGACCAACAGGTGAAAAGATGAATCACCAAATCATGGACTGGTGGGCCATGTTAAAATATCAGGCTATCCATGGTAAAACCTTTGGTTTGTTTCTGAGGTTCCCCATACTTCCCAGGAAGATTTCTTTTCCCAAAAGAACAAAGCGGCATGGATCCCAAATCAGTATTTTCATATGTTTTTTTCTTTATTAAACTCTTTATATAAAATGCTCGATTTGTGCACTTTTGGTGCTGAATCCAGACTTGGACCCTGATGAGCAAGGCCCAACTTTGAGCACAAAAACGAGTCCTGCAGGTAGGATATGTTAAAGTTCCTTAATGACGACCTGTTTGCCTCTTTGCATTCCCCATGAATACATACTGTTCAATGGCCAAAATTCCAAACGTGCTATGTTAATTTAAATTTCCTTCCAAAACCTTAAGGTTCTTGGGGATTCCTGGGGAACGACTGAAAAAAAACGAGAACAACAAAAGCAAAATCAGACTTGTCTTTCCTCCTTATTTCATGTTAACGAAGTACCAGAGACAGTGTTTTTTTGGTATGTTAACATGGTCCGTGATTTTTTTTATTTTTATTTTTTAGCCACGTTAAATTTACCCGGCGTATCTATATATCTCTTGAAATGGATTGAAATGGATTGAAATGGTGGATTTCCATTGCCAAGTTCGTTTGCTTCAAGGTAAACTTGGGAGAGTAATAGTAAGAGTAAGATCTTTTCATCGCATTTAGATCTACGGTGTCTTTTGCTGAGACTTCGCCTGCTGTCTGCTTTGACACCCCACCTTGATGTACTCTGGAGCCTGCTTCACAAAAACAGCGTTCTTGTCATCACGGACCACAAACGCATAGTTCAGGTTACCGCCTGGCATCGTTCAGATTTCATACACTGGAAGGTGTGTGTGAAGCAAGATTGGGCCCTCACAATTGATACGAACACTCTACCCTCTGGTAAACTAACAGTTTGCTATTGAACATGGCCATGGAAATAGTCGATTTACCCACTAAAAATGTGATTTTCCATTGGTTTTTCTATGTTTACCAGAGGGTAACTTCTTGCAACCTGCGCCTGTGACCTCAGAGGCCCGCAGTTCCTGACCTAATGGGGCGTGAACTGGGCGGAAGGTCTCGCGGTTCGGGTGAGTAGTACGGTTTTGGACGGCAAAGATAGGGATTCAATGGGAGAATATAGTGATTTAATGGGATTTATAGTGGTTCAATGGGATATTAATGGGATTTACCAGAGGGTAAGATAACAATTTGCAATTCATGGGATTTCATTCAAATTGAATGTGTTGAATGAACCATAATGAACCCATGCTGAAAAAAGGGACAAGCACATACAAAACACCGATGGTTTCTTGAAAGCACTTCGATCTGGTTTTCTGTGTCGATGCCAAGGAACTTACATCCAAAGGGGCCTGGTCGAGCCAAGGAATGGCGGACTTCCCGATGTGAACACGGTGGGGTTGGGCCACTCAGCTGTTATTTAAACAAAGATATACAGCACACCTAAAATTGCATGTGAATAAATCTACCGTTCTATATGTTTCTACATATATATACATATATATACATAATTATACACATAAATATGTTGAAAGAAAATGAAAAAGTATGACAACTGGGGCAGCCCCGTCGTCACCATGGGTTGAACATACTAAGTCATGGTCATCCATGACGACTGGATGATTTGGGGCACCTCTATGACTTTGGATGGAAACCCATCTGAATCATCATTTCTGATTCTACTCCTTCTGCAACCTGAAGAGAACGAACCTACGGCCATTTCGGGATTTCACTCTGTTGACACCATCGGCGAAGAGGCACATCAAATGTCCTCCAAACTGGAATGTTTCCAGCCCGTCAATACAAAAAAAGGAACACTGGAAATGACTGGAACTTGGGAGAGCTCATAGATCAAGATTGCCAAGAACACAAAAAGAAAAATGAAAACTGTTATATTTTCTGATCAAAAATCAAGAATGTGACACATTTTTCAAGAAAACCACGGCAATGTTTTACTCCCCATCCAAGTCTGTGGAGGCTCATCCGGCAGTGCCAGGGCACTGAAGCTTCGTCTTTCAGTTGAGTCTTTACCTTCGGACGCTTTGTTTCGGCAGGGATGAGGCAGAACGAAGTGGGATGCTGATATTTGAGGTTAACAAAAGACATTATTCGCATTTAAAATCCATATCAGGCAATTTAGATACAGATATAGATAGATCAGATAGATGGTGATTTGATGATTAAGCTGGGACCCAGCCACAGGACTGATCTGATCGAGACCGGACCTATCTCATAGTCAAAGTTTGCATCCCAGCTGCATATTGGCACACGGTGTCCAACGTCAGCAGTGCCATGGCTTGACTGAAGTCTTCAGATCAGATGCAGCATGATGATAGAAAAACATGAAGACCTTGGGATTATTGAGAGAAACGCCATCTACAACATCTTGAAACATGTTTTTCTATCTTTTGATTCTTATACATTACAATTATATTAGATGATGTTACATGGTAATAATTCAACAACACAAACTAGCAAACACCGGCGAAAATCTCAATCTAGATCTTGGCACACTGTATGCATTGGTGTCGGAGTCGATATGACCTCATCAGCTTGATGTGCCTCAGAATCTCCGAGAAAACATCAAGAGGTTTCCAGTAGTTGATGTGTATACATCGAATCTCTTGAAATATGAAATACCTTTGATGACTTTGTCCACGTCCAAAGGTCATAGTCCCCCAAAACATCGTTGGTGGCGAAGGGCACTGAAGCCAGAACAGGTCGCGGAGATTCCACAGAAAAAAACACCCAGGGCATCCGGGGTGAGTAACGATCATATTTTACCACGCTCATATTCGGATTATCTATGTGTATATATATATGTATGAGTTAAACTGTTAAACCCCAAATAATAACACAACTGGGAGCTAATTAAGCACATAACAAATAGATTGTATAACCTTTGTGTATACATATTCTTTGTACTATATATATATAAATATATATAAATATATTTATATGACAGGGTGGAAATCGGCTCCAATGAGAAACACATCCTTCCCGTGTCTCCCACCTTGTTGCTGCGCTCAGCGAGAGGCTGCCTGACCGTGGCGTTCCTGGCTTCTATTCTTCGAACATCAAATGGTTCGCTGTTAGCTGATGTTAGCTGGAAAATCCCCTAAATGGATGTTTACAGTTTAAAAAAACTGGGAACATCATCGAAGTAAACGGTGGATTTTCCAGCAAAACTACGATTACCGGAGGGTATTCTCCATGATTGCTGCTGATTTTTTCAATGGATTTTACAGGAAAATCAATGGTTTCCCGTAGACATTCCCCTAAACCAATCTATTGATTTTAGCTGGTTGGTGGTTGAGCCACCCCTCTGAAAAATATGAAAGTCAATGGGAAGGATTATCCCATCATATATGATGGAAAAAAATCCAAATGTTTCAAACCATCAACCAGTTAGCATTGCCTGGTCCATAGTCATCTCTTGAGCTGCTGCCCCTTGCCTTGCTGAGATGCTTGCGCCGGAACCTGCACGTCGGGCGCAAGCAGTTTTCTTCTCTCTGGGTAATTCTCCAGCTAGCCATGTTTGATTACCAGTTGGTTATGCATTTATATTATTTATATATATATATACACACATGATTAACTTATATATATATATTATATGATTATATATGTATCCCATTGTTTTCCCATGTTTCCCAATGACATATCCATTTCTCAGAGGGTGAGTGCGGTCAGCAAGCGCCACATGATCCTTTTTTAGGTCTCCACGCCACAGGGCGCCCCTCCACGCGCGCATCTGGCCTCTGATTTTGGACGGTTTTGGGCACATTTACACTGGTTGGTGGTTGAGCCACCCCTCTGAAAAATATGAGTTCGTCAGTTGGGATGATGACATTCCCACTATATGGAAAACATGTTCCAAACCACCAACCAGTTATATATAGACATATAACGGGAATATGATGGGTTCTAGCCACCTACTTACCTAGTTGTTATGAGCCGTTGTATGGCCATGAATGCAGATTTATACTTATATACTGTAATTGACAAACCACAAAATAACTAATAATATCATATCAAGTTCATCGGGATATTTTGGTATATAATCGACAATATGGCATTGTTTGTAGATGGCTTATGGTCATCTATCCCACAATGGGAATCTTTATCATGGGTATATAAATACCCCATGAATGGATTGATGACCATCCCCCATTTTTTGTGCAAACACACTTTTGACCATGGCAGATATAAACAATAAAGACCATCCAAGCAAAAATGCGATTGAACCAACAAGACTTGGGATATCAGCTGCTGAGATGGCCGTTCATTAGGACATATCAGGACCTAACCAGCAAGACATCAAGAATGGGATTTGACTCACCACTTCGGTGTTTTTTTGCGGAGCAATTGGGATGTTTGGTGATTTTACCATCCCTTCAACTAGTATCCCGAGGTTGGAATAGAATCTGCAAGGTCCTACTTAGCAGAGTCAATTGGGGGGTGAAGCCTGGTAAAATGAAGAAACAAAGGCAAAACACTGGGGAGACCAAGAAAAACATGAAAAAACTATGATGTATGCCATACTTTGCACTGATCGTGGAGAAGAAAGCATGGCTGATAGATCTTAATACCAAGGTTACACACCAAATGCCGAACAGTACGTGTAGCACATGTGTACATGTGTTGTGTGCCGACAGAATCATCCTGTAGAAGCGATGCTGAGTGAGAGGAAATCCCATGTTTTAATCAACCCGGGACCCATGGCGGAAGATTCCACATGTCATCACTTTTGAGGCTCATTTCCTGAACTTGGATTTGCTGTATATAGGACCCCCCCAAAAAATAACAACATTCCCTATATCGATTCCCCGAGTATAGAGTTTTGTTCCCCATTGGGAGCACAAAATTAAAAATCATCTTCCTCAAATCAATGGGTTGGTTCAAGGGAAGATCTAGAGGGCTTTCCTGCAGATTTTCCCTTCATGCAATTCTGCACGGTGGTGCTCCGCCAGTGATGTTTGGTTTATAAACCACATGAATACTTTAAATATAATGTTAGCTCCTGATTAGTAGCTAGGGTCGCTATTGTGGCAATTTTTCCAAATTGTTCTGAAACTCATGTATTGTTTGGAGGGTTCGCTTTTGTGGCAAAACAAAATTGGGAGAGCCCTTTAAAAAAAAACAGTAATTGCTGAGAGGCAATTTTTTTTCCTCAAAAACGCTGTAGCTCAGTCAAGTTTTTGCTCATCTCTCTATCTGAGCCTGTAAATGCATCTCTATCTGAGTAAGTTTGTTTGCTGGGTTCACTATTGCAGCAAGCTGTGCCAGAGCAGCCCCTGGAAGCCCAGAAGAGAAGCAAGCCTTTTCCAAAATTGCCAAATTCAAACTGCAAGCCTTTCCCAAAAGAACCAATCCCTTATTAAACCCTTATTAAAGAACAGCTTTTTCACAATTTTCCAAGGCCCTGGACCAGGAGAGGCTTCATTTCACTTTAGTAGGTTTGTTTGCTGGGTTCACAATTGCAGCAAGCTGTGCCAGAGCAGCTCCTGGAAGCCCAGAAGAGAAGCAAGCCTTTTCCAAAGGCAATTGCCAAATTCAAACCCCAAGCCTTTCCCAAAGGAGCCAATCCCTTATTAAACCCTTATTAAAGAACAGCTTTTCCACAATTTTCCAAGGCCCTGGACCAGGAGAGGCTCCATTTCACTTTAGTAGGTTTGTTTGCTGGGTTCACTATTGCAGCAAGCTGTGCCAGAGCAGCCCCTGGAAGCCCAGAAGGGAAGCAAGCCTTTTCCAAAGGCAATTGCCAAATTCAAACTCCAAGCCTTTCCCAAAGGAGCCAATCCCTTATTAAACCCTTATTAAAGAACAGCTTTTCCACAATTTTCCAAGGCCCTGGACCAGGAGAGGCTCCATTTCACTTTAGTAGGTTTGTTTGCTGGGTTCACTATTGCAGCAAGCTGTGCCAGAGCAGCCCCTGGAAGCCCAGAAGAGAAGCAAGCCTTTTCCAAAGGCAATTGCCAAATTCAAACTCCAAGCCTTTCCCAAAGGAGCCAATCCCTTATTAAACCCTTATTAAAGAACAGCTTTTCCACAATTTTCCAAGGCCCTGGACCAGGAGAGGCTCCATTTCACTTTAGTAGGTTTGTTTGCTGGGTTCACTATTGCAGCAAGCTGTGCCAGAGCTACAAGTACTACAAGTACTACAAGTACTACAAGTACTACAAGTACTACAAGTACTACAAGTACTACAAGTACTACAAGTACTACAAGTACTACAAGTACTACAAGTACTACAAGTACTACAAGTACTACAAGTACTACAAGTACTACAAGTACTACAAGCACTACAAGCACTACAAGTACTACAAGTACTACAAGTACTACAAGTACTACAAGTACTACAAGTACTACAAGTACTACAAGTACTACAAGTACTACAAGTACTACAAGTACTACAAGTACTACAAGTACTACAAGTACTACAAGTACTACAAGTACTACAAGTACTACAAGTACTAAATACTACAAGTACTACAAGTACTACAAGTACTACAAGTACTACAAGTACTACAAGTACTACAAGTACTACAAGTACTACAAGTACTACAAATACCACAACTTCATCGGCAAAAAAAACCATAGTAATGAGATTTCAATTGTAGCCAATTGAAACCCTTACTTAATTGAGGATATGTTTTTCTTTTGGGAAGAAAATTTTTGATTTTCTACTTTAAAGAGAGTCCAGATATAGTTAAGGGAGGGGGGGGGGAGGGGGGGGGGGCCACACACTAATCAGGAACCAACATTATCTGCCAGAAACCATAGAATTCACCTAGTTATTTGTAGCAACTTAGGTTCCAGGAACTGGGGCACCACCCATAGTTGATGCTTATTCAGTGTTCAGTTCATATGTTCTCCATTAAAACCGAATCTTTTTGTGGGAATCCCTATTAACTAACCAACTATTATAGATTTCCTAGGAGAACAAAAAAACAAGAAACTGGTGAAAGTCTCTCCACACCCAGCAGTTGGGTGCACCACCAGGGCTGTTGAACTTGACGAGGCCTCCCCGGTGTCAAAGTTCGGTGTCAAAATTCGTTGCACTCCACTTAGAACATTGGCCAATCTGAGATTCCTGCAAAATACCTTGATCTTTTGGAGGTCGTTGAGTCATCAAAAACTCTCCCATTTGCAACAAAATTTATTGGAAACAAATCTGCCAAGCAGAGGTGTACCCCCGTTGACACCTCAGCGTTGAAATGTATCATGGGCTCTATTGGCTCATGGGCCGTGGGCCCCCCAGTGATGTTTGTTGGTTTACAACCCCATTAACATTTAACGTACTGTACAGTACTATAGATTGGATAGACATATCCTGGTATTAAACATCTAGAAACATCTATAGTGATTGGAAGTATAAACCAACTTGGGGCCCAACCTTGTACAAAACAGCACATACCCTCCGGTAAACAAACATAGCTATTGAAAATGGCCCATTTATGGTGGATTTACCCATTGATCATGGTGATTTACCATACTTATGTTAGTTTACCAGAGGGTAACACATCAAGCCGCAACATCGCTTTGCATCCTTGCCATCCTTGCTGGGGCACCCCAACACGTCCGGAATTTCCTGGTGGCGGTCGATCATATCGGCTGAGCCATCCCAAAAAAGAGCTTATTTAAAAGGCAATTCTTCACATCTCTGGAGAAATTACACAATTGTTTTGTGGAAAAAACATCCTCAAGAAGGTGTCCTTGTGAGAAATGCTGTTGTCTCGTAGTTGAATGTCGCCGCTGCCACGTGGCATTGTTAAGAAAATCACTAGAAACACCCTATCGGACAAAAATGGCGGTTTTTGCGGCCTGCGTAAAAACTGCATATTAGTCGGCAGGTGGGGTTCAACAAAACAAACATGTATGAAATCCCACAGGATGGCACCCCCCAGCTATAAGTTATAAGTGGGTTTTAACACTCCATCATTAACTACAAAGATGTCTACCATAAAGCATAGTTATTGGACTTACACACCAACTTGGCTATCTGCGGGGGGCCTACTTCCAGCGAGGAGTTCCACAGTATCAATACGTAAATGATACGTTTGATCTTTGGACAGGTCCCTGCTGAAATGATTTGCCCACCTTCACTTCTGGCATATAATTACCCAATATCTTGTTCCTTAAGTTCCCTCTGTTACTCAAAGTTGCTGCAAGAAAACCGCAAAGTTTCCACTGTTTGCTGCCAAAAAAACAGTGATAGTAAAAGCCACACTTTTGCTGGAATTTAATTCTCTCTTTGGCTGCTTCGAATCCCAGTTCTATTGATCCAACCTTCACTTTTCCATTGTTTCTCATCGTTCCCAAACAACGCCATGGTTACCCTCCTGTCGCTCCTGCCGTTGCTCAACGGGCCGATACTGCTCGAACCTACGAAAATGCAGGTGGAATTACCTCTGCCAGTAATGACCGATGTATCCACCCGATTTCTGAATCAAAACTCGAAACATCATATTTTGTAATTAATCAACATCACCACTATTAACTCGTTGATGTTGCCATTAAGTAAACATGCATGGTGATGATGAAACAAAATGAACATCAGTGAGCATTTCTACAATGTATATAATGCTTGTGAGCCACCTGTAGCTGTGCTTTCCGAACCCCTGCACTTCCAATCCTCCAAATATTACACTTACCAGAGGAAAATATGATGAAATATGTGCATACAGTAGCCCAAAAATCCAAACACCCCTGGATTCTCATCATACCTGGTATTCCCTGGTAAAACTTCACTTCTTATGTGGAAGTTCCATTTAAAAACATCAAAAAAAACGCTCAGAATCGAAGGGCTAACTGCAACCCACCAAGATCCCAATAGCTGGGCCTCAAAGTGGTGTCCAACGCGCCATGCGAGGTGGACCTTGCTGTGGAGATATGGCGGTTTCAATGGGCTAACATCAAAAATCACATGCTCAAATACATAAGAAACCAAGAAATACATGGGCCAATGTCTAATAGCTCTAATACATTCAGGCAACTAACTACATCCACGGTTCATCCACGTGGTGCTCCTAAAATCACTTCAGGAATCAAATGGTTCAAATTTTCATGTCCAATATGAACAGTTCAATTTCTGGCCCCATAAGGACCTTTCAGGCGCGTTCCACAGCTGCTTCACCTGCGTTCAACTCCAACCACCGCCGAGCCACATGAAGGACTGCCGCAACTGCGCTGGCTGCGGCTGCCCGCAGGCGCAGGGCTGCGGCGTCATCATAGGAGCACCGTGGTGCGGTGGGCGAACGTACCTGCTGTGTCTAAAATGTACTTGGGGATTGGTTTCTTGGGTCGGAAACGCATGGGGAAAAAAGGATGCAAAAATAAGTGGGACCCTTTGAAAGGACTTCTGCCATGCATCCAAAAAGATTCACACACACACACACGCATATACATATATTTATATGTATATACACACACACGTATATGTGATATACATAAAAACTAAATGATATCATTTATTCAAAACGCAGCATCCCAAAATCGCATGGCGCTGGGCTTCCAAGGCACGCTGTACCAGCTGGCTGGGTGAAGACAGGCCGGGCCCCTGAGGCAGCCAGCCAGCTGGGGAAAGCAGCATAATGTTTGCCAAATGCATTCTCAATAGAATTGTCTAAGGGAAAATCTTCACCAGAAACCTGCAGGTTTTTACCAACAAAAAAAGGGGGGTTCCGGTTTCAATTTTCCCATCCAATTCTATGATATTGGTGTTTCTCCAAAAACGATATGTAATACGAGAAGAAAAGAAGGTCAGCCCGTGCTCATAGATCCAAATCCCAAATCATGGTGGAGCATCACAGTTTATCTGCAAACGGCATGGCCCTCATCCTGGGCATCAGAATCAACTCTTGATGCACTTGTTGCCACCATCCCTTCCACTCAATGTTCTTCACAATGTTTCGGCCAAGAAAAAAACATAATACACACACATATGTATATATATATGGATATATTTAAATAAATATAAATATGAGCCACTCATACCCTCCAAATCATCTACTATACCCCCTGGTAAACGTTTACATAGCTACGGAAAACCATTTTAAATAGGCACATCAACGTACTAAATGGCCATTTTTCAATCCCATCGCGCCTATCATCGCGCCTGGGACCTGGACCACAAGCGGCAACGTTGAAACCATAGAAAAAAAAACATCGGATGCCTTCAAATTCTATGGGTTTTGTGAGTAACAACCATAAAAACAAATAAATGCATTAAATAAATAAATAAATAAATATATATATATATATAAAGCCATAAAAATTAATTTACAAAAACCATTATATATATATATATCATATATAAAACAATATTGATATTTCAAACTATCACTCTCTGGGGATTTTGGGGCTGGTACCAATTAATTTCACCCCTCGACAGGGACTGAAGATGTCGAGTCATCGAGCTAGCAATGGGCAATGCTGATCAAAATGTTTCCTCATACATATGATGTGTATATACACAGTAAACAACACACAAATATATATATATATACATGTGTGTATGTGTATATGTATAGACATAGATTTGGTATAACAGCAACACATTTGGGTGTGCATTCTCTCTCTCTCTCTCTCTCTCTCCCTCCATCGCCAGTACATTATATAAACAAATAACCATTGCATGCATGATACAGGCCCGCAGGTGTACCTTGTGGTTGGCTCCTTTCCCAGCTTTTGTTGTGCTCAAGAAAGACCGAAATAAAAATAAAAATAAAACTAACACATAATGAAACCCATTAGATTTAAATCTGGCAACCAGCATGGTGTATTTCCAATTGTGTATAGATTTGTCCTTCAAGCCAGTTTTAAAATTCACAGGTGACTGGGTGACAGTTGAGTACCCAGAAATGGGATGGTTCACTACACATGACCAACATCTATGGCACCAGGATGTGCAGAACCACTTTTCTTAACCCATTAGTAATGGTATCTTTTAATGACTCATGTATCCCCCATTAAGCTTCCATTATAATTATATCTGGTTAGTGGTTTCAACCCCTCTGAAAAATATTAGTCAATGGGAAGGATTATCCCATATATTATGGAAAATTGTTTGAAACCACCACTAATCTCTAAGTTGTCATTGTAACATAGTGTAACGCACTACGGTCCCTGAAGCTGCAAGGTGGTGTGCCGTAGTTAGCTAAGTTAGCTCGGTTGGTTTACAACAAATACAACTCGGGTTTATCAATTTTTACAAGTAAATCACTATTGTCCCATAAAAACCCACAAATAAATTGTGGTAAATCAACATCTTTTGCCAATAAATCGTCATTTTTTATAGATAAACCATGGCTTCTCTTCCAGGTTGGCCTGTGCGATCGGCGGCCCGCCGGGCACGGGGCCCCCAGGGGTCAGCCTTGGCGGGGGCCAAAAGATGAGGAGAACCTGGTGGTTTTACTGTGAAAAATTAGGAGCTGAACTATAGTTGAACCATGAAAAAACCATGAAAAACCATGAGCAAAGGAGGTTTTAGCTTTAGTCGATCATAGTTTTTTTTTTGCCGGGGCTTCTAACGGTTTTGCCTTAGAGCTAGAAATTGACAACCTGCAAGAGTGGAGCAACACTGAAAGTTGAACATAGTTGAGCCATGAAGAACGGAGTTTAAACATCAAAAAATTGAAGATTTCACACAGCCCAAAACGAGGGTCTAGCTTGATTTAAGCATGAACACAAACAGTTCACCACAGAAGAAGATATTTGGTATGACTGAACATGTGGCACCCTCCCCCACACACATGGTAATTCTAATGCATGATGATACACCATGGAAAATGGCATACCTTATTCGGCCCCGGTGTAGCTTCCACTTACATTACAGTAAGTGTACACATTCGGAAAAAATGTTCTGTCTGTAAAAATGCAGATATACAAACTGTGATGATGACTGCACATGTGACTCGAATATCTACAACGTTGATTGGAACCGGCCTAACACATTACTAAAATTTACTAAATATGTTTTGTACAACATGATATGCGAAAAGCCGGTGCTTTTTGTCATGGTCCCAACTTTTGGGCACCCTGGAAATCTCACCTGACACTGCGACATCCCCACTTTTTAAATAACCCTTTGCTCAACATATGAAATCCCGCCCTTTGAACCCCTAGTTTCGTATTGGATCTCTTCATGTTGGGTGTCTTCTTGGGGGTATTCTTTAGAGGGGATAAAAATGACTTCTCATACGTCATCCAATGGAGTGGACTTCCCTATGGTCCTTGGGGAAGAGCATCTGGATACTCATCCCACTGTGGTCGAATGTTGGTTGCCCCATATTGGTTGCTTCAAATCCCGCTTTTTGCAATACTCAAAAAGATTCAGAGCAGTCAAATCCTCCCCAAAAACATCAAAAAATCATGATCTAACTTCATAATCTGAGACTGGATTCTCTGGATTCATATCATTTACCATCTGGTTATGACTAACATAGCCATGGAAAATGGCCCATTTATAGATGGTTTACCTATTAAAAATGGTGATTTTCCATGGCCATGTTAAATAACCAGAGGGTATATCCAACTTCACTTGGTAAATTTCCATTTTCTGAGGCTGGACTGAGTTGAACTACCACCGTTCCACCCGGGGATCCACACCACACCTGGGCCTGGCCGAGATCCGGCGCCAGGGTGGGCGCAGCAACGATGTTTCTAGTGGTTTAATGGGATACGATATGATAGACATGGGAATTTTCATGGGATATGATGGCATATAATAGCAATATCATGGGAAAACTTGGATCGCGGGCTCTGTTTGATCGTATGTGATTGGATATATTTATATATATTTGGAAGAACCAACAAATAAAATTGTTTCTATGGTCTTATGGGAATATTATAAGCTACAATGGGATACACCATGATATAACAATATGGTTTTTGAATGTGTCTGACTGAACGTAGGCTGTAACCCGAATCTTATGCTTCACCATCAAAAAACCTCATGAGATCCACTATCTGCAACACGCTCTTGGGGCGTGATGACGTATGCGAAATATTGCAGCACTGAAGTGGGGTAGCAATGCTGAGGAGACTCAGTGAAGGCCATGGAGTTGGTAATTGATGGTGCTCCAGTGACATGATGCCATGTTTTACCGCTGGCAATTGAGAAGCGTGAACAAAAACCCTCCGGAAAACTCCATTGAAAAGGGGTGGTGAATACGAGTTCCCGTCTTTTGGAAGATGACAATCTCCCGTAATGATATAAGTCTATAATCATCAACCCGCAAGGGCTTTGGACACTTCTCAAGTGAAGTAACCACTGGATACCGCTTCAGTGAACCGTTCAGCTCCGCTGAACACCACCAAGAATCCGAGCACCTGGTTGTGCGCATTGACTTGCATGGCGATGGAGTGGGTGAATTGCGAGTGATCGGCAGGCCGAGTATCTACAATGATAGTTCCTTGTTCCTGCTTACATTTGGGGCCTCATACTCTCAGTTGACTCTGAAGGAAACACCACTTGTGATATGTTGTGATCATTTATGGGTACAATATGGTACAATCATGACCAGGATAGTAGGTAATTGCGGTGCTTTGTTATGCTTTGTTGAGTGCTCGGGGCGGTGCTTCTCAAACATCTCAAACTTGGTCAGACCCTGAGATTGGGATGGCAAATGCACTACGAGTTTCCATGCCATTTTCATGTTGCACTGGGGAGACATCAGTTGTGCTTCGGATGCCTTTCCACCGGCCCTAAAGTCATAGATGGAATGTGTCTTCAACTGGTGCTCCAGAGTTTGCTAAGTCCGTTTCTAGACCAGTTCGTACTGCAGACTCCATGCCACCATGAGCCCATATTTTAAGTCGCTTCGCAGGCGTACGAGCGTTTGAGCAGGAACGAGCAGCGGTTCCACAACGAAACTTAACCAGGATCAACAAGGGAACAGAACTGAGATAAGGTATCCACCTCATAACCAGCATGTGCTGGCGCTATGCATTTGCAATTCTTACTCTTAGTGTTGTTTGTACCATATTGACCTCGAAATTGTCATGTTTCCAGTGGTGGAGGGACCACAGTCTGGCATGTTCAAATCTGAAAAGGGGAATCACCTCCTGTATGGCCAAAGTGTTCTTTTCATATATAATGTGGTGAAACCATGTCAAACCCATGAAGCATGCCAACTTGTCACAGTTTGTCTTGAAGCCCACAAAGTAAAAACATGGAACTGTTTCTTCTTTGGGGATTTACTACGCTCAGAAAACCACTGCATTTTGTGAAATCCCAGCTCCAAGATGAAAATAAGCCAATGCAGCCAATGCATCCATTTTTGTTCGGCTTGTTTCGGCTCACATTTTGTGAGCCAAAGAAATTGCTGTGAGACCTTCCGCAAAACGCGTTGTAAAACACATGGCAGAATATTGCGGTCCAAAGTACTGGATTGCATTGAATCACTGGATTACCCTCTGGTTACAGAGCGAACTGGAAAATGGCCCATTGAAATAGTTGATTTACCCATGAAAAATTGTGATTTTCCATAGCTATCTGGATTTTTACCAGAGGGTAATCGTTGGATTTAAATCCCATTGGATCCCATTGGACAAAAATGGTATTTCACGGTAGTGTTTCGATGTATCATGCTGCAGAAGGGAACTCCTCACTCTGACACAGCTCCTCGCAGCTGACGGCCCAGTGCCCCGATTGCTGTGAGCTGTACCCCCCAAAAAAAACATAGCCTGCTTCACATCAATCTTGGTCATATACAAAGAAAATCATCATAAAATTAAAATCCAAAAAACTCATGAGCTAAACTTAAACTACATTAAATTTCATGCTCCTTCCAGTAGGGATTTTCGAAACAAGACTGTTGAAGTCGACCTCTTTTTTGGCGCCGCCTGAAGCGAGACATCACCATTTATCATTGTGGATCACCTTATGGCTGCAGCATGGTTGATGTTGTAACATGATCCCAATGTAATTGTTGGTTAAGGACTTGAGGATATTGATTTTTAGTTGAATTTACAATGATTTACCACATTCAGCCATGGGAATATCCACAGTAAACGCTTTTGCGCCCCAAATGCGAGGCTTTGTTGTAGGCTTTCCCGTAAGCCAATGCTGGCAGCAAACATGTTTCGTTTATTTTAGATTCACCAGGTTGTACACGATGTTCAACCTCTGAAGGGACAACCATTGAGACTTCTGCATGCTTCACGCGACCTCTAACCTCCTTTGTTTATTTGTTTCGTAGCAAAGGACCTTGTTTCTGGATGGCTGTCACAAGGTGGTCGACTTTCTCCTGCAGTCAAGTCTACAGTAATTCTACAGTAACATTGCCAGCTTAAGTTGCCGGACAATCAGCTTTTTATATTTGTTTATACCTGGACATGTGCCTCTTATTTTATTGCAACCTGGCGAACTCCACCCGCGCCTGTCCTAATCTTATGTAACTGGGCACTCTTGCAACTTCATCTCGCTCTGAAATGGCCTGCACCGCACCAAAAGGAGCAAAGACAGCTTATAGCTACGACCATTGTCATGATCATGATCATTAACAATCATGAAAAGTATCCAAAAGGATCACTATCATTAATAATCATGAAAAATAGGGTCATTGGGCCATTTGACTAGTTACACTTACAATCCCATCAATGATCCAGATTATACAATAAGGAACCCCCATAATAAACAATCCCCAATTTGGGTTAATTCTTGGGTATTGGGATGATTTCAAAGGAACCCCCAAACAAATAGTGGTTTCTAGGACGCTTTGTGGCAATTTAGCTTACCACATTCCATAAAATCACCCATCAATCTTAAGCCATGACCCCAATCATTTAAGTGTCCTTTTCAAACAAATTTAGAGGGGTCGGTCTACGGTATACCCTGTGTTGTCATAGGACCTACTAATCTGGTTGGTGGTTTGAACCCCTCTGAAAAATGATGGAGTTCGTCAGTTGGGATGATTCTTCCATTCCCAATATATGGAAAGTCAGTCAAAATTCCATGGTTCCAGTCACCACCAACCAAATATATTGTTATTCCAATTATTAACCATAGATTAACCATAGATTAACCATAGATTAACCATAGATTAACCATAGATTAACCATTATTATCAACCAGTGATTCTATGGGAGACCCCACTTTCATCAACCAACCCACCCTCTGCAGCTCCGGGGCGCTGCGCTCGCCTCCCTTACCTTGGCCATACGCCCGCCGAAGGACGTGCGCAGCTGCCGGGTGAAGGAATCCGCGCCTGGCCGAGGAGATGGCGGGAAGCGAAACGGGGGACGTTTTTTGACCCATTGAAGTGATCAGAAATAGGTATGGGACCTGAAAATTGGGGGAAAATCATGGAAACCTCCTCACTTTTGATGGTTTAAAGCTCTATGTTCCTCTGAATATGGTCACAAATTGGTAGTATACCGCATTTCCAAACAGATCCAAATGCGGATTGGACTGCGCTCTGCTCATAGCGAGCATGATTCCGAACTGAGGAGCCCTGCGTCGCACTGTGACACCGTCACTGTTCAGAATCGCCATTGTTACGGACAAGTAGCCATTGATCTGGCATGACGTCGTCACATTCCATCGATCTAGGGATTGATTAAAGGGAAACTCCTAGCCAGAAACAAGGGTTTTGACCCCAGTACAAGGCTTTCCTGGAGGTTGTGCTTCAAACCAATTCTAGGAATGGAGGGAATATGACATGTACAGTATCGGCCAAACATCACAGGACCATACGAAAGTAATCTCTGGAACCTAGAAGCTGGACTAGAATTTCTGGGCCTCAACTGTATTATGAATTTCAACAATCGTCTCCATTTCTGCGGGTGATTCACCCCATGATTTCTTTGAGCCGCTCAAGCCCACCATGCCTTGGTGCGACCTCAGCTGATGTTTTTTTGACCCAGGCATTTGGACCAACATATTCCAACACACCAGGATAAACCAGGGGGCTCTCTCGATCTTGGGTACCCTCTGGTAAACTAACATAGCTATGGAAAATCACCGGCTTTAATAGGTAAATCAACTATTTCAATGGGCCATTTTCAATAGCTAATTATGTGAAATTACCAGAGGGTAATATCTATAGATTCATGTTCCAAACCACCAGCCAGTTATAGATTTGACCCCCCACTATTAATCACTCTTAACCACTATTAGCCAGCATTATAACCACTATTTGATCTTGGAGAAACGCGATTTAATAGGTCATCTATTCCGGGGATGGGGGCCAAACCTGTGGTTTTTCAGATGAATAGAGTTAGTTTGTCCCCATGATCAAGGTTAAAACCCCGATGGCTTCCCTATTATATATATATATGATATGCAAGTTATATAGTATACAACATGCAATAAACAAATATAATCTATTCATATTAATGACAATCATGACAATAATGATAATAATAACTAAATAAAATAAATACATACATAAAATATAAGATGAATGAACAAAAAAATAAGTAAACAGTTACATAAATAAATAAATAAATAAAATAATTCAATAATAAATAAATCAATACATAAATACATACACAAATATACCTATAAATATATATATATATATATATCATGCGACACACACGCGAATGGAATCAACCAGGGCCATGCATTGGTCATCGCTGGGCCGTGGCCCGTTCCACCAGGCCACGTCCTAACTGACGGTGGTTGGCGTCTTCCAGGGTCAGTTCCTCCTGAAGTGCTGCAGCTGCCACACATGTCATGGAAACCGATATAGCTTCACCTTGAACTCCCCTGGTTGGTGGTTTCAACCAACCAATGGGAAAAGGCCATCCATGGTTGGTTAGTAGTGGTTAATAGTGGTTAATAATAGATAACTGGTTGCTGGTTGAGCCACCGGTCTGAAAAATATGAGTTCGTCAATGGGAAGGATGACATCCCATATATTGTGGAAAATAACACATGTTCCAAACCACCAACCGGATGCAGTTCAGGGTCATCTTGGAGCCATCTCTCGTACCGTGGTTAAACTCATCACTGGAGACAGGGCAAAAAAATACAGGAAACCTACCCAGCGGTAATTTAACATAGCCAACTGGGTTTATAGAGAGTCAACCCTGGCAGGTCTGGGAGATAAACACTGTCCTGCCCCACCTGTGGGGATCTCAACTAGTAATTTAGTTATTCTTTATATGTTCACCGCCAGAATTATAGAACGGAAGTTAAGGAGTACGAAAGTACGGTTGTTTACCGTACCCTGTTGTTCCATAATTCCTGTTTTGTGTTTTCCACTATTTCTCACCTTTACCAATTCAGTTCTATAATTGCGTGTTCTATAATTAAGTTTGCAATAATTCCGTTCTATAATTCTCTGTTCTATGTACAGTTTTCATCATTTTTCCGGGGTCCCAGAAAGATACATGTAAGTAACCTCCTCGTAAAACAGAAGTTGAGGAGTTTTTTACACAATAATTATAGAACAACTAAAACCTAATTATAGAACAGGATCCGAATCCGCGCAGAATCGCGATCCGAAGGAGTACGAAGGTACGGTATTTTACCGTACTTTCGTACTCCTAATTCCGTTTTACAATTGTGGCGGTTCCTGTAAGCCAAATAGATGAATCAAATGGACATGCTGAGCTATTCATGTATATTAGGTAAGTATAAGTAAATATGTTTGTAGTTACCCTCTTATTTAACATAGCTATGGCAGCCATGGCCCATTTATAGATGATAAACATGGTGGATTTACCTACCCTCTGGTAAACATTAACACAAAACCATGGAAAAATCCACCATGTTCAATGGGATCAATGGGTAAAAATGACCTGGGGGGGTTGGGTGTCCCCATTTTGTAGAGCCAAATCTGACTTTTGGCGCCCCAGGCCTCTACAGAATGAGGAACCTGCCACAAATCTTCCAAGGGGTTTTCTCTACAAAATCAGGGCACCCAACCCCCCTTTTTTGGGGGGATATTGTTATGCAATATGTAATTTTCTGTGTGTTGGAATATTGCATAATGATCATGAAAATTATACAACATTCCATATTACCTGTATTGGAAAATAATAATGACAATTCCATATTCTATCTGCTCCAGGACGAGTACAATTCTGGCTATAACTCACTAATCTGAAAATAGCTTGTATATGCTTGTATCATACGGCCATTTGTGGATGATTCATGATGATTCCCCTTTACATTCATCATCATTCCTCATCATTCCGTGACAACGACTGTCATCGGTCATGATCAAAATATTGCTGATTTCCCATGATATCAATGGCCATTTCAGGTACCTAAATTGGAGGTACCTACCATATATAAGGCCTATATAAGGCCTATGTAAGGCCTATGTAAGGGAATATCCCCACAATTCATATGGCCTTATATGGTACGGTACCTCCATTTTAGGATCCTGGAATTCCCATTGATGATATTCCCATTGTTATCCTTATCAAACCATGGGAAATTGATCCCCTGCTAAGCCCCCGCTAAGCGCCTCAATCACACCTGACTCTATGATGCGACTTCCTGGGCTGGGCCCCGGTGTTTTTTCCGGAGACATGGCAAACATATGCCAAATGGTGATGTTCAGTGGCAAAAATGATGATTTTAATGAATTGTTTATATTTTATAGGGATAGAACATGATAGAACCATCAAACAAATGTACATTTCAACTATCGAAAATGATGCCCTAGTGAGTTAAATCGCAAAGTTGGTAAAGGTATAACGATTTAGATCACGATTTTTTGCACGAAGGAGAGCGCCAAAAAGGACGCTTTTTCTCGCGAAGGACAACACTCAAAACAAAACTTGCCCCAACTATAAAGAAATCGTTTTAATGACTGTTGCAGCTATTAGGCTAGATACAACATAAACACGCATCCCATATAATCTATTTATATATTTTGTTATTTTTTGACTCTGACTGCAATATTTATGTAAACCAGTAACAAGCATTTCCGCTTTTTGGGTCCTTGTTCAGGAGAAAAACAGTGGCGCTTCCGCTTCCGCGCCTTTCACAGTGGCGGTTCCCAGGCAGTCGTGCTTATCGAAGTCATAGTCGAAGACAGAGAATTGCATCGAGTCATCTCAGAGGTCACCGATTCGTCAATGGATTGGTTTTGTTGGGAAAATTCCGACAGGAAAATCAGATTTTCCCCTTAAGACCATGGGGCTTTCCGAAGTAAGTTTTCCCTGAAACTTTAATCCATTGAAATAGGGGATTGAACCGCAACACATATGAGCCATGAAAGTTATTCCCTGGTGGTTATTGTATGTTCCTATTGAGAGTTGTACGCAAAGTGATTGGGGAGTATAATTATAAGCCATTCATATAGTAGGGAAAGCTATCATCATCAGCTACTATATTATTGAGATGGGATAGGGGTATTCTCAATGGCTGACTAGGGTTCGGCCCCCAAATGATAGCTAAGTCTTACAACTATGTTAAGCAAGGTTTATGGAAGATATAACTATAGTTTATGGGGCTTGTAAACGAACTTACAACTAGGGGGGGCTACTTGGTGGTTCACCCCCAGGAACCGTAAGTGGGTTATAACACGTTATGACCCCAGTTGTGCGCAAAAAATGGGGTGAACCACCAAGTATCCTCCGGTAATTTAAGAGTTTTGCTATGGACACCCAGGTCCATTTAGGTCGATGATGTACCAAACATGGTGGTGTCTGTTCCAGAACATAGGCGATCGTATAAATCTAGGGGATGATTACAGCTTGGTATGTTCACAGTTTGCTACGGAACATCCTCCATTTCTTCCCATTGCCATCTTTCAGTACTGATGGATATTCGGATATTCTAGTTTGAATCGGATATTCGGATATTCTGACGGATATTTCAGTATCTTGATGGATATTCAGAGAAAAACGTACTGAAGAATGCCATCCAAACACTTTCCGTCAAGTTCTTCAGCACAAAGGATTCATCCCACTCTGGATTCCTCAGTGCCAGCTGCGACTTCGAGGTCTATGCCAACTGCGACAATTCCGCAATTCTTCGAGTGTGAAAATCTCACGCTCCCACACACAAAGTGCGCATCAACGGTGAGTGTTGGTATGTTTTAGTGTTTGAGTGAGTTCCCATCTTACTGGTGCTAAACGTAGGGAATGAATGGGGTTGCTGGGGGTTGCAATGGGGGTTGCTGGGATTGTTATTAATAGTTATTATGGATCATTCCCTCATTCCCTACGTTTAGCACCAGTAAGCCATTTATAGAATGCACGTAGGTCCAGTCAAGAGGCAAACTTCGTCGCACCACTTGGGTGTGGCATTTGGTCCCCGGCTTTCCTAAGAGCTCCACCACCTGGGTTGTGGAAGCTTTTGGAATCCAGGAACCACTCTGAGACTCTTGGGGTTTATGTAACTTTCCAGTAAACTAACCGTTTGACCCTGCCAAATAGGGGCTGGAAGATGAGTGAAACCACCAAAAATAGGTGATTTTCAAAGTCGAATTATTAATTTACGAAAGGGTAACTAATCTAAATGTCACAGCAAGGATATTCAATGCACCATCACACCATCCTCCAAGATTCCAATGAGAGTCGGGAACATTGGCCAACATCAATAGCAGCGATTTGTATCATCACTACCAGTCTCGATGACCTCCCTCGGGGGAGTCGAGATTTTTTCCCATCTTTTGCCAAATGGACGCTTTATTTTGGGACAACAACAACTAATTTGGACCAATTGGACCTCGAAATTGGTTCAGCATATATTGCATGTATTTACATAATGTATTTTGGAGATTGGCCCCATATCCATCCTTGTCCCAATTCTACTGACCCCTTACACAAAATCTCTCAAATGGTCACCCCTCAGTCATTTTCTGACTTGATCAACTTCAACATGTCAACTTCTCAACAGCCTTATCCCTCCTCAAAAAGAAAACTCTATCAACCTTCCGGCTTCAAAACACCAACATAAACCATGCCGCGCAGAAGGGATCTGCCAGGCCGTTCACATCAGCGGCACGCAGTGCTCGCGCGCTGTGTACCTTAACTATAGTTTATGGATGTTCATGGTAGATATCTCTACACCTGGGTTTGTTCATTTACCTATTAAACTATGGTGAGTTTCCATTACTGTAGCTATGTTACTCTCGTAGGCTTAATGGTTTAATCAACCCAAAATTGCTCGAACTACAGAAAAAATGGGGATGTAACCAGTAAAACTAGAAGGAAGCTGGCTTCCCAGTGATAGATGTGGCAATGTATCCAGCAAACAGCATTGGGGCATTGGGGCTTTAAGCAAACACAAATGAAATTACGTGGGTTAAGCGGGTAAGCTAGTTTATTTTTGGATAAATGGTGAATAAATGTGAATATACATACATATATATATATACCTCGAAGTAAACTAATATGGACGTGAAAAATCATGGTCTCCGAGATACATTTAGATATATATATACAAACACATTCATATATATATATATATATGTATAAAAACTATATGCATATCTGTTGGACTTTCCAACGTGTCCTGATACACTGGATGGGGTCCTCTTTGTGCGGCAGAGATTGGCCCCTTACAAATCCAATCTGTTACATATTGTTACAGCAATCACTGCAGTTTTCCGATGCGCATTGAACATTGGGTTTTTCACATTTTCACCGTATCAAACTAATTATATCAAACTAGTCTAAACTTGGTGACTGAGATTCCTGGCCCCATGCGGTATGTCATGGTGACATATTCTGACCATCACAAAATGGTGTCAGTTAAAGAACATCATCCTTTCTGACCCAGGAATTGACATATTCAACTGATTTGTTCAAAACCAGATTAACAAATCATACTTTGGTACTGTATCAAAGAGATAGCAAAGCACGATCAACAGGATGTTGATCGTAGGTAGCGTTTTTTTTTGGGGTGTACAAACAAATACGGTATAGATCAACTGCGGGTCTTTGTACTCCTGGGCCACGATTTTTTTCAGAACCCTGGATTCAACCGTTGAAACATGCTATCTAAGCAACGGGGGATTTTTTTCATGACAAGTAGCGCACAGAGAATGATTAAACATGTGTATATATATAATATATATATATTGTATATATAACATATATAATTTTACCTACAACATCCTGAAACTCAGCATTGTATGTGTTTGACCTCCCTGACGCTCGCCTTCCTTTACCT
Organism: Cladocopium goreaui; assembly: GCA_947184155.2. Classification (NCBI taxonomy): domain Eukaryota; class Dinophyceae; order Suessiales; family Symbiodiniaceae; genus Cladocopium; species Cladocopium goreaui. The sequence goes on along the minus strand of CAMXCT020000347.1, from coordinate 418,293 downwards.
TCTTTATATGGCTACGTGTATGGGTGAAACTGGATACCGCCAAAACGGTCTTATCCAGTAACACAATGCCGCATCCATACTGTCACTGTGTCTAAGGTCAACAAAAGCGGCTAGGATCATCTGAACCCCTTATATAATACACATATGTATATATATATATATATATTATATTATATATATGCAGTGTGTATCATGTATCTGTCTATCTGTCTATCTGTCTATCTGTCTATTTGTCTATCTATCTGTTTATTTATCTGTTTATCTATCTGTTTATCTATCTATCTATCTATCTATCGATCTAATCTATCCAATCTATCTATCTATCTATCCATCCATCCATCCATCCATCTATCTATCTATCTGATATATATGCATATATATATATATATATATGTGTGGATGCATATCATTGCATAATATTGCATATCTGCATGTATGCACTATGCCATCCCAACATCAACGCCCCACGACCAGCGCTGACTACCGCCATTTCGGTCCAGGCTACGGTGACTCGCACCACTTCGGTGCTGAGGTTCTGTTTGGGGGGCGAGTTCAGGGCCAGCGTGACCCGCGTGTGACCTGTGGAACAATGCGATCCAAAAATTCAATTTGTGACCGTAACAGCAGAAACACAGAAGAACTAATCAGCATTAAAAGTGTTGCTAATGATAAGATAATCCCACTGACGTATAATTATAGCAATCATTATTCTTTAGTAAGAACCAAACATATGTTCTTTTTTGTGTCTTCCGCTTGGTAAATTCCTAACTGGATATAAAACTATTAAAAACATATCTGATCAGGAAAAACGTATAAGGACAAGGATCATTTAGGATACATAACTTTTTAAGCTCCTGATTTAGGACAATATTTCAAAAACAAACGCATACAATAAAAAACAAACAGTTGTATTGTCCTGCTATCGCTATCACGCCGTGACACTGTTCTGAATCTTTTTTGAGGTTGCCATGGCATCATGCCATGTTTTTCAGGACACTTTTAGGTGCACGTATAATACACCGTTAAAAATTGGGAGAACTACCCTCTGGTAAACTAACATAGCTGTTGAACATCACCATTTCTAATGGGTAAATCAACTATAAATGGGGTATTTTCAATAGCTATGTTAAATTACCAGAGGGTATATATCGACCAACCCAGTAGGAAGTAACAGTTGGATAAGAACACAATCCAGCTGTTGCAATATGATTTTGGTTGCTCAAAAACAGGTGATCATGTACCCAGTTTTGGTACCAAAAAAAAAACAAAACAAACAAGCCACAAATTTATGGACCCAAGGGTAACTTCATACTTCACAGTGCATGTTTATCCAGTTAGAAGCCATGAGGGCTGTAATTATTGACTCTGCGTTTTGAGGTGAAGGATCGGTCATTCATAGAGTAATGGATGAATGAAATGGAGTATGATGGAAGTCTGACCATTCAGAGGCGCCAAAAAACAAAACATTCTGCAGATCGTACCTTTAGCTAGTCTACTCTGGCAATCAGAAATCATCATCTTTCCCTGAAAAAAAAGACATGTGTTGCCACCTTCGTCTGGTGAAGAAAATGACTCTCTTCTGGTGAACCGGCTGTCAAGTCAGGTTTGCCGAGTCGCAGGGGTCGCCTAAAAAATACCAACTGATGGAAGAAATCCTTCATCGGTAACTCGGCAACTATTGGCAAATAATGATAGGTAGATGGTTTATCCCAAATCCAATAGTTATCCCAATTGGTAGACGGTTCATCAGTAACTATTTAACTGCCATTGCTATATGAACCACTGCAACTAATGGGATTACGAGATAAACATGAATAAACCATCTACCATTGACCGTGCAGGATTTCTTCCGTCCACACTAGGTCATTCCCGAATCAGCTGGTTACAACCCCTATGATCTGATGGCGCAAGTTTCCATGGATTTAGTTCACGATCAACGTTGAGAATCTGAGGCACCTATTTACTTGCAAACAATGCCATATGAGTCTGAGCCATTAAGCATTGTTGAGTGACCTAATATGATCCACAATAACACTGAGAAGCCTATTTTGTATCCCTATTATACACATATGTACATATATATGTGTGTGTGTGTGTGTGTTCCAATATGGTGGTTTCCTGAGATAGTGGTACCCCAAATCATCCAAAACATTATAGCATGACTTAGTAATCTACTTATGATTGGGGGTATAACCTACTTGATTCAACGGCCATTTCAGGAACCTAAATTGGAGGTACCTACCATATATAAGGCCTATTTTTCAGGCCTATGTAAGGGGATATCCCCACAATTCATATGGCCAGAAATATGGGACTAATGTACCTCCATTTTAGGATCCTGAAACTCCCATTGAGTGAGTGGAATGAGCCACCAAGTACCAATGATCCACAAATGCTATGATTTGCTCAACTAAAACAGCCGAGCATCGAGGCTTGCTGCCCCGACTTTGCTCCGGCTGCACTTCACTTTCCTCCTGGACCAAGCTTTCCCAAAGTTACATGGGAGATCCCTAGGAAAATATGGGGAAATCATGGGAAAATATGGCAAAGACGCATGGGAATTTCATCGTTTGATTAGTTAGTAGGGGGTATGAGAAGACTTGTTGTATGTCTACTTGGCTGTGCATCCCAAGAATCGTTAAGTGGGTGATAACTCTGTAGGGGTTGGAGCAACCCTGTTACGTCAAGGATAATCTTCAAGCATCATCCCCCTGTACTGCAGCTGGTTCGTGGGATAGGTCATGGGGTCACCAGAATTGCATGGTTTCGAAGTGGCGAGTGGTTTCGGACTAGACTAGAGATTTAACCCATCCCAGAAATGTGGAAAAACATGAAAAAAAACACTCCCTGTCGCCATCCCTTTTGCTTTATGGACGGAAAAAATGATATGAATGAACCACCAAGAGACGGACATCGTTATCGTTACCCTCTGGTTATTTAACATAGCTATGGAAAATGGTTCATTTATAGAGGATGTATATGCCTATTATTGTCTATTAAAACCGGGTGATTTTCCATAGCTAAGTTAAATCCGTTAAATAACCGAAACTGGTTGGTGGTATACCTACCCCTCTGAAAAATATGAGTTCGTCAGTTGGGATGATGACATTCCCAATATATGGAAAGTCATAATCCAGTCATGTTCCAAACCACCATCCAGTTATATATGTTGATTATAGAAGCATATAGAAACCCATTTATGTTGATTAACCACCAACCACCAACCAGTATTGGTTAAAAGGTATTCTCTAGCAGAAATATCGTTATCGGCACCAAATCTCCCGGCCAAACTGGCGCCAGGGATGTGGCAGCTCAAGTTTGGTTTACGCTGTGGATGTTGGCAATGGAACTGTTTCCACCAACCACAAACCTAACAGTGAAATATATAGTGAAATAAACCTAAGTACATTAATTTCACTATATCAATCATTATATCATTTCACTTTATCAAATTTCACTATATGTAGTTTTATAATTTTATAGTGATTTACTTTAACATCAATCAACGACATTCAAATCCCCAAAACGCTTTTGTGAAGCGTGCCCAGGGCATCACCTCAACAGATTAGTCCCATGTCCTCCATCACAGTGGTTTTTTCCTGGTGACAGGAGGGGACTGAAGTGGGCGGAAATGGGCCCTAGATTTCTGAGCTTGGAGGCAGAATGTGGCTGCCTAAAAAAGTGGAGCTTGGTATCTATAAAAATTCCTTCGTATAGTTATGGGTCAAAAAATAAGTCATAAGTGGACCGCAAATTTGGGTAATTAAATATTTACAGTACCATCCATTCTTAAGTGCTCCAATGTGGACCTACACCGCGATACCCACAAACCAACTTTTTTATGGTCTTAAACACATTCACTTACATGGCTAATCTTAGATGCCCTGAACAACAATCAGTTTAGCTGGTTAGTACCTATCTATCAGTATTCACAGCATGGAAAAAATACTGTGAACTAAACTACCCAGGGTTCCCCTGTTATGATCAACTATCTCAGACTATCTCCATGTTTGGGCGAAAGTTGGCTTTCAGTAGATTGGCGAGTGCGACAAGATGGTGGATACTTCCATACATACAGTAGGTGGAACCAACAAACAATCTTAAGTTGGTGCAAAAAACATTGACACTATATAATATGTATACATATACATGTATTGATCATAAACCAGAGAGTTATGTTCGTTATTATAATCTAACAAACATTTCACCAGGTGAACGCATCGTTTTTTTATGCTTAAGTCCCCAGTGTTGATGGTTATATCAGCTATTATAATCTATTATATAAGTTATATCAGTTATATCCTCATCAAAACTCTGTATTATCCCTATGATATTCCATGTTATTCCACATTATCCCATTGTAAAATCCCATTATATCCCTACAGGAAGGTGGCCCCCAAGTTGGAAGTTGCTTTATGACCCCATCGAACTATCGATATAGCCATCATAAATCCTATAGTTATTATAGTTAGTTAATTATATGTAAATAACCAACTTACCCAGTAGCTATCTAGGGGGGGCCCTTCCTGTTAAAAAAAAGTATTTCTGCGGTGATGAAACTTTACATCACCATTTCACTGGAGGAACAGCACCTCCTGCACCACATGTCCGACAGCAGCGGAAGCGGCTTGCTGAGCTTCATGCTCCTGGCCGAGAAAGGCACCGCTGGGCGCCCAGGAGGTTTCTGGAAAATTCATGGGAACTCACCCTGAGCTAAACGATGCTCAACGGGTAAAACGACCATATTAGATATGGAAAATCCATGGGAACAACTCAGGGACATGTTCTTCTAGAAACGGTGGATTTTGGCAGTTTACAAGCGAGTAAACCCAAGAATAAATCTCCAAATGGAAAGGTTGATACACACAACCACCCATGTCACATGTCTGGTAAAATTAGGATTGTTTACCTTTGCGCGTACCACATGATGTGATGATACTATCTCTTATTGGATTACTTCCCCACAGCCCACCATGTGACGTGAGTCACACTTGAACAATCTTGACCCAGGCCCATCCCAGCAATAACCCGTCATCAGAACCAATCATCCCTTTCGTACATATTTTTTTTACAATACAGTTTTAAACCAGCAACCAATTTTATAATCCCCATTATTTTTCAATAATTAACCAACTATTACGGATTACGATATAATAATATATTCTCCACGGATTACGATATAATTATATATTCTCCCACTATTATTAAATCATACCCCAAAACTACTAACAATAATGCATAATATTTACTTAATACTATGATATCATATTGTTCATACGTGTGGTTCACTAATCATGATCCCCCTGCCCTCTGGTAAACTAACATAGCGAACTGGAAAATCACCATCTTCAAGTTCGGTAAATGAAGGAACTAAATGGGCCATGGCCATAGCTTCCAGTTCGCAAATGCAACAAATTACCAGAGGGTAACTGTGGTTTATATCATGGATTATATCATGGATTTATCCCAATTGATGGATTATAGTAACTATCTGTGTAAATTAAGGGACATATCTATGGTAAATACTAGGGTATAAACCTTTAAGTAACTATAGATATATCATCCCTCAAAAATCAAATAAGTCATATGGAACCAGACCTGCAAATGCCCAACCTGCGATTCTCGCTTGCTGGCCAGTTCCGCGAAGAGAGTTCGCTTATGCCTGGGACCAGTCGCGATTGGCCGCGACTAAGACCCCGGGGCATGGCCGCAACCAGCACAAAGGTCCAGGCGATAGTGGTTCAGATGCAAAGTAAGGAAGGCAAAATCTTCATTTTTGGCTGCTTTCATCACTTTCATCTCTCTTTGTTGATGGTTGTATCCAATGAAGTCCCACGATATCCCATTATATCATTATGTCCATTGCATCTAATTCAAGAAACATTTGCCGCATACTCAAAATTGTTGTATGCCATTAGATATTCATACAACATCCCAATCAAGTCCTTATAAAATCCTTATATATAAAGACCTTGGAAAGTCCCTATCTTCATGGCTTTTCTCCTAGTAATGTTGTATCCTGATTAGTGGCTAGGTTCGCTATTGTGCAAAAAACAACAAATTATTCTGAACCCATGCATTGTTGGGAAGGTTCACTATTGTGGCAAGAAATCTTGGGAGACCATTTGTTTTTGGGAAAAAACAACAACATGTAATTACTGAGGCAGACTCTTTTTTCAAAAACGCTGTGGCTCAGTCAAGCTTTTGCTCAGGTAAGCTGAGCTCAGGTACTAAACATACTACAAATACTAAATACTAATTACAAGTAATTACTACAAGTACTACACATACCACAACTACTAAAACTACTACAAATACTACAGGTACTCCAAGTACTACAAGTTCATCGGCAAAAAAACAGCTTTAATTAGATTTCAATTGTGGCCAGTTGAAATCCTTACTTAAGTATACTTAAGTGCGTTTTCTTTTCTGGGACACAACTTTTTGGCACCCAACTTTAAAGAGGCTATAGCTATATATAGCTTTTGTGGGGGAGGGGCCTTACACTAATCAGGACGACACAGAAAAATATGGGAATTCTCAGCCTTTATCCCGTTGCATCCCCGCCAGCCCTTCCAAAAAACAACAAGTACCCGCCAGTAAATTAACAGTTTGACCCTGGCAGTCATAGGGGTTGGAAGACTAGTTTCCAATAAGAATGGGTTATTTTCAGGGTCTATGTTAATTTACCAGAGGGTAAAACTAAAATTGCTACCCTCCAATAAACTAACTAACATCGACCCTGCCATGACTTCGAGGTTGAAGAATGTTGAAGAACTTTTCAACCTGAATCTGGCATATCCGCTATGATATCCTCATTCTATCCCCATTACATGGTGCATCTTAGATACCTGCCAGAAACAAATATAATCTTTAGCTGGTTCGTACATTTTACCATAGCAGAAGATTCAAGTACTACTTCGTATCTAACCAAGGTTGGCCTTTTTTTTAACCTGGAAAATTATGGCTCCACCGAAATATGGTAAATCGATGCAAATCTACGATAATATCCGCATAATAATTAAAAAAAAAAACATAAAAAACATCATTCTTCCAGGATCATCCTGACACCCAGCCACAGTTCTGACAAAATGTCGGCGGCGCGGCGGCGATTGGCTACGCTCTCCTTAGCTGCATTGATCAACATGATTACTTCATGGGAACATCGCCAATACATAATATACTATCATAGTAATATCCAATGTATACATTACTACTAAGGGTATCTTGGATTAAGAACATGTAATCCTGGCTATTACCGGATATGACTATATATATAATTTATACAGCAAACTATAATAACTAGATATTGCAAACTATAATAATTATAATATATATATATATTGGTTGTATACGGGATATATCCCTATTATAACTATACATAGGGGATACGGGAACATCGCGATAATCGTGTATGCCGATATTATTTCTGTTCATTCCCAAATTCCATTGATAAGGGATAATGAAATATGTTGGTTTATAACCAAGAACAAAAAGGTGATACCATGATCGATCCAAACGGTGGACTGAGAAAACACATTGGTGATGGTTCCCACTTGCTCAATATCCATCATAAATCCTAGTTATTATATCAATGGCCATTTCAGGAGCCCTTGCATAAACCTTATATGTGGTAGGTACCTCCAATTTAGGTTCCTGAAATGACCACTGATTAATGGCATATATGCTTGTAATAATTATGGGGCATATGGGAATAACTATTTATAATCAAAAACAACTCAGAAACCATGGCTGCGTACGGGATTTACATGCAGTATATGTGGGACCATCCTGGAGGAGGTATATATGAATAGGGGATGGGATATATCCTCCGCTAATCAAACGTAGCTGGCTGGGACATCCGCTACGAATGAAGGTTTTAATGGGAAAATCAATCAATCATCTATAAATGGGTAATTTTCCATTGCCACGTTTGATCACCGGACGGTATAACCATCAACAGGGACTTAACCCTTTTCAGGCATGTTTTTTTTCAAAAGAAACATGGTTTAACCCTCGTGAAATGGGCATGTTACCCTAAATAAATAAACACTAGTGCAATAGTTTTTTGTTTTGGCAAATGGGGTGTTAAAAAAAAAAACAAAAACAAATCAAAAATAGGGACTTCAGTAGCCTATCAAAGGGAATTGCAGCACACAAATGGATTGAGATGAGGTTGATGATGGGTTTCTATTGGTTTGTTTCGCTAGGATGTCAAATTCACAGTGGATATATCTTTCAGAAGATGAGGAACAAAACTGAGGGCAAAACTGGATATGTACTATCTAGGAACGGATTGGCTTAAGGAAAATCTATGGCTTCTTGTCTGGTTGGTGGTTGACCTATCCCTCTGAAACATATGAAAGTCAGTTGGGATGATTATTCCCAATATATGGAAAATAAAAAATGTTCCAAACCACCAACCAGTTGTAGATGTTCCTTTAAACAAATGCATTGAACCTTAGGAAATCGTTCAAATGATTTGTGGTGCGGTTGGCTGCTTTGTTATCAGCTCCATCATACCCCATCTATCTAATTATTCTACTCTGGTTTTCTCTATTCCATCAATCTACCTTTCGAACTGTTGAGCTATTTCTAAATCTCTCCCTCTCTAAATACAAGCTATTGCCAGTAATTACTACTTTAAGGTGTGTAGACCCGTTGGTGTTGCAACGGTTGACAATACCCGCAGGATGCGTGGAAAAAAAGTATATGCATGCATGTGTGGATATCACCTTATTTCCTTTACCAACATCCCAAGTTCTGAAAAACATGACACAACAATCACTAATCACTGGGATGAAATTGCATAGTATATAGTTGGTGATGGGTTTAGTATTGCATTCAAAAGGAAATGAGAAAAGGTAGTGAATTACTGGTCGGGACAAACCCGATTCTCATGATACACAGGAACAGGCTTGTGCAGGGACCGAACGATTCACTAAGCATTCCTATGGCTGAGCCACTATCACACACACAGCAAAACATACATAATTTATTAGATACACATACGTATGCATGTAATGTAGTATGTAATGCGGTGTAGTGGAGGGTAGTGTGATGTAACGGAATGTCATACAAATGTAAGGTAACATGATATATGATGTGATGTGAAGTGATGCAATGTGATGCAACGTGATTGGTGTGTGAAAACGAAATAAACATCCATGAATAGAAATATTCTGAAACTAAACAAGACCTGCATGCATATAATCATGTGTACTATATGCATCTGAATAGATATATTTAGATTTATATGTATATTCAAAATTATATATAGCACACGCAAATATGTATATATATACACATGCAATATATAATTATATGTATATATACAAATATATATATATATATATATATACACATGCCACAAAGATACAAACCTGACGAGAGATAGTATCCCAGTCCGTTCGTCCGTTCTCATCCTGGCGATTAAAACGTTTTTTGCGAGGAGCCACGTCTTTGACGGCCTCCTTCTTGGATTCGTTCATCCTGGCCATGACCTGCTTCTCCTTCAGCTCTCGTTTCCTGATCGCCGGGTGGCAATCGTGGGATTTCAGCAACAATCGGGACCTGACATGACTTGCCTATCAACCATGGTGACTCAGCCGGTACTGAAAATTGGTTTGTAAGATTTTGTAGGTAGATTAACGAGTACTTATATGGATTTATACGGATCTATAGTATGGATTTATGGTAGCTGTAGTTAGTTACTAGGCTTTGGTTCACACTTGCAACTGGCTGTTGGAACTGACTTGAGCCCATCCCACCACTCCCCAAGCGATTCCATCACCGCATGAGTGTACCATCACTGCATCACCATGATCATCATCATGGTCATGATCCTGATAGTCATTATTGATGTTATTGTTTTGCTTGTGTTTATCATTGTTTATCTCTATGCTCTTGAATATGATCATTATATCTCAACTACCATGGGCAGCATGTTCATTGCATTATTCATATTAATGTTGGTAAAACAATCATAAACCATCCCCCAGTCATCAACATGCTTATAGGGTGTATGTTTACCATTCCCAGGCATTTTTTGGTTGTTTATGGCATTGTTTTACCCACATTATTGTATTTACCAGCACCAAAAGACACCTGCCGAGTCTCCGTTGGTCCAGGCGCTGTCTTGTTTCGACGCCACCCAGTTGGAGGGAAAGAGCCTTGTCCGCCAGCGTTTCATATCTGTCCTCGGGTGTGGGTCATGGGTCCCGCTTTACATGGTAAACGCTGGCTGTTTCTCGGTACTTTGTGGATGCGATAAGGTGAATCTCAATAAAACCAGGAGAAGAGTCCTGAACAACTAAGGAAATGCTGTGCATGGCTGAATGCCACTCAGTTTTGCCGGATTTCACAGCGTAATGGCAAATCACCACTTTTTTTTTTCTCACAAATCACCTATACGTAGTAAATTTACCAGTGCAAATCACATGCACAAAAAAACATCATGTCTATTGCGGCGGTTGGCCATTGATTCATCAGTGCCCCTTCACTGGGACCCATCCCTTCACTGGGTCATCAGCAATCCTCCAATTCCTGGGCTCAAATCTATGGGTAACACCACCACTTTTGATGGTCTAAGGTCCCCTTCTTCGTTTCCAAAAAAAATCCAGATATAAAGAAACAATATGTGAACCATGAACAAAATCCTGATTGGTTATGATAATCCTCAATAAGCCAGTTAGCATAGCCCCAAATATTAAGCCATCAGCGGAGGTATCTTAAATCGCTTGTATGGATCTCCAACGGTATACTTGCTGGTAATTTAACCTAGGCATTGACCAGCACTCTTGTAGATGAATTACCTATCAAACATGGCTATGTTAAATGGCTAGATTAGATCACCAAGCGGAATGAATCTCGAATGCAATATACATACACATCTTAAATGATGTATATATATATATATGTGATTATGTGTGTGTATGTCTATATAATTATGTATATATATATACATGTGTGTAACATCTAAATACATATTGATTAACCATATATTGTTGGTTGCATATCCCATCCTGGTTAGATTTTTTGTATCCCAATAAGAGCTAGTTCCCTGGCTGGGAACTGCCATGGATCATATGAGTGAGCGATTCAACTACTCTTGGGGATTCGATGGGAATATTACTACATATTACTATACAATTAGTGAGCTGTTCCACTAATATATTGCTATTCAACTACTATTAGATATTATCATCAGCCACTAAAACTAGAGCTACTTGTTGTTGGTTGATTGTTAATCTACTAATCAATTCACAATCCCCAATGAACCAAATAGTAGAACTCACTACTTCATGACCAATCAAGAACATGATTTTGTTCATGGATCATTTTGATCTCCAACAATGTATCTTCTCACAATTTACCATGGCCATGGTTGATACAACCTATTTTGTGGCTATACATCCCAATGCTGGTGGCTTTACAAATCCCAATGCCCTCTGGTAACATGGCAATTGAAAATCCCTGAGCTCAATGGAGGTTTGGTGCTGGGAAAATCATCTATAAAAACTGGAGGATTCTCCATTGCCATGCTTGATTACCAGAGGCTATAAGAATTTTTAGTACAGCAATGCAATAAAAACAGCCCATATAGATTGATGCTTTCAATCCCACCCATTATCTCCCTAAGGGCGGTTTTTTCCTCGGCAAGCAACCTGAATATGTTAATGGATTGATATGGCCAGGTTCATGGATTTATATGTGAATATTTCATATCATAGGGCAATGGCATATTGATAACCTCAACATCCCAACAATCTGGGCTACAATAATTCACTAATCCAAAAGTAATGAATGTCTTAATGAAGGTCTTAATGGGACAATCACCTGTAAATTAATGTTGAAACTATATAAATCATTCGGAAAGATGGACCCTGTTGCCATGCTTGAATACCGAAGGGTAATGGTTGGTGAAATCCCCATGAATGATTCCATAATAGAAGATTCAACTTATAATTCCGTTCATGATCTGGGTCGAGTACAAGTTTTTCACTAAGCTGAAGTTCATCATCCAGGTCTTAGTGTTTGTTTTAATGGGAAAATCCCCTATAAATTTGGTTAGTTCAATGGTTACCATTTTATGGAAAATCCTATGGTAAACTAACAGTTTGCTATGGAAAGATCCACCATTTTTAATGGGAAAATCAACGAACTAAATGAATGGGCTATTTTCAATAGCTATTTTGACATAACCAAAGGGTAAATCCCCATGTCACCTATGGATCTCCGTTGCGCTCCCCGGAGAGCGCGCGCTCCGTTGATCTCCCAGACACAGCGCCATGGTCCACGCAGCGGAAGCCACGGCTGCGGCCCAGCAACGAGCCTCGGGTCTCAGTGGGATGGGTCCCGCTGATGGGAAAAGCAGGATTTAACCAACACCAAACTGGTGAAAAAAAATGATAAATGTGACAAATAAAATTAATAAATCAATAAATTGATAATTGTGATACAATTGGTACAAAATTGAATGTCTCCAACACCTTTTAACGCTTTATGTGTGATAAAATATTGATAAATGCTGGTGACATTGGTTTCACTCATATTTCATTGGTGAGTTTGTGGATATCTATGGTTGATGCAGTTTATAAACCAACAAACATAAGTCAGGGGTGACGGGTCCTGCAGATTTTTCATCCAATTCTGTGAACCGTGATGCAGTGAGCCCAGACATGGCTCCCGTAGGGTAAACTCACATAGATTTGGACCAAAAAAACGAAAGGTTTCCTTCGGGAAACCATCTACCAATGGTGGTTTTTCCACATCTATGGAATCTATGTTAGTTTACTGGAGAGTATATCTAATCTATTCCAATCCAATCCAATCTATCTATATGCAACGTACCAACACATGGTCAACTCCCATGCATTGTAAGCCCGGCACAAAAAAAAGAAACTAGCCATCCGACCGTCGTTGCTTCCCAAGGATCATCTGCCACCCATGAGGTCAATATCCTTAAAGGTAACCGCTCCGGTGAGAAAAAAAACATGGGATATTTATGGACTAATTGAAATGAATAATAAGGGGATATGAATATTCATGGGATATTAATGGTTAATGGACTAAGTCGATATTCAACATCCCATTATATGGTTATGAATGGTAAAACTGTGGGATATGACATGATATGAATAACGGGATATTAATATGATAATATAATAATGGGATAAACATGGGACTAATTGAATAATCGGATATGAATACTAATACTAATATACTACAAATGGGATAACAATTGGCAGTCCCATGGTATAGCAATGGGATTAATAATTTAATGGGATATGAATATGGAATACATACTATGGAAGAATTGGATAATAATATATGGCATATTCATGGAATAATTGGATATTCATGCATGGGATATGAATGAAGATATTAATAACCACATGTTGATGGATATGAATGAATATATATATATATATATTACTCGCTGGTAAGCCAGCAGTTTGCGAACTGGGAAATCAACAACAAATGGACCATGTTCAACAGCTATGTGAAATTACCAAGAGGGTAGCTGGAAAATCCCCCGCTTGGCTCGATGATGTTCTGATGTTCCCACCAGAGCCAGAGGTACAAAAACGTCAGCGATTTCGGGAGGGCTCACCACCATTAGAATATAAAAACCCAAATAGGGATTCCTACCAGAACCGGGGATGCAAAGCATCCCTCACTGAGGCTCCATTGGAGCAATCAACATTTCGTCAGGGCAAGCGGGGATGAATGAATCAAACGCCTGCACCCATACCATTTTTGTTCCGATGCCCCCATTCTTGATTCACCGCACAATATTAGCCAACTCGTGTTGGCCCTATCCCAAAAGGGAAGGGAAAAAGAACATCAAACTAACTTTTCAAGATTCTCAGGATTTTTTGAAGACACCACGTCAAACTAGGGAAGAAAGCTGTACTTGTGTCCTTTTCAGGACTTTTTCCGGCCATTTCCGAGTTTCTACCACCCCTTCCGAAAGCAATTGTTCAACCTCTGGTGATCCAGCCTGGTGGGCCACCCAACCTGTCTTTAGCCCCGCAATTTTAGGATGTTTACACATTCTTATGGCTGATTGGAGGGCCTAGGTATGCATATATATATATATAAAAATCACAAATATTACATATATGTCATATATTTCATACCTACAGAAAAAATAAATATCCAAGTATATATATATATATTATACATGTTAAATATGTACTATATATATAATGTATATATATAAATAACGTGCATGTATAACTTGCCATGCTTTCCCTGCAAAATCAACACCGAGCCACGATGCAGCCCTCCTCGTCCATTTCCTCCCGCAGCTTTGAACGGATCCATTCCTGGCAAACATCGAGGAGGGCATAGATGGATATAGCTATAGATAATGCTATCATATGTTGTTGTATGTACAATATATGGATATACTATATGATAACATATAATAACATATAATATAATAACTATGATAATGATCTAGGCTATAGTTATTATATATATATATAGATATATATATATATACTGATTTGAATTTCGAAACTAGATTGAGATAGAATATTAGATACCATTTGGCCATATTAGGGGTTTCTTCAAATGGATGATGCCCAAAACCATATAGGTTTCAGTACTAAAATATCCTAAAGTGGTCTGATTTGGGATTAATTTAGGGGTACTCCTTTTCTAGGAAACCTCCACACAAAAAAGGGTGACATGCAACATCAGAATCTAAACTAGATGCATTGAACCTGTTCATGCGTTTTCCATCTTTTTGGACATTACTTTTTTCATTTTTTAAATGATAGGGGCATAGATTGTGAATCATTATGAAAATTAGTCTTATGAACACTATCGATGTTTTCTTCCACATTGGTGTTGGATATTCTTATGGGACATGTATGTGCAACCAATTGTGCAATAAAGTGGTACCCTCTGGGAATCCCCGAACTAAATGGAGGTTATAGCTGGAAAAAAAATCATCGAACTCTATAAACGGAAAGCAGTTTGATGGAGTCCTCGAGGTGTGGTGGCACAATTTTAGGCCTTTGGGGATGCCGGCATCCCGGCGATGGGTCAAAATCCCATCCCATAGTGACCTGGTGAAGTGACCTGGTGAAGATCAAAATAGCTCATAAATTTCATAAATGGATGTTGATCCCAACAAAGAAAATCAAAGAAATTGGTCTTGACCCATAGCCATGGGTTTTTTCTTGCTTTCCATGGTCTTTCCGGAATCATAATCAAGGCATGATGTCCTCTTCTTGCTTCAGCTGCTTCTGGGCCCAAGCAATGACCGGTGTCCTGCGCTTCACCAATGGTGACTTGGTGGGTTAATCCGGGATCCGTGGCAACGTCAGGTGAGAAAATCAGCGCCCAGGGTCTTGGATGTGCCAGCTTTGATCGCTAAGGAATGAGTGATCAAGGCACCAAGCAATGCTTCGTGGTCAAAGTAAATGATTCAAATCTGAGATTTGGGATATCGATGGATATCATCCGTCTGTTTTCATGTTAATTTATGTTAATTTATGTTAATTTACCCTACCTGGCCCTACCTTAAGCAAACCTAAAGCACAGCCTTGAAGTAAACCTACCATGGACGTCAGTCGGATGATTCGCCCTGCCTACATCTGGACTTGGCGCGGACAATGGATTTGCGGACCTCGGGGAACGCTGCAACGCTGTGCAACAAAGAACATGCATGTGCTAGAAGCTTTGCTGGAAGGGGTATTAAAAAAAAAAAAACCATGCCAAGCAAAACTCTAAGCTTTTGGGAACGCAAGATGAATCATAGATCGAAGGGAGCATCCATCGCAACCAAGAAGACCCCCCATCCCAGTTGTCTCGGTTGTTTTCTGAACTCATCTAGCCATAGATAGATCTGTAACAATCCAATGCTTAGCCAAGTGAAATAAACCAGCTGCCAGCTAGCTGTGGGCTGTGGATCTTAGCAAAACTTGGCAAGTCGACCAGAGTTAACCGAGTTAACCCAAAACTTTGATGGGCTGAGATACTACAAGTTTCACCATTTAGAGGATAACTACTGGTTTGTGTTCTAATGTGTTTGAAACTTTCCATCCAATGTCAATGACCACAACATATCAGATCTCGTATGTGTTGGTTCGCTAGGACCCCTGCTTTTCATGGCTAGTCCATCGAACTAGATGAATTATTAAATTATATTATACTATATGTGTATATATATATATGTCATAATTCAATATAATTCATAATTCACCAGCCACCCCGAAAAGAGCGGCGATTTTTGAATAGTTACGCCATTAAGTCAAGTTAAGTCAATTTACAGTAAGTCAAGTCAAGTCCCTTTTGTCGATGATGATAATCCATCCCAACTCCTGCATGTCTGGTATATTTACCTATCAAACTGGGTGATAAATCATAGAAAAAAACTGGGTACTGGGTTGATAATTTTTTCAGCACCATGGTTCATATGAGTTTTCCTGTTTTTTTTTAATGGTACCCCTAGTTATCATCCATTTTTAATACGTTTTTCCATTAGAAACCATCGGTTTGAAGGTCTCCCCAAGGACCCCCCCGACCGCTTGCCGCCCGCGTGGCTCGTTCATGGCACACCTCCCGGCTGGGAGGACCTCCGCGATGAGCCGAGGGAGGCGTGACGTAGCCACCATGGTGACTCCTGGGAGGGGTACCCGTGGAACATCAAACATACAAGGTGGTGCCCCATAGTCATATAGCTAAGTTGGTTTATAACTCCAATAACTATGGTTTATGGTAGATATATCAAATACATTCAAATACTTACTATGGTATATAAAACAACTTATAACTGTAAAGCAGAACACCATGACTTGGAGCCAAAGATCATCCCTATGGATTCTCCAAAATAGTGTATTTCCCAATGGGGACGGTAAAGAAATCACCTTGAACAAAGCCAGTATTATAGTACAAGTAATATGGCCTGATAAATATATCAACCATACATCACAACTAACGGAGAGTTTACCATTTATGGCAAACTGAAAATGGAGGTTGTACTATCAACAAATAAGGATCTCATGGGAACATTCAATTGGATCATCAATCATGGGCTAACTGAACCATACCCACCATCTAGTTCCATGATGTTTCTTCGGTATCTAGCAGCGGCATGATGACACCTGAGGGTAAATGAGTGGTAAAATATGCTAAAATTCCAAATAAGATCGCAGTAAATGTTTTCTGACTTTTGCTGCTTTTTCTTTGATGGCCTACTCTATGGCTAGAAACGTATATGCAAAAGTATGGCATCGAAAAGTTCAGTTTGGTGAAGTCAATGGATATCTGGTGCTTCATCCAACGAACCGTGGGTGATGCAGACTTCCTTATGCCCAAGAAACATGGAAAAATTGGCCCACTTATAACCAGAGGCATAACTTAAATTTTCTGAGAAAAATCAAACAATGACTGGGTATGACTGGGTTGTATCCTGAGACATATCCAGGAAACTGGGGTAAAATCATTGATGTATAAGACTGATTCAGGAGAACAAGTTTGAGACGGTTTTGGTATGCCGTATGTTTTTGATGTTTTATGTACATCGCTTGTCCCCATAATGGTTGTTGGTTACACAGGGGTGTTCTAGACATCAACCCGCAGGAAAAAGGACAGGGTGGGCTTTATGTTTCTGGAAGCCACTTGGAAGCCACAATTGAATTAGGCCTTTCTTTTCTCCGATACTTCTGCTTATTGCTTAAAATTGGAAAGTAAACACCGTGCATGGAAAATGGGTACCACTTTGTGCCCCACAGTACCAGCTTAAATGACATTTGATGATCACTCGCTGAAATCGGGGATTTCCAATATCATTTCTCTTTGAAGCGCAAACCATGACGCACGTTGATTTTTGATATCAATCATATTTCCTCCAACAAGCTATACCATTCAGGAGGCGGCACAGTTCACTCATCAGTTTCTTGAGGAATAAAATCCGGTGTCTGCTGCTGAACAAAATCCAATATTTTGCATGGTCAAGCTCACCTCTTTGATCCCCAAATTGGCTGGTAAAAAAAGATCCACAGATTCACTGCCATCTTTCCAGGCTAAATCACCCTATGCTCTTTATTAATTATTATAACGAAAATCACCATGTTTCATGGGTAAATCAACTATTTCTATGGCCATGTTCAATAGCTTTTTAATAGTTTTTTGTATGTTTACCAGGCCGGGTATATGGTGCATGTGTTTTAAGATACCATACACCAACATACACCAACAAAATGATGGTGAATCCCTGAGTCATTTTCAGACAGAGCCAACTATCACATCAATTTATTTATCCCATGATATCTCTATTATGTCTTGTTTATGCGTTATTATCCCATTTTTACTGTTTTCTTCTCACTATTGTTTTGATGGTTACCCTCCTGTAATCAAACGTGGCAATGTCAAATCCTCCATTTATCGATGAATTTTCCGTTCGAACCGGCAGGTATTTCACCCTTAAGATCCGGTTTGGTTTGATCAGAAAATGGACTATACACCCAATCCTTAGGGGATGCTCATCTATCCATTTTCATACAAAGTGGTGCCCCCCCAGTGATGTTTATTGGTTTCTAAACCCCAATAAGTATGGTTATAAGTTATAAGTACATATAAGTACCATAAACATCCATAAACCATAGTTGGTTATAAGATTATGGTTTATGGTAATATACCATGGTTATCAGTTGGTTTGTAAACCATAGTTGGCGTATTGATAATTTGATCTATCTACCATAAACCATACCCTCTGGTAAACTAACAGTTTGCTATGGAAAGATCCACCATGTTTAATGGGAAAATCAACTATCAATGGCCATTTTCAATAGCTATTTTGACATAACCAGAGGGTACCATAAACCATAGTTATTGGAGTTATAAACCAACTTAGCTAACGAAGTGGGGCACCACCTTGTATTGGTTGATGAAAATTAGGGGTTCTCCCAGTTCTCCCCCAAAGAATCATAATATAGTTTTAAGTACCATAAACCATAGTTCATTCAGCCACTTTTTTGAGGCAACTGAACGCGGCAACGGAGGCCGAGCAACCAGAGATGTGGCGGGATTGGCTCAGCACTGCTATGCCTTGCCGCAGAAATGGGCGCGGGGGGTTCCGATGGGAAAATCCCAAGTAATGGATGGTTTATAAGGGACAATCCTATAAAAATGGATTATTTAGGGGTATCCACATTTCAGGAAACCTTCAAATGGATATATCAGTATATCATGACGACTACAATCGAATCCGGTATTAATAATGAGAACGCACCCACAGTTCTAAGTTGATTTCTAACTTTAAAATTTTGACGATAGATAAATCATGAAAACACAAATATGTTTTGCCTTAGTTACAAACTCATGTGCAAATCTAGGAGGCTCATCCTGCTGCCTGTGTTCCACATGAAAAAACATAGGCTATTCAAGCAGGTTCATCTAATAAAGAAAGGAAACCAGGTATGCCAATCATTTGAAAGGAGGCCATTCTGGCTGAGCTTCTCAGATGTAAACCATGAAACATGGCGCTGGCCAGCGATTCAACAAAACCTGGATGAAACCCATCTGTTTCCCGTAAACCCATTGTTGGATGGACAGGACATTCAAAACTCAACCCAAGTGGTTCCCATGAAGTAGGCATATGAATGGCGATATGTTGGCTAGTTCCAGCAACTAGCAAATGCTCACAAAATAACCCCTCAGGGCTGAGCCAGCCCCCTTTTTAGACATGAACACATCAAGTCTTAGCAAGAAATATGGGTCTGCCTGCAAGTCAGTTGGGATTATTATGCCCAATCTATGGAAAAATGTTCCAAACCACCAACCAGAATGACCCACAAACGAAGCATTTCAACAAAAAACCCTGCCGGCCTGGCGGTCCATGAAGCGTGAATGCCGGGTTTCTTTCGTGCCCTGACCGTGCAATCTTCCGCCGTTCCCAAGGAAAAATAACTGGTTTGAAGGGATGAACATGCGCTAAACCGAAAACATAATCTTCTTGGAGTTTATCAAATTATCATGGGCTAATATCTAAATCACACTAGACTATCAGTCACTATCAGTTGCAGTAGATGAACTCCTATCTCTTTACAACCAGGAAAAAACCAGGGGCCCTATGGCCCTATTCAAAGAAAGGAGACAGGTTCAACCATGTCGTCGGTCAAACGATCCTGTACTGCAATGATCTGCAATGTTTTGCATTCACCCTGAGTTGGTTCGGCCATGTATTGTTATCAAGCCAATCACCGGAGGATACTAATATGCGAAAAATCTTAAAATGGCAAGCCAGCCGTGGCGCGATCAACAACTTTGATGCAAACAACTTCCCAAACGTCGTCATTGTCAGAAGTGGGGACTAGCGAAGTGACACATGTGGATTACTGGATGGCTCGTCTGAGCATGTCTGAGCATGACCTCCCTAAGCAGAATATGAGAAACCCTCTATGATTTAGCACGAACAAAAAAACTCCGCCCAATTATTCCAAGTGTTATCGTATGCATTTAGAAATAAATCATACATGCGTATGTACATACATATACATGCATATTTAATTATATCACACATACTATCCATACATGCACACACACGTGTATATATATATATATATTATTATTATTACTATTATTATTATCATTATTATTATGATTATTATTATTATCATTATTATTAAACTTTCTGTACAGATTCTGCATTGGCCGCATCGAAAATCCCAAAAGTGCCAGTAGCAAAATACAGTACATATATATATATATGTATATGTTTTGAATTAATATTAAGAAAGTATTCTATAAGTTTCCAATGTCAATCTGCTTGGTGGTTTCCAACCCGCCTCCGCGTGGATGGGCCGGATGGACCATCCCCCAGGACCCACAGCAGCGTCTGCGTGTCCGTCTTGGGCGCCGCCTCCGATGAGCCCCAAAAACGGGGAAGGAGATGTATAGCAACCCTTAGCAAGCCCAAAAAACCATAGAAAAATCAACCATCGGATTTTAAGATGTTCCTTTTTTCGATCTTTTTGGGAGGGTATATATAAATCGGACATTTTTTTCGAGTCTTTTCACCATGTTCACCTACCACTTGGGTGTCCCACTGATACTTCGCAAGTGATGCAACAAAAAATATCAAAAAATAATGCATAACTGGCAAAAAATAATTTCATGCAAGACTAGAAGTTTTATCATTTTTGTTCATAGTTGGGAGGCTGAACGAAAACGGATCATCAACAAAAAAACAGTGTTTGGTACCCAAAAATATGGACATCCACCAGTCTGACAGATCGGTTCCGGACAGGAAACCCATTGGTTTTTCATGAGCTAAGCTAATTGACCGAAGGATATGGGTCATACCCTCTGGTAAACTAACATAGCCATGGAAAATCACCATTTTGAATGGGTAATTCAACTATAAATGGCCATTTTCAATAGCTGTGTTAAATTACCAGAAGGTATATATATATATATATTATATATATCATATCTGTATGTATCTGTGTAATTAAAGGTTGTACTGGGGCAACCTAAAACAATACATACATGTGGCAACATCTAGTGTCATATGACATGACGTGCTGGAAAATCAACCATGTACGGATGATCTTCCCATGAGCACCTCCACTTTCCCAGCCATGATTGACTATCCCATTCTATTCCAATGAATATCGTTTTTTCCCACTTAAATCCCTACTGTACTTAAAAGTAACCCCTCCATTTCTATTGCCACAAGTTTGATGTCACCCAAGGGATCCCAAAAGGGTAATTTAACATAGCAATGGACAACGGTGCATTTGCAAATGATTTACTCACCTATTAATTAAAGATTGTGATGTTGCATAGCTACAAGGTGGCGCCCCAGTTCCTTAGCTAATAGTTCCTCTATAACTACTAGTAGGTGAATTCTATAGTTTATGATGGATATATCACCGAACAAGTATTCATAGTTATTCACGGGGTTCATAAACCAACAAACATCACTGGGGCACCACCTTATATGTTAAATTACCAGAGAGTACACGACCCACTACTCACTTACAATTCGTCGCCTCATTGTCCCCGCGGTCGCAAATGGCCTTCACTTCCATGCCTCACCCGTGGGTTTTTTCGGGTAGATAAAGGGCTTATGAATTCATGGGTAAGAACTGATATTCATGGGACATCATGGGATGATTATGGGATAATTGTGGGAAATGATGTATGCTGGGAGAATTGTAAAAGGTCACCATCTACACTACGTGGGGGTTACCAGAAACTTGGAGGCAGGTGGATGACCATTGAACCATCCCTTAACCACGATGGGGTCTTGGGGGTTATTGCTAGGAATATGTTTGAACCATTCAATCTGGGTGTCTCCGAAAAGCATGCCCATTCAATCTGGGCGTTTTTTTTAAATATGTTTTTTTGGTTATATACATATAGCCACCTCAAAAAGATGGAAAACGATGAGAAACCTGGAAATATATGGAAATATGAAGTATTTCCATAATCTACACGATCCTGGAAAGACTGTTCCATCTTTGATCAGGGCTGCTATAAATACTGATTCACCAGTGGATCTGAAGGACAATAAGGACACCTCTGAGCATTCGTTTTGACGTCTGGATCTGGACACAGTTGGGGTCTCAAAATTGGGGATGCAAAAAGATGCCTAAGGCATCATTTCCCCACATCTTCCCACATGATTATTTTATGGCAGGCTCCAGCCTTCGGCACTTCGCTGAGGCCGGGTCCGCGCCTTGCGAGTTTCACTCAAGTCTGAGATTGTGACCAAGGGATTGGTCTCGTAGACTGCGGTCAACAACTGACCATCAGGCAACACCACTCCAAGCCTGTGGAGTTGTGCATTCAACTTCTGGGCAATATGCTTGTGAGCATCCAAAGCGAGGTCTGAACCACTTGCCCCAAAGCGTAGCACCTCATGCCCGGCCAAACTGGAGCATGTCAGAATGAATGCAGCGACATCTTGGCAGAAACAATCCAATTGCAACACACGCACAGGTTCCTTGACACATGGCCTGCAATCATCCCGAATGTAGGGACGGCTTGCGGGCGCAAAACTCAGGAACTCACGCCATGACTTTGGAGATGGAATATTGCATTGTCCAGATGCGTTGTATCCACAAGCCACAGCCATGCCATCACTTCGGAGGAGCGCTGTATGGTAGGAGCCTGCGGAAACCTGGGTGTATGACATGCCTTCATGCAATGGGGGGATGTTGCACTGTCCCTGTTCATTGTATCCGCAAGCCACAACCATGTCATCACTTCGCAGAAGGACTGTATGCAAGTGGCATGCAGAAACCTGGATGTATGACATGCCTTCATCCAACGGTGGAATATTGCACTGTTCACTTCGGTTTCTTCCGCAAGCCACAGCCATGCCATCACTGCGCAGAAGCACTGTGTAACCATCCCCTGCAGAAACCTGGGTGTATGACGTACCTTCATCTAACGGTGGAATATTGCACTGTCCGCTCCCGTTTCTTCCGCAAGCCACAGCCATGCCATCACTTCGTAGAAGCACTGTGTGACCATCACCTGCAGAAACCTGGGTGTATGACAGGCCTTCATCTAACGTTGGAATGTTACTCTGCCCAAAATGCTTTCGACCACAAACCAGCGCAGTGCCATCACTTCGCAGAAGCACGGTATGCAAGGAACCTGCAGAAACTTGTGTGTATGACATGCCTTCGTCTAACAGTGGAATCCTGCATTGTTCGCTTCCATTCCTTCCGCAAGCCACAGCAATGCCATCACTTCGGAGAAGCACTGTGTGACCATCCCCTGCAGAAGCCTGCCTGTATGATATGCCTTCATCTAGCGGCGGAATGTTGCACTGTCCGCTTTCGTTACTTCCGCAAACCATCGCAGTGCCATCACTTCGGAGAAGCACAGTGTGACATAGGCCCGCGGCAACCATGGCAAAAGCATATTAAGATATATTAAGTGGTTTGGTCTAAAAACGGTCAGCTCTTCCAACAGTTTGAGATGATCCAAATGGTTCTGTCAATAACATTCAATAACCATATATTACACATATATATATATATTTCTATATAAAGTGTCAATTGACAGAAACGCTGTGGCTCAAGTTGTTGTCATCTTTCGACATGATGAGGGCAGTCAGCTAAAAAACTCTCCGTCCAAACAGAGGTGGTTCGGTCAACTTCTGCGCACTCATATCGATATACATTCATACAGTCCTAGACCCTGCAAGTACCCGTAGAAATAGTCTTACTAGTGCTTAGCAGGGCATGAGGGAATGATCCATAATCACTAGTAATAATCATCCCATTCCCCCATTCCTATCCATTCCCTACTAAGCAACAGAGATGAACGGTTTCACAAAACTGAAGCGGTTTTAGTCGTGGTTCCCATGAATTGATGAGATGAATGGGAAGATCATGGGGGTATTTGCCAACAGAAATCGGAATACTGTCAAAACACGCAAAACACATATATGGGTTTGTGTGAAAATAGGGTGCCCGAGAATTTAGTAATTCACCATTTTCCCATTCAAATAGCCATTTTAGAATACCATGGTATACCGGAAAACACCCCATTTTCAGACACATCCATATCGATGACTCGGATCACCAAAAAAAATCGTTCTCGAGGGTCACAAAGTTGATGGGCAAAGGATGTTAGATCTCGAGGGTCATCCTTTATAAATAGAGGTGAATCATTAATTATATTAAATCATGGTCATTCTATAGCTAATCTATATATGTTTATAGAGGTGAATCTATAAATTGGTCATTTTTGAATATGTTCTAGATTCTATAGCTATATATTAAATGACCTGAGGTACTCTCAACTCCTAAACATGTGCACGCCAAAATCCCAGTCACAGGGTTACCATGGCCGGACCAGAGGGGAGAAGTATCACAATTTAAGCACAATCCACCGTAAATGGAAGTTTTAATGGGGCAATCAACTATAAATGAGAGATCTTCCAGTGCCACGTTTGGTTACTGGAGGGTAAGCACAAAGCAGCAAAGAAACAAAGAAACAGCCGAAACAGCCTCAAGAAATCAACATTTAGAGGGTTCTACAGCCCCAGATTTCGATGCGCCTCAAGTCTAAGGAGCAACATTCTGAAGCATTGACCCTGAGTTTTAAGAGGAGCTTTCGAGGCAAAATGCCAGTTTGATCCAGATTGAACTCAGGTGAACCGTCCGAATATTTGAACTTAATTAACTGGATTATCACTGACGTGTCCATAATTTTGTTAACATTAACATGTTAATCTAACCATTCATCGTGCTTCGCAGCCACAAACTGGATGCGCCTTAGGCCATGGAAACGAAATGGGCCATGGCCGCGGCAGCACTCGTGGGGCAAGCTGATAAAAACACCCTTGTGTGTCAAGATATGCTTTATGTTCACTATTTCTATAGATGAAATCATGGCTAACTCATGCTAAGCCATGCCATTTAAAACCCCTGTGACTAAATTTAGCAGTATCAGGTATCTGATTTTCCTCAATGCATTCCAAGCCAGGCCCAGGAATATGGCTGGCTTATTGTCACACGCTGACTTGCCATGTGCAATTGTCAAACTAAAAAGCTGAACCAGCTTTTCATAGGCGCCATGGAAGCTGAACTATCCAGCAAACAAATCCAAAGGCAAATCATCGGAAACGCTTGTCAATTTGAAGTTTCATTCTGTAAATTACATCTTGACATTGTACCACTACCCTCTGGTAAACAGCCACATAACCATGGAAAATCCCCATTTTTAATGGGTAAGTCAACTATTTCTATGGCCATTTTCAATAAACGGTTAAATTACCAGAAGGTCATACAAGTTATATAAGTTAGCAATGTGAAGAGTCAGTGGCCAATCCTATTGTAGCTTCCACGTCTTGCGCAACATGTACCCACCACATCCTCGCTTGGTTAAAGGGAAAATTCACCGGAAACCATGGTCTTTGCATGTCTTTACCACCTATGCTGCCACAACAGGTGTTTCCTGCAGATTTTCGCCACCAATGGGATATGTATTCAATAGGATGCAAGACATTTACGAACAAAGATGCCCAAAAAACAAAAAAAAAGCCTGGGGCAAACTAACATAGATGTGGATCACCATTCAGGTAAGTCATTCACAAACAAGCAATGTTTTGCATCTATGCTAGTACCTCTGGTAAACTAACATAGCTATTGAAAATGGCCATTTATAGTGAGTTTTCCCATTAAAAATGGTGATTTTCCATAGTTATGTTAGTTTACCAGAGGGTAGATTCGGAACCGAATTGAAAGGTCCAAATTGTACAACTGACCACACTGCAGCCCTCAAACCAAGGCATGGCGCAAGACGGGAATGATAGGACAAAAATGCTGCCATCAAAGGCATTCTATGCCTCGAATTTCTGGTCGAAAGTTGCATAATATCCCTTAATATATCTCAATATCCTTAACACATGTTAATTTATATCTTGATATTCTTTGATATACTGATACTTTAATCATGAAATGTCTTCCAGAGAGCAACCAACTGATGATTTCAAACCATCCCCCTCCAATCCCGCCCCAAAAAATAACTTTGCATCACTCCAAACCGGGATGGGAAAGTAAAGTGTATCAAAGCATTACATATTCCCAACAATTGAGCCAGTTTTTCAAACCCTAACCTAACCCCCCTCATGGCACTGGTTAAACTGAAACAATGTTCAAACCAATCATATACCAACCTCAGGGTGTCTCCCAGCCCACCGTTGCAGATTTTTGGAGCGAAAGCACGCAATTAAGCTTGCAGCCCCAGCTCTAGCATTTGTGCAGCACCTGCCAAGTAGATGTGCCTCAAAAGCCCATCAACAGTTTCCTCAATGGTTCCACGGTTTCCCGTGGAATTCTTGAAAGCTAGACCCGGATCTTGGGAAACCATACCAGCAAACTATTTAATGAACCAACAAAAACACGATGATACTTGCTATGTATCCGGACGCCATCTACTTAGATTTTTTGGTGCGAAAAAGGCGCGTTCTTCACGCCCAAAGCGATCTACGTTCCATGCAGTGGCTCCTGAGCCGCTGGCGAATCACCTGTGCATGGAGAGAAAGTGTCGCTTCTTGCGGTAGCTCCAACTACCATCTGGTAAACTAACATAGCTATTGAAAATGACCATTTTTAATGGGTAAATCAACTATAAATGGCCATGTTCAATAGTTATATGTTTTTTATATGGGTAATCAATCAGGGTTGACATGAAACAGTTTATCTATGGGCTGGTTGATTGATGCGTTGGGCGGCTTGTCTAAACGGATGCAATGTATCTCTCATGGATAATCTCAAGCTGCTCATCACCGGCAAAAAAAGTTCTAGGTTTTCCTGGGAATTCAGATGAATTCAGGGAACCGGCAGAGAAAATCAGGGAATCACCCTGGAAATCTGGGAATTCCACACCACCGAAGCTGAACGGTGATGGAAATGGCAGCCTCTTCAGGGTGAACACTGTTGCTAGCGTTGCATCGGCCTGGCGGCAGGGAGTTGCAGTAGAAACGGCATCTTCCATAGCTCCAGTGTCACCATATATATATATGCATAGGATATGTATGTATGTAAACATGTGTATATATATATATATGTATTATATGTATACACATATATATGTATAACATAGTTGGACTTCTCCTATCCATACCTTTTTCTTCGACCTTTCACCATTTGACGTGGGGGCAGC
Source organism: Cladocopium goreaui (assembly GCA_947184155.2). Lineage (NCBI taxonomy): Eukaryota > Dinophyceae > Suessiales > Symbiodiniaceae > Cladocopium > Cladocopium goreaui. The sequence continues at coordinate 390,639 of CAMXCT020000347.1, read as the reverse complement.
CTCATGTTCCAATGACGTTTCACCCGTAATGTTGCCCGCTGATTTGTACAGGTCCTAAACAGTGGCAAGAATTCAGGACGTTAAACATCGTTAAACGACCTGAGATCGTTAAGTGAATCTTATAAGACGCCATCCTTTAGCTTTACTATATACAGTAATTAATTACTGCTTTTTCAAGCATGTTGCTAAGTACCACTTTTCCAAAGCATGCCAAGGTTTCCAATCATATGAAAGAGAAGGACAGAAGGGAAAAACAATGCACACAAACAGAAAGAACAAAGGAAAGGACACAAGAAAGAAAGGAAACAACACAGGAAAGAAAGAGGAAACAACTGAAGGAAGAACGCGGGAGAGAATGAAAGAAAGAAAAGCACATGATCCAATGCTAACAAAATCTACAGCTCGAAGATCCTCTCCCTCCGCACCCATGAGCCCAATAAAGGAACGTGAATTAAACGTAGCTTCAAACATTGCAAACTAAGATTCTTACTTAGATTATCTTAGATTTATATATGGTCCCTTTTCCTCCTAGCAAGACTCTTTGGGGTTTCCCATTGAAGAGTATACAGTATACCTCAATTGTTTATATTGGGGTCGAAGCAATCTACTCATTATCTACTTGCCCAAGTGTCTGATACCCTCTGTCATTCCATCTGCTGGTTGGTTAAGACCGATAAATTCCCAGAATGGATTCTGATACCCTTCCGCAATCAAACAGAAATCAAGCAAAACGGAGCTTGATGGGAAAATCACCTATAACTGGTGGATTTTCCAGCTAGCAACGTTGAAAATTACCAGGGGGTAATCCTTAAGAGATCCAGGGCAGGAATGTGGGTAAAACAACAATAAACCATCCCCCAAATTCACCATACATAGGTGGTATAAACCATTCCCAAATGGGTGGTTTACTCTTGTTTTACACACATTACAACCCCTAATTATCAACCAACAAGGCTTGAACGTAGCCACGGCACCTCATGTAGACGCCCTCGCGTGCTAAGGATGCGGTGGTTCCCGTAGGGCCCTTCACATCTTTGGCCTCCAAGGCAGAAAGGCGGTAGAACTTTGGGAAAGGCACCATTCTGTAGGAAAAAAACATGGGGAACATGAAGGAAATGTGCAAAATGTATCAACATGTGTGGATGTTTACACCGTGCTTTCCTTAGATAATTAATGATTGATGATCATTGATCAGTGATCAGGGGTTGGTGAAAAACATGGGAAAACCACCAACAAAACAGGTGGAACGATACAGGTGGAACGATAGATAGTTGCCAAAAGAAAAGGTCATGGCTTTGGGTACCAGCAGAAACCTTGGAAGTGGAGAGTGGAGGTTTATCATCCCCATATGATCCATATGGGACACATCATCTAAGCATTAAATTGAAACTGATGGAATTCAATAAGAAATCCATCTACCCTCCGAACTTAGCGATGGAAGCCACGGCCCATTTATTTCGATGATTGATCTCTTACCTCATTGGTGATTTTGCGGTTCCCAAACTACGACACATTGCCCGAGACGACTACGACCGCCTGGAGAAACATCTTTTCGGCCTTGTCCTCAGAGATGGCCCGGGAGCAGGATCCTAGCTGAAGAAGGGACAAATTGGACATGTTAATAACTGATCAAGCTGGCTGCCATGTGACATCATGTGATATTCATAGAAATCATGAACATGATAAGAAATACAGATACCAGTCATTTCTGGAAATCAAATGAAATCATATGATATCCATATCATACAGTGATACAGATTCCGGTGAAGGCCAGATCGCTGACCCGGAAAGCCCAAAGGAATCACTGGAGATCTTTTCTTGGCCGCCGCTAGCAGAACAAGTCTGGAGAAGCACACAATCTGGTAATGCCATGAAATTTATATCGAATCAGGGTTTTCCATGTTTTCACTGTGTAATTTTCCATCTGTATTTCGCGACTTGCCTGTCATTATAGACACAGATCATCCAGAACCAAAGTTAACAGAGTTAACACAACATCAGGCCTGCTCAAGGAAAAATGCAATCGACGGCAGCTCGAGAACTTCTCTTGAACTGATTGCATATCAAACTTTGGCTAAACTGAAATGGTCCTGCAAAGTGAGCAGGGCCCACTTATGTATCAAAATGTGCGGCTGCTAAGGACCTAAATTTATGTGACACATTTTGGATTATTTGGATTATATATATATATGATATATGTATATGATGTATCCAAATTTATGTGACATTTCACCCATGCACATCCTCTCTCAGCTCCAGCGAGTCTGACAACACAGTCCAAACGGTCCAAGCGTCTGCGGCAGCGATATCTAAGTAATCAAGATAAGCGATACCTGCCACGGGGCCCACATCTTTGGATGTCTATATAATGCCTATAATGTGGTTAAAACAATAATCAACCATCCCATTTTTGTTTGGTTTATACCACCCCATAAAAATGGGGATTTTGGGGATGGTTTATGGCATTGTTTTAACCGCATTGTATTAGATCTTCAAGCATGGGATTCAAAGCAACGATGTTCATTCGCGGTCGCGATTAGCCTCCGGTAATCTAACATGGCGTGCCGGAAAATCACCAATAATCAATTTGTTCGAATGATTTTCCCATTTAAACCTCCATGTACATATGAAGCTCCAAGGAGTTTTTCTCATATTTTTCCATAGTTTTGCATTTAAATTATGATTTTCCCATTATATAATGCCTCCATTACAGGGGATTTTCCAGCCATGTTTCTTGGCGATCCCTACGAAGTTTCAGCGAAGTCTAAAGGCAACCCCCTCAACGAAATTGGGGTCTAATTAGCACCAAAACCCTAAGGATCCATGTATGGAATATTTACCTACATTGGGATTATTTTAAATTACTTTAGGGGTCAATGTAGGTAAATATTCCATACATGGATCCTCTGGGAAATATGGGCTGATGGTACTTTTGAACCATCACCCCTCCCCAAAAAAAAACAGAAAGCCTACCAGATTGGTTTTGGGCGAATGTTGGGTTGTTGGGGGCAACCTACAGGTGTTAATTTCATCCCATTTGACATTCTATCCCATTATCCCAGTTATATAATCTAATAGTTATATCCCATAAATATCCCATCATTCTATCCCATTCTATCCAATAAAGATATCAAGAATATCCGGTTGGTGGTTTCAACCCCTCTGAAAAAAGATCAATCAGTTGGGATGATTCATCCCAATATGATGGGAAAAATAATCCAAATGTTCCAAACCACCAACCAGATATCAAACATATCCCACCATATCCCATGAACTCAACCATGATCATGTTGGGCCCCCCATGATCTCCATGACTTGTTGGGAACGTTTCCCGCGGAACAACACGGTCCCACCGGTCCCACCTTTGGCCCGGTGGCGAATGGGATCTACAGGGAGGTCCAGCACATCTGGCCTCTGGCAGATATGGTGTTCTTATAGTTTTGTTTTATTCCTAGGGAATATTATATATATACGGACACGCACACGCACACACACACACATATATATATATATTAATAATAATAATAATAAAAATAAAATAATAATAAAAATAATAATAATAATAGTAGTGATAATGATAATAATAACAAGTCTTATAGTATTGCATAGGATGATATATATATATATATATTATATATAATGGGATATATCATCCAATAGTCAAACACGGCAATTGAACATCCCCTAAAAATGGTTGTGAGTAGAGGTTGAATGGGAAAATCCAGTGATTTTCCATTGCCATGTTTGATTGCTAGAGTCTTACTAGGGGGTATAATATATATATATTGCCAAATTATCTGATGCATGTTTCATTTATTCTATCAAATAACTATATAACGTATCATAACGTCATATTTCACTAATTATGTAGATATATATCATCTGATACTATTATGATACTTATTATTTAAGATACTTATTATTTAACGTCATATTATCTGATGAAACCGGGCTGCCAAATACATTTGGGATGAGTTGATCTGAGGGAAACTCCACGGGAAACTTACGCAATTTTCCCCCTGAGTTTCCCTGAAAAGGCTGGTACAAGATCCCTCATCACCCGCCAAGCTATAACTAATTCACAGAATAACAGAACTTATAATGGACGACTAACCCTAGGGTAAATTAACATGAATGTAGAAAACCCCATGTTTTCCCCAAGGACATGATCTTCAAATGGTGGGTTCTCCGCATCGATGTTAGTTTTCCGCATAATGGTAATATATCTAAATCCAAAGCAACAATGGTATTAAGGATTCAGGTTTAAAGGGAAAACCCTCCATATTAAACTTTAATATATTTAAAGGGATAATTCCACACGAAAACTGTATATTTGATGAACATATTGCAGGAAACCAAGGACTTCTTCATCACATATACGTGGTTTCCTGTGGAATTGTTGTTTTCAACCAACCCATTGATGGATCATTCACATATCAAGGTGGGCATGGTGGGTTTATCTAAAAATTGGTTTCCACAAAATCCAATGGTTTACCATACAACTAAAGGGCCTTTTATGGGTACTTGTTTAATTTTCAGACACACCCGAATCCATCTTAATTTATCCTTCCAATTGGCTGGTTAAAGCTCAATTTTCATAGGTTTAGTCATATTTTCATGGGACATCTGCCTCCCAGAATTAGTTTCAGGCAAAATGTGCAGGAAATCCCTTATATTTTGGGTAAAAAATCGTTCAAAATCATTGGATCCTGCAGATGTTCTCTCAAAAGCAATCTATTGACGATCATCTTTGGTGATAAATTAAATCCCCTACCCCCTTGAAATAAATCCCATGAATTCCCGTTAAATCTCCACAAATTCCATAAAAACCATGAGCTCCTAGAGAATTCCGATAGAAATCCCATATGAACTTGTATAGAAATCCCTACCGTCGATGGTACCGAAACGTTCCCCGTCGGAGCTCTGCCGACACCGGGGGTTCCAGACTTCGGCACTCCAACGCGCCGCAGCAGCGCACGGACATGGCCCTGATGAGGGTTCGATGGGAAGAAGCACTGGCGCTTACATCATGTGCATATATGCACACACACATACATACATACATATATAAACATATATATATACACATATATATATATTAAACATATATATTTATATACATACACATGTCACATACATTGAATTCTTTATTTAATCTCATGCACATATGCATTTACACTTATACATGGTATACATATCAATATGTAATATTAATGCTCATACTATACATTAGCCTGGCTGGACAAAAATACCAATCCATCAATCAATAATCATCAATATTTATGTGTTTGCCTTCCTCTGCATCTATTTTATAGCCAAGTGGTGGTGCTTGGCATGCAACAACTGCAGGCCCTGCAGGCACTCGGAGTTCCAGGCTGCGTATCTATATCTGAATCTTTACCTACTTATCTATTATCTATCCATCTATCTGCATCTACGTTATATTATATATAATATATCTATATGTATGATATGATATGTATATATATATATAATAAATTCACTCCGTAGAACATGGTGTATTTTTACGCAATAAAAATGAGCGCCCTTTGACAACATTTCCAGGATCCAGGACCCCACGGCCTCCAAGAGGTCTGGGGTGCCCAAGGTTTCAGGAAGATCGTAGAGCCGAAAACGATGGTGTTCCACCACCTGAGCCAACTATGGAAAAGTATGGAAAACTGCGGAAGGGGTATGGTGGTTTTCAGGAGAACTCAACAGATTCGGCAAGTTGTAGATGTTTTTTTTTCATAGGGGAACATGATGATGAATCAGTGGAATGGGGTACCCTCCTCCAATCAAACATGGCGAAATGGGTGACGTTCCAACCTTTCTGGGGTGAATAGCTTATACGTTGTTTTTTCGCGAACAACCCTGGAGGAGCTGATAGGGAGCAGGAAAAAACACACATATGTATATATATATATATATGTAAATACAGTAAAACAATAATATATATATACCCTACTGTATACATGTATGATCATGTATGTATGTATGTCTGTATGTAATGCAATGTAATGTAATGTAATGTAATGCAATGCAATGCAATGCAATGTAATGAAATGTAATGTATGTAGGTATGTATTCATGTATGGATGGATGCATGTATGGATGCATGCATGCATGCATGCATGCATTTATGCACAGCACACATATTTATGTATACCTACTATTGTTTTTGATATTTAAATGTTAATACCTATAAGTGATTTTCGTACTTGAATTGCAGGTTTGTGGATTATGGATTGAAACATGCCGTGTAGACACACATTTTTCCCTCAAGTAGGCAAATGTTTCCTGGCTTTTGTCCTGTATTGTGAGGGAATCCGGAAACACAGCAATTTTCCTGAATACCCTGAAACTGAACATGGAAAGTCATAATCCATTCATGTTCCAAACCAGCAACCACTTATAGATGTTAATTATAAAAACAAATAAAAAACCATTTATGTTGATTGCTCATTACCTGGGTTAAAAAAAGGGATTAGTATAACATAGTATAACATAGTATAACATAGTATAACATAGTATAACTACCATAGTACCCATTAATATCCTATTACTATTGGTTAAATCCTACTATTGGTGAAGCTCGACTTCCCCGGGGCATCCCTCAGGGCATCCCCACGGACGACCGTCGACGTTCCTCCCGGATGGGCTTCAGGGTAGCCGACATGGGTCGTGGCAGCCTGCAGGGGATTCGAACTTCGAATCCCCCCCCCAAAAAAAAGGGAGTTCTAAGAAGCCACATGGCAATGGGGAATTCAAAGAAGCGCACGAAGTTTCAAGATTTATGATATAAATAAAGCAGTAACATTATGTTTTCTAGAAACAAACTAAGCGGAAAGCATGCGTAACGACAATCATCTTTGAAGAACAAACTGCGGAAAGCTGCGGTTTCAATAGCGATAGACTCTGTGATTTCAGCAACAGAACAAAAGAGGATTCATGCAACTTACCCGCAAGAGACTGAAGGAGCAAGAATTTGGGTCGCGAGTCGCGAAAACACACCGTCAGCCACTGGGGTATGACCCCTGTTCGATATTCCATAACTCAAAATCGTAATGGGATGTAGTGGGAAACTCCTAAATGACAATCTTCATCCCAGCAACCAATTCAAGTCAGGACTTTTTATCAATTTGCCAAAAATATGGGTGGTTAAAAAAATGAAAGCATCATAAAAATCATACATCCACTTAATTCCCATGATATGGAGAGCTCTCAAAATGGGGGATTCCCAGTCGTCACCATGGGATATTTTTTGGGGGTGCCCCCATTTTATCAATGGCCATTTCAGGTACCCTCTGGTAAACATACAAAAAACTATGGAATAATCCACCATGTAGAATGGTTTTCCATCAACTATTTCAATGGCCATCAACTATTTCTGGTACGGATTCACTGGAAAATCACCATTTTTAATGGTTTGTTTAAATGGCTTTCCATCAACTATTTCTATGGCCATGGCTTCAAGTTCGCTTTCTGTAAACGTTTACCATTTCGGGTAAGTTGCTATATGTCCATAGCTATCCTCCCCAGTTAGTCTAGTGGCTCCGTAGCTCCATGATGCCATGGCTGTGGGATGGAGGGTACCAATTCACTGGAGCTACTGTCACCATGTCACCATAGAGCCATCGGCCGACGCCGACGCCGATAAAAACCTTCCGTCCCACAGGCCCCGCCCGGCGATCTTGCGCACGGTGGCCGTGAGCAGCGCCGCGCGCACCGGCACGGTGGAAGCCAAGTCTAAGGCCTCGGCGGAGCCGCCGTTTTTTGCGCCGGGGGAAGCCATGGAACTGAAGGGAAATCACCAGGTTTAGCCTCTGGTAAACATAGAAAAAACATGAAAAATGGCCATTTATAGATGGAAACCCATTAATTAAAAATGGTGATTTTCCATAGTTTTTTGTATGTTTACCAGAGGGTATATATATATATACATTTAATGATGAAATCGTCATGGTAAGTCATGGTAAATCATTGGAACATTGAGCCGTTTTGAATGGGCAAACCATGGAATTGAATGGGCCTGTTTGCATAGAAAATGCTTAATTTGTCGCAATTTCAGCAGGATTTTACCTACTATATAATGGTAAGCCAAATAATAAACCATCTCAGGAAACAACTATGACTGGAGTAATTTTCAATCTTCCTTTTTTTGCGGGACGGGTACACCCAACAGTAAAACATAACAAACACATACAATTGAGAAAATCAATAGTGAAAGCCAATGATACAAGGATGAATTTCCTGAACATCAATGATGAAACTATGTTAAACTTAGATTTAAAAAAATACTGGGTTGCAAGATCAAAAGGGTGTGTATAAGATGAATTGTTTCAGGAACGGATTTGACAGTTTGCCAAAATGTCTTTTCCTGGTTTAGTTGATAAATGGTAATTCCTTGCCTGCCGCTTCTTATTGTGCCTTTAAAACCTTGACTGACCTAAATAATCTGAAACCCTGAATTTTATCTTTCATGTTTGAAGCCGTAGCTAAAACCTGCAATAAATGCTAACGCGCATCTATATGAAGTAGGTGCCGCTGCTAGTTATTAGTGGTGGAACTGGAATATCTGCAGAGCTGGTCGTTGCCTCTGCTGTCGCTGTTGCTTTTGTCAAACAGACAGGATAAACTACAAGTTCTGTGGTGGTGACTGGGTCACGGGTCAACCAAAGCAGTTGTTTGAAACCTTTGCTAGCGCATTGCTAGCGGGGATCTACTGTGGCGGGTAAAATACGTACAAATTCGCAAAGTTGAGCCGCAACCTGAAAAATATAGGAAAATTGTTGAGTAGCACAGAAATTTATTGAGACATCCTTAGGTTTCAGGAGCTAAGTGTTACATCTTGGCTTCTCTTCATGTTAAAATAATAAGCAAACAGGGAACACAAAAACATATCCTTGAACATGGGTGTGAGAAAAGAAACTAGCGCAAACCTAGCGGGTCTGCTAGCGCTGCCTTCCAGAATTAGTGAATTTTGTTGCGTGCCGATAACGAAGAGTAAAAACCACTAGGTCCACACTAATTATCAACAACTAGTACAAACGTGTGTCACCTATTTTTGGCGAATGGTCATTTGCAAATCAAGAGATTAAAAAAATCATGGATCAATGACATGTTCTCTTAATACCCTTAGATTGGTCAATCATTGTAAGCGAGGGGCTGGACTGGTTAAGACTGATTAATTCTTAACCAAATTGTCTATGATGATTTTTCCCTGATGGCAATGAACATAGTGCTTCAGAATTAGGGATACAAACACATTGATTTCATGGGTTGATCCATGTAGTTAAGAGGAAATGTATTGTCTGGCCCACCATTTTTCTAAGGCTTCTTATGCTTTCTTTTGTCTCTTTCCCCTGAACCGGGTCTTAAACAACAGTACAGGGCGTTCAGGAATAATTACAGGCACTTGGAGGCCGGGGCCCTTCCTGCGAACACGAATGTGGTGCATTTGTACTTGACAACTACCAGGAGCCAACCCATCATTAAACAATCTAGTCGCAGCAGGAAATATACGTCAGGCAAATGCCATTCGGTTGTTTTTTTGGCTGAGGGGAAAGAGATACCGGCAAAAATGCACATCTTGCATATATAAGCATAAGCAAAGGTGCGGAATTCATTATATGCATCCGTGATCCTGCTGTTCTCCTTTCCTTCCAATACTTCAACATATTTCATCATATTTCAACATTTCTGCAGAAATATGCGGTGAATCCGATCCTAACACCAACCGACACCCAACCAAAAAACCACCAATAACCGCTGAACTTTTCCCCGCATCGCTGGCATTGCCAAGGTTTTTCTGTCGTGACTGGGCGCCCCAAACACGTTGCCCTTTGCCGTTCGTCTGTGTCAGGGAGGCGCCCGCCTGATGTTCAACGGAAATCCCCCTGATTCACGCTTCTGGTTCATGACCCAAATGCTCTCATGGTATTACAAGGGTGTATTACTTATACATTTTCATGACCATGAGGATATGGTGTATTATAGTATTATGCTGGTTGGTGGTTTCAACCCCTGTAAAAGATATTAGTCAGTTGGGATTATTATTCCTAATATATGGTAAAATAATCCAAATGTTACAAACCACCAACCAGTATGGTATTTGTATGTTCCATGTTTATCTATCATCGTATAACTATTTACCTACATTTGGGTGATTTTTGAGGTAAACGTTGATAGATATGTTCCAGCAGCATGGAGGATATGGGTGAAACAAACGTCCATTGATGATGTTCGATTCTTTGCTGAAGGGAATTGCACTGTTCGAGGACTCTATCTGGAGGTGACTGTTCGATTTTCGGGCTAGTGACTAAACCAGCCGAATATTCATCTGCTTGATTCGGCAACGACGGTCGCAAATTGATCATATAACAAGTGGCTTATACTACTTACCCCATAGCACCTACTACAACTAACCCAAGGAAGCCAACCAAACACGTCTCATCAAAGTAAAACCATATGAACATCAACAGTTTCCAGCCATAATTTCAACCAAACATGGCCACGGCGATGGAAAATCCTGCATTTTGACAGAATACCCTCTAGTAAACTAACATAACTATGGAACATCACAATTTTTTGATGGGGAAATCAACTATTTCAATTGCCACTTTCAATAGCTTTTTGTATGTTTACCAAAGGGTATCTACACTTCCGTGAAAAATGGGATGGACCTCACGATTCACCTGGATATATTTGGCCGGTAATGACCTAACCTACCCAAACTCCATGTATGGAATATTGATCAGAGTTAGCCTCAAAATCAAAAATGACTCAATCATACTTCATCATATTCCTGAATATTGGAGCATGAACAATTACCATCTCCCCCAACTAACAGTTCGACCAAAGCCGGCTGAGCTGTTTGGGGGTATGTGCCATTTCTCTCCCTTTCAGGCTGAGCCTCTGGTAATTTAACGCTTTGCCACGGAAAAGTGGCCATTTGTAGATGAGCTGTTATTTCCATGGCCATGGCTTCCATATGCTTCCATGGCTACAACTGTGAGCAATTACCAGAGGTAACAAAAACTATAACATAGACCCGGGCAAGCCGGCGGCGGAAGTTTCCCAAACATAAATGACCTATAGTTCAAAGACAACCTGTCCCGACCGTGTCCTTCCCTCGACACTCCACACCTCACACTGCACACTGCACTATTCGCACTCCAAACTTCAAACTTCACACTCCACACTTCACACTTCACACTCCACACTTCTCACTTCTCACTGCTTCCTTCACACTCCAAACCTCACACTTCACACTTTACACTGCGCTCTTCGCACTCCAAACTTAAACTTCACACTCCACACTGCACACTTCACACTCCACACTTCACACTTCTCACTTCCCACTGCTTCCTTCACACTTCACACTTCACACTGCACTCTTTACGCCCCACACTTCACACTGCTCTAAACCTACGTGGAACAAAAAAACACTAATGCGCCAAAATGGAGAAAATCTGCTGACAAATCACTGTGGCAGCCTTCATGCAGCCACTCCAATACGATTTACGAAGTCCAGCTGCAAAAGACAATAGTATTACCAATGCAGCCACAGCACGAAGCAACCTTGACGCAGCCATTACAATGCGATCTGCAGAGACTGAGTTGCAAAACACAATAGAACTACGCGCAACGGCGTCGGAAATTGTAGCTCCAAAACCGGATCTCGATGCCAGAGCAAAAAAAAGACAATTTTGAAGCACTTTTTAAAAGGATTTTTAGAAGGAAAATCACAAGCGCCAAAATGGAGAAAATCTGCTGACAAATCACTGTGGCAGCCTTCATGCAGCCACTCCAATACGATTTACGAAGTCCAGCTGCAAAAGACAATAGTATTACCAATGCAGCCACAGCACGAAGCAACCTTGACGCAGCCATTACAATGCGATCTGCAGAGACTGAGTTGCAAAACACAATAGAACTACGCGCAACGGCGTCGGAAATTGTAGCTCCAAAACCGGATCTCGACGCCAGAGCGAAAAAAAGACGATTTTGAAGCACTTTTTAAAAGGATTTTTAGAAGGAAAATCACTAGCGCCAAAATGGAGAAAATCTGCTGACAAATCATTGTGGCAGCCTTCATGCAGCCACTCCAATACGATTTACGAAGTCCAGCTGCAAAAGACAATAGTATTACCAATGCAGCCACAGCACGAAGCAACCTTGACGCAGCCATTACAATGCGATCTGCAGAGACTGAGTTGCAAAACACAATAGAACTACGCGCAACGGCGTCGGAAATTGTAGCTCCAAAACCGGATCTCGACGCCAGAGCGAAAAAAAGACGATTTTGAAGCAAATTTTTAAAAGGATTTTTAGAAAGAAAATCGCTAGCGCCAAAATGGAAAAAATCTGCTAACAAATCCATGTCGCAGCCTTCATGCAGCCACTCCAATACGATTTACGAGATCCAGCTGCAAAAGACAATAGTATTACAATGCAGCCACAGCACGAAGCAACCTTGACGCAGCCATTACAATGCGATCTGCAGAGACTGAGTTGCAAAACACAATGGAATTTCGGCAACTCATCCACCAGCACCACTTGCAATCCCATTTACATTGCGGGAACGATCCTACAGTTGCAAATCACAATGGAATTCTGTCGACCGCAATGCACGAAAAACAGTGAAACCCTTTACAATGCGGAACCACCGAACATGATCCGAACATGATCCGAGAATGATCCTACCCACACAGACGTCTCGCAACCGTCGCACCCAGAGGTAGATCATCGAGGTTCGGGGACGGACGTTGTATGGAAAAACATGGTTTCGGCATCTGCTCTCTCAAAAACCATTTCGTGCAGACTTCCGTCAAAACTCCCATCGCAACTCCCACCAGCACCACTGCAATCCCATTTACCGTGAGGGAACGATCCTAGACTTGCAAATCACAATGGAATTCCATCGGCAACTCCTCCACCAGCACCACTTGCAATGCCATTTACATGAGGGAACGACTAAAGTTGCAAACCACAATGAATTTTGCACCAAAACACTTGCAACCCCATTTAGCGGAACCGATCCGAGAATGATCGCGACCAATGATCCGAGAATGATCCGACCACACACAGACCGTCTCGCACCCGTCGCACCGCAGAGGTAGATCATCGACGTTCGGGGACGGACTTTGTATGGAAAAACACAGGGTTTCGTGCATCTGCTATCTCTCAAAAACGCATTTCGTGCGAGACTTCCTTCAAAACTCCATCGGCAACTCATCCACCAGCACCACTTGCAATCCCATTTACATTGCGGGCCTTGCGGGAACAATTTCTTTGACTAACTCGTTCCCTAACGAACTCTTTCTTTGCTAACTCTTTCTTTGCTCTTTCTTTGACTAACTCTTTCTTTGCTAACTCTTTCTTTGACTACCTCATATATCCTGACTAACTCTTTCTTTGACTAACTCTTTCCCTCACTAACTCTTTCTTTGACTAGCTCTTTCCCTCACTAACTCTTTCTTTGACTAACTCTTTCCCTGACTAACTCTTTGACTAACTCTTTCTTTGACTAACTCTTTCCCTAACTCTTTCTTTGCTAACTCTTTCTTTGACTAACTCTCGTTGACTAACTCTTTCCCTGCTACTAACTCTTTCTTTGACTAACTCTTTCCCTCACTAACTCTTTCTTTGACTAACTCTTTCCCTCACTAACTCTTTCTTTGACTAACTCTTTCCCTGACTAACTGTTTCTTTGCTAACTCTTTCTTTGACTAACTCTTTCCCTCACTAACTCTTTCTTTGACTAACTCTTTCCCTGACTAACTGTTTCTTTGCTAACTCTTTCTTTGACTAACCCTTTCCCTCACTAACTCTTTCTTTGATTAACTCTTTCCCTGACTAACTGTTTCTTTGACTAACTCTTTCTTTGACTAACTCTTTCCCTGACGAACTCTTTCTTTGCTAACTCTTTCTTTGACTAACTGTTTCTTTGCTAACTCTTTCTTTGACTAACTCTTTCCCTGTTTCTTTGACTAACTCTTTCTTTGACTAACTCTTTCCCTAACTCTTTCTTTGACTAACTCTTTCTGACTAACTCTTTCTTTGCTAACTCTTTCTTTGACTAACTCTTTCCCTCACTAACTCTTTCTTTGACTAACTCTTTCCCTGACTAACTGTTTCTTTGACTAACTCTTTCTTTGACTAACTCTTTCCCTAACTCTTTCTTTGACTAACTCTTTCCCTGACTAACTGTTTCTTTGCTAACTCTTTTTTTGACTAACTCTTTCCCTCACTAACTCTTTCTTTGACTAACTCTTTCCCTGACTAACTGTTTCTTTGACTAACTCTTTCTTTGACTAACTCTTTCCCTGACGAACTCTTTCTTTGCTAACTCTTTCTGTGACTAACTCTTTCCCTCACTAACTCTTTCTTTGACTAACTCTTTCCCTGACTAACTCTTTCCCTGACATTCTAAAAGTCCGTAACACGGAAGTTTCTCCCCCTAAACTTCCTTTGATAACATTCACTTAGGCCCTCCAAGCACCCTTCAAAAATGGGGGTAAAGGTACCAAATTATTATGGGGTAAAGTACCCTGCAATGAATTAACAGTTTAACAGTTCGACCCTGGCAGGGCTTGGAAGATAGTTTCCAACCATGGGGCACCCATCAAAAATCCATCCAAAACATGGTGATGCCAAAAGTAACAATGGTCATTATGGTCCTTATGAAATGGTCCTTACTATGGGATATGCACAAAATCATTATTGTATGACATTGTATGGTCTGGATTAATATGGTGATGCATATCCCATACAATTCCCATATCATCCATCAACACATGGCCGCCATGGCCCATCCGAATCCATCCGAAACCCAGAGGCCTCCACCAAATTTGCCACCGAGCAAAGGTCCCCAGCGGAGGCAGCCAGCATCAGAGGTGTCAAACCTGCGCTTTCAAAAAATCCACATTTCAGTGGTTTATAAAGGTTTATAGCTGGGAGAATCATCTATAAATATCTATCAATGTGCTAGACATGTGATAAGATGTGATAAGTATTCACTATTTCCATGGGAAAATCATCGAACTAATCCAATTTTATCCCTTCTTCATATTAAACACCTCCTAGGAAACCATGGTGGATGTCGGACATTTCCACATAATTGGGACCATAGAATGGGGATGTTCAATATTGGGGGGATGGGATTACTTAGTTACTAAATATACAACAAATATACCAGGTAAAAGTTACATGTATGTATAAATAACTAAATAAATATGCATATTATAAATATGTATATATATATATATAATTTATAATTTGTATATATATATATGTGGGTGCTATGGAACATAGCAAAATGATACGGTTTTCTGAGGCTTCTTCATGATGAGTCCGTTGTACAAGATGAAATGACATTATTAATATGCGCAAACAAAATGCATCTCTACAGGGATCCTTTGTTGCATCCAAGGGGATTGTCAAAATTACCATGGGAATATGCCCAGTGAACATATCTATGTTAGTTATGGACTAACTTGTTAAACGTCAATGTTTTTTTTGGGGATCGAGTTCCAAGATGTTCAAGCTTTTAGCTATTAGTAGTTAAAAGGAACATCAATCATGTCAATCAAAATTGTGCTCCGAACCCCTTCTCTTATGCGGGGCATACCTACTTAGTCAGTTCTGCCCTCTTGATCCCTCTTTTCACAGCTTGCGATGGTAATTATCAATTACCTGCTACTTGTCTAGATTATTTACTTGGTAAACATGGCCATTTTCCATCCCTATGCTAGATTACCAAAGGATGATGGTATGTCCTCAGGGCAATGACGGCAATGGCGATCGCACCTTGCTGATCAGTCACATTGGGATCTGCTTGCAGGGCAATCAACCTCATGGCTGCCGTCGAAAAAAAGGATTCTCGTGTGGCAGTGGGGAGATGACTAGCATAGATAGGATAAATAGGCCGAGGATTGACCGAAATCATCCGAATCCATGTATCATTGGATTGGTTTAAGGGAAAATTTACAGGAAACCATGAAATATAGGGGTTTCTATGGGTTTCCTGTAAATTTTCCCTTAAACCAATCCAATGAATGGCCGTTCTTTCAACATCTTTCAAAAGTGGCTCACCGAATCACAGCACCAAAGCGGCTTGACCCAACTGATGCTCCGTCCATCTCTTTCCCGCGCCAGTCATGAACCCCCGCGCATGGCGGCGCCACTGTGGGTGCCATACGGAAGAGTTGGGGGAGTGAATGTTGTCTGCTGGTTTCTGAATCTCGCGACGCGAAACTGACTCGAACAATTCGAATACCCAATCATTTTGCCAAGCAAACGGAAAAACTTGGGTCTACAAACCATAATTACTCTTGGACACCAACATGGCAGTTTGGGGGAAGATACAAACTGAGATGGTGAGAAGCCAAAAGCTTCGCAGCTCCGCTTTCAAGGTCTGCTACATCACTATCTCAGGAAACTGACATGCACATCACAACGAAACCACGAAACCATGTCACCAACCATCCAGGCCCATTTGACTCCTTTACATCATCCCCAAAAAAGGGGTATACCCAATTGGGGATGGTGGCACTATTGGCTTTGCCTCATGGCACTTTTTGTGTGCCTCCTGTCGTCAGAATCCAACAGCAACAAGGCCCAAATGGCCCCATGGCGGGACACGCCCAAGTGACAGGCCGAAGACTGGTATCTCGTTGAAGCGCCATCCTCTGGCCATGGCAGGTCCCAAGGGATACGCGCATGTACGTAGTAGCAAACACTCAACAAAAACAAAATACACACATATATATATATATATGTGTATATTTATATGTATATACTGTATATATATATGTTATATATATATATAGATATGTGTGTATATCTGTTTACATTATTTACATATAGAAAGAGAAGGAGAAAAGTCATTTGTCACTATCTTAGTACGAGTGTTCTTTCTATCTGTTTGTGAGGAATTGTATATACATGTGTGTGGACATGTACTACATATGTACATATAGAGATATGTACAGTACATATGATCGATATACTGGATATACCTGATATACCTACATGAGTACTTACTGAATGTGATTGTATGAGTGTTTGCATGCCTACATATTTCCACACATATGATCAGAGACATATGATATCCCCCTTGATTGAAGGGTAGGATGTCGCACGCTTCCATTTTATATAAACAAAAAATAGCTGCTATGGAATAGTTGGGTGCGGGTGTATGTGTATAAAATGGATACTTTCATGGCTTGTACATAATGAAACATGGCTTTTGTATGCTTGTGTACTACCTGGCAAACCGGGCCCATCTTTTTAAACATATTTTGGAGGGTACGAGTCTTTACCCTGATTTACTGGCATTTTCCTCAGTATCCTCAGTATCCCATCCTGAGCCTTTTATGAAACGGCTATGGCTTTTCCATTTTGTAAAGGTGACCGAATTCATCCATTCAGTGCGTCAAACCAGGGGGATCATATGATCAAATCGTTTGAGCGCCGCGAGATGGCAGATTCTCTTCTCGTGGAGTACCCTCTGGTTATGTCAACATAGCTATTGAAAATGGCCATAGAAATAGTCGATTTACCAATTCAAAATGGTGATTTTCCATAGCTATGTTAGTTTACCAGAGTTTTCCAGAGGGTATTTTCTCTGAGCTTTCCGAACCAGGACCCGCCCCTGGCGCCGCGACTTCGCTTCCAGGACCGCAATCGAGGCACACCAGCACGAATTCAGCAAAAGTCCGTCCCACGGGGATGGCTCAAGGATGATGGCACCATTTCTTGAGAGAAGCCATGGCGGCCATGTGCCTGGATGCAGTGATATTTTGACAGATATAAAAATACATCATACATGCATGTCAATCTGGGATTAGCATATAAAAATTGAAATCTTATACTGTATATAAACATAGAAAAACTAGCAGGCTGGCTGCAAACTGATTTGCAGACCAGGCTGGCCTATTCATTTTCCATGTCCAAACAGAGTTGTGCATATTTTTCACGACTCTTACAGTATCGTACAGGAATCCCCATAAAACTGTCACACTTAGCTGCATATACTATGATGAACACATACACAAATCATGGTTGCATACATACATCTACGTATACATACATTGTGTTTCACTAACTACATTATGTTGCATTACATTACACTACACTATACTAATTACGTTACGCTACGTTACATTGCACTACATTACGTTACGCTACGCTGCGTTACATTGCATTGCATGACATTACATTACATGTCAGCACATGACATTGCATTACATTCCATTCCATTACATATACACATATAGGTTGCGCAAAGCCCATATGTCTTCACCTAAGCATTTTAGGGCAAACAATTCCCTGGTTTCTGTGGACAGTCGGTGGCAACCCAAACGGCTGGGTCTCTCTGTGTCGCCGCTTGACGCCATTCCCAGGAGACCGCCGCAGCTTTCAAACCCGCCGCGGCAACGATGCCAACGGGGTAGCAGAGTAAGGATGTGACGCTGACGCCCATCTCTGATGTCCATTTGCTCTATGTATGAGAGATTTATCAATGTTTATTTCAACCGTTTTCTTTTACATGTAGGTAATGTGGGAAAAATTGAGCATCGGGGAGGTCAAATGAGTGCCTGGTATCTATCACTGGTTGTTGATGGTAATTCCTTAGCCACTATGGCAGAGTTAGATACATTCATGCCATGCTAGGGGTAGATTTGGTGGTTACTAGATATCTCTCCTATGGAGCAAACACAAATTAATATATCAACATGATGGGTCAAAACCCTGGCAAACTTCCGATCAAAATAATAAATAACTCAAATTCAATTTTCATTTAAAAAAACATAGATAAGTAGATTGAACCATCGCCCCAAGCAATGTAGGTATCCCAAACACAGCACTTGTTTCGCTCAACGAACTCATCCTTGCTCAGCTCACTGGACCAATCCGTCAGCTACTGTACAGGACTCAACCGTGCTGGTGTTGTTGTTCACCGGGGCCTTAGATGTTTCAGAGATGCGAATTGTGGAAAAAAGGAACACATATGTTACCATATGTTACCTATCTCAGAACTTTATATGTGTTGTGATATATAATAATCTACAAGAAGTGATGTTCATATGTGTATATATATATATATATATCATAGAGCTACTAATCTTATACTAATCTTACCAATCTTACAGTATATTCTTTTCGAATGGACTTGTAGCTATGTGCACAGTAATTGCACTGTCAATCGTCCGTTCATGTTATGACCATATATGTATATCTCTCTCTCGCTCTCTCAATGTATACATATATATATATGTACAAAAGTGTACTTCTCCATATCTATCCAAGAAGTAGGCGTCCAACCTACGCAACGAACCCTTTCCCAAACATGACCCTGGCCCAATCTTTCCGGAACAAAGGAGGAATACACCAAGGTCACAAATTTCAAATGTGAGGCATCCTCAGTTCTTTAAAGTTCTTTGACATAAATCCCTTCGGTAGTGTATATACCATACCCCTGAAATTCACATTCATAGAACATCATAGAACATCATAGAACATCATAGAACCAAACTAACTGCTCTGTTCCACGTTCAGAACACGACTTTCCAGAGCCCAAAAAGACTGGGCTTAACAGGAGGACTAGCTGTGGCTGCTAGGCCCAGTGGCGGTCTTTTCGAAGAATTGCATCCTGGGCCGTCTTTCGGAAGTGGTGCCGGACAGGACAAGAATCATCACATCAAGTTCTTCAAAAAAAGACACGCGGATAACCCAGTGTTAAACCAATCTATATAATTATTGAGGAATAATTGTAACCACCCACATATATGGGAATAGTTGCATGGCTAACTTCGCATAAACGTCTGTTTTGGGCTGGGCAATTTGGCTTTTTCCATGTGTAGGGATGGAAAGCAAACCACCCAACCAAGGCAATCCCGTGATGGATGTCCCTGATGGGTTTATTGGAACATCTATATACTTCCTGGTGAACTTATTATGAGCTATGGAAAATCATCATTTTCAATGGGAAAACCCACTATAAATCACCATTTTCAATAGCTATGTAACAAATTACCAGAGGGTAATGGCCATGGTTGTTGATCCTCATGGGATCCTCCATTGATCAGACTGGTTGTGAAACTTTATGGCCAATATATCAATATGATTTCATCAAGAAAAAAACAGACTGGGTCAATTTGTGGATTCTAAAGGTGATATGATCTGGTTGGTGGTTTTAACCATCTTGAAATTGAAAACTATTGGTCAATGGGAAAAACTATCCCATATATTATGGAAAATAAAACATGTTCCAAACCACCAACCAGTGATTGATTATTGGGGTTGATATATCCCAAATACTGCAGTAATAATGCCATCATACCCACTCATGGTTGTCCAATTGGGTTCCCAGCATTTTTTGCAGGGAACATCTGATGAACATCCCCAGATTTTCTGAGATACGAAAAGCATCCCTGGGATTCCCATGGACATCTTTAGATCATTTTAGATCGATAGTTTTGTTCAAAAACGGCAGCATAATTTTCAGAGATTCCCTGATTCCCTCATGTTTGCTTTGCAAATTCCATGCCCCCAATGTTCAATACACCTGAAGGGAAACAATGCTTAATTAAGCCTTGGATAATATTGAATCTATTCATTTTAAGTTGTGGGGCCCATATCGGGAGGTATTCAATATTAGGGAGATGCGACTATCCCAAGTTATAAAAAGTACAACTTCCAGTAAGATTCAAAAAAATCCCATGACATTCCCATGAAATCCAAATATGTGAGTGTTCCACAAAACTCCCACTAGAATCCATAAAATCCCATTCCCATCTAGGTCCCATACATGCCCTCTACAAATCCATCAATATTCTCATTTAAAAACACGTCATCAAATAACTGAAACAAAGTCCCATCTATCTAAGCATGTATCTGCAAATGGGGTCTACCCCCCATTTGATGGCATTTGAATGAAGAACATGATTCTTAATCAACGGCTTTGAATACTTTACAGGTACAAAAATTCAAAGCCCAGCAGTAGCAGTCTTCAACGGCGGAGTTCATCCCCTGAGGCCACACATTTTTTGGGTTCCCAGGTGCTGTTTCTGGCGTTGCAGCTCCACCGTGGAGTGCCGCTCTGCGCGTTGGATGGCTTTGGTCACGCGGATGGTCTGCGTCAACGGGTCCTGAACGATGATTCCCCCAGGGGATTTTCCACATAGTCCCATAGAATGGGGGTGTTTAATAATACGGGGGATGGGATTATAACATCATCTTTTTCTGAATGTTGTTGGGATTTAATGATAAAATTACTCCATTTTCTGAATGGTGAATGGTGGTTGGGATCTCTTGGGTAATAACATGGAATAAGGGTTGGATCCTTCACCCTTTCTTGGTGGTATTGGCCCAGTGGCGTATTGTGGAAAGAAGGGCCGGGTCAGCGAGTCGCAGAACTGGGCGATGCGGGACTCGGCGTCCTGCAGCGACTTCGGACCATGGTGGACCAAGGCAAAATGGCAGTTTTTGACCAACCAAAACTGGTTGGTGGTTGAGCCACCCCTCTGAATATGAAAGTCAGTTGGGGTTACTATTCCCAATATATGGAAAAATAAAATTCATGTTCCAAACCACCAACCAAAATATGGAGATTTGATTTTAGCTTTCACATAGTATGGATCCCAGTAGGTACAACCCTGACGGCACCCTCCGGCAGTCCAATCACCATGTGTCGATAAGCCCAAATGGTGGTTTTGTCCCTTCCCATGTTGGATTATCGGAGGGTGTATGAACCTAAATTGGCTGAAAAACTTGTTGGAATCATACACCCTCCGATAATCCAACATTGTGGGAAACCTATGGGAATCTAATGAACATTGTATGAACCTAAATTGTATTTTCCCATAGGTTTATCCGCCATAAATTGGGAATCTAATGAACATAGTTAAAGATATTTCTTGTGCTTCTGTGGCCACCGAATCGGCAAATCCGAGTTGTTGGTTATACATTTCACTTTACCACTGCCACCCCGAAATATCAATATTTTTGGCAACTGATTTACCTCTGATAATCTAACATAATTATCTAACATAGCTATGGATAAAATGACCATGTTTAATTGGTAAACCCTTAAACTAAATAGGCATGTCATTGTCCATCCATTTTCTTAGAATTTACCGGATTTTCCACATATTTCAATCTCCCCTTAGCTAAGTTAGAACACCATTTTTTCCGATGAAGATGTGGAACTGAAAAAATGCGGATCCCCCAGTCATCACCATTTTTAAAGGTGGTATGCTTACCATTCCCCAATGGGTGGTTTATGACATTGTTTTACCCACAATGGTTGAGGTCGGCCAACATTGACGACCTCAAATTTCACCGCTCCATCTCAGACGGCCAGACTGCGGTGTTTTACCCGGTAGAAACAGGAATTCAAGCATCAAGATGCACGTATATAATCTATATATAGTTATATATATATATAACTTATATACTGTAAATTTCTTTGTATACATAAACATAAAAATTTCTTTATATGCATAAACATATATACATACAGCAATCAAAATGTATGCAAATGATAAAACATCAAAGGCACCTCCAAACTGTTGGCCACAAACATCACCGGTTGATAGGTGGTGATCCTCGAGGCTCCGGTGGTTTTTCACCATCCGCTTTTCATTGAGAACCAGGTTTAACCAATAGTACAGGTATTGCATTAATACAGAATGATAAAAAAAACGGGTGCATATATCATCATGTCTGTATGTATGTATGTATGTATGTGGATGTATGTATGTATATGTATGTATATGTATGTATATGTATGTATATGTATGTATATGTATGTATATGTATGTATATGTATGTATATGTATGTATATGTATGTTTATGTATGTATATGTATGTATATGTATGTATATGTATGTATATGTATGTATATGTATGTATATGTATGTATATGTATGTATATGTATGTATATGTATGTATATGTATGTATTCATGTATTTATGTATTTATGTATTTATGTATTTATGTATGTGGGCGTACGTAGGTAGGTAGGTAGGTATGTAGGTAGGTATGTAGGTAGGTATGTAGGTAGGTATGTATGTATGTCTGTCTGTATGTATGTATGTATGAATGATTATGTATGTATGTTATGTATTAATGATTATGTATGTATGATTATGTATGCATGATTATGTATGTATGATTATGTATATATTATTATGTATGTATGATTCTGTATGTATGAATATGTATGTATGATTATGTATGCATGATTATGTATGTATGATTATGTATGTATGATTATGTATGCATGATTATGCATGTATGATTATGTATGTATTATTATGTATGTATGATTATGTATGTATGAATATGTATGTATGATTATGTATGATTATGTATGATTATGTATGATTATGTATGATTATGTTTGATTATGTATGATTATGTATGTATGTATGTATGTATGTAGGTAGTGTAATATAATGCAATGGAATGCAATGCAATGCAGTGTAATGAAATGTAATGTAATGAACTGTAATCTACCGTATTGTAATGTAATGTTATGTATGCATGTATTTATGTATGTGTGTGTATTTATGTATGTGTGTGTGTATTTATGTATTTATGTAATTATGTATTTATGTATGTGTGTGTGTATTTATGTATTTATGTATTTTTGTATGTGTGTATTTGTGTATCTATGTATTTATGTATTTATGTATGTGTGTATTTGTGTATCTATGTATTTATGTATTTATGAATTTATGTATGTTTATGTATGTAATGTAATGCAATGCAATGTATATAATGCAATGCAATGTAATGTTATGTACTGTAATGTTATGTATGTATATAGATACAATGGATATGGGTTGGCACGACAAATGGAGGTATAATACGATATTTGATGTGGGTCCACACACATCAAACACAAGAATATTGAATATATTGACAAATTGATACACAATTGGCAGGCTCCGGATCTCTTTTCATTTGAACCACACTGCTTCTTTGCCTTTTGGAGACAATGATGCTCCCCAATGAACCACAGGGTTTTGTCGTCCTCGTGACGTCCCATGTGAAGAAAATCTGGCCAATTTCAACCGAACAAACAACAACTGAAGATTCCATGGGCCTCCGCCAATGAAGAAAAATCACCAACCTGAACTTGATTTTTCTGTAGCCTGAGGCCTGAACGAAGACTTTTGTTTGGGGTGGGGGTCCTAGGACCCCTCTTTGGTAGCCACATCTGCAACTCAATAAGGAAACTTACAGTAAACAATTAAAATATTTAACATATATCCCAAACAATCCCAAACCTATTTAAAGGTAACGTTTGATGGTTTCCCCAGTATCGATGTAGCACCGCTCCCTAAGCGCGCCCAAGCAGCGGATAGTCTTGCTTGGCCGCCTTTGAGTTGGCCGGGTGAGTTTCACCCCGGTACAAACCACTGCTGGGTGGTTACAAGACAAACTCACCATCATCCCAAAGAAGCAAATGAACATGTTTGACTCCCAACTTGTGTTCTAATATTGGGTGCTGTTACTTTGCAATGTTCTTTAAAAACATCATATGTAACATTGTGTAATTATATATATTGTTGGTAAAATAATATATTAATATATATATGGTGATTTAGGGGATGGTTACATTCCCAGGGGAATTTTCGCGGAAATTTCACGATGACTTGAGACCTGCGCCCATGTCCAGCCTGTTTCATTCCCCCAACTTAACAACCCCTGGTTGATTGGTTAGGGTTCCCATAAATGGCCTTTACAATTCTGATCATTGGCGACGAGAATGCCCACCTCGCCTCCCAGGGATCCAGAGGACGAAGGACAGGGTTCAGTTGATCCTTCATGCTGCCCATGTCGCGGCACTCCTGGCTCCCAACGTTGATTTTTGGTTGGAACTATAGGAGGTACTCAGGAGGATCCCTGAATGGTGATAGCACACCATTTTTCCCATCAAATCTCAATTCCAAGGTTTGCCCAGTTGAAACGTGTTGAAACCACGATCAGGTGGTTTCAAAACGTTGGTTCGCTGTGGGAAACATTTGCTGAAGTCTTTTCGAAATAACCGCAGCTTTGTCCAATTTTAATCGCCCTCAGGCGGAAGTTGGAGGGCTGTAAACTGAAATTTCAACACGTGCGAGTCCAGCAAAGAAGCTGACCGGTTGCTTCAACTTCTTTTTTTGATTGTGCTTTAAAAGGAAGAAACAAAAATCCAGTCCAAGCACCAACCTCCCAACCTTTTTGTTGTTCTTAAAGGGCAACAAAAAAGAACAATCCACACAGCCACCCCCAAGCCGCCTAAGCCACCTAAGCCCCACTTGGCACCTGGGAGGGAGAAGGCGAACATGCCCATTCCATCTCTCCAAAAGAACTGAGTACTCCGGCACCAAAGGCCTTCACGCCTTCACGTCCTCCCCTGAACAAGGGCAACGAGGGCGCAAGGGGGAACTGGGAGATTTTTGGAACTGGAGAAATGGTTTCTTAATGCAATATTTTATGGATCAATATGGTGTACCCCCGCAGTATCTACCATAAACTCTATAGGTATACAGCGGTATACAAGTTGTGAACCAATTTAGCTAACTGTAAGGCACCACATTAAGACATAATAAGACATGACGGATAAAATACAAGTTCAAAATGCTAGCAACTATATGATCTACATGGATAGCTGGCTCGAGTGGAAATAATCCGTGGACAATGCGAACACAATACTGTTGAAACACGGGTAATGATATTCAAGTAAAGGCAAGCAAGCTTGATAAATGATTAGTGGCAATTGTTCATAATTTGGGGATAAAGTGTTGAGATTGAGGTGCATGATAGGTGGTAAAGGAAATGGATTGGTCTCACTCGGGAAGATGCTCCATAAATTCACTCAGCAAACCCGATTAAACCTGACATGTTTTTCTCTCATTCTCAGCCGTTTTGCCGAGTAATCCCCATACTTTCCCGGTATCATATGGGTGTATCTGAACATGGGTGATATCCATCAGATTACAAATTAAAAACACATGGAACATGATCATAAACTATCATCAACCATCAAATTTGGGGCGGTTTTCCCTCAATTTTTCAAGGAAACCCATCTTTTCCATGCGACCCAACGGCACCTTCCCGGAGGAGGCCGAACCTTGGACCAACGATGAAAAATGGGATTGGAGGACTTGGCGACAGTCAGGTGGTGAAAAATGGGGTTCATTGGTATTTCCTGAGTTTTATATATATATATATATACATATCATCATTGGTATATTCCATGTATTGAATCATCTATTACCCTGGTTATCCTGGTGAATTTTCAGCCAATTCTCCAGGTTCAACCCCTCCGAAACCGCGACCTTTAGGCCGCTGAAGCGGCCGCCGAAGGCACTCCACGGTGAACCAATAGACCGCCGCCAGCTTGGCCACGTCTTCATCGGTGGCGGCCAGGGAGGCTAGACCTGGTGGACCAAGGGAAACTCGGTGAAATCTATGGTTTAAGGTAGATATAATATATATAACTATAAATAATATATAATATAGAATATATTATATATACATACAATATTGATATATCTATACTTCATCTCTCCAGGTCACCCATGGGATTCAACCACCAGGTGGTTGATTCAGAAGCCCTTAGAAAGCATGCTATTTGATTCTTCTTCGGTCAGCTTTTGGTGGAGTTCAAGGATCGGCTCAGGGTTTTTCAATGGAACATGTTTACCTCGAAATTTAGAGGTTTCCTTTCCGTCTCCCCATAAACTTCAGATTGATTCAGATTGCATGGGGATACATGAACATCGGGTACACCCAAATCCGCGCTAATGTTTGCAAAAAAGAACCACATTCTAACTTCTTACATGTGAGATAACAACACACATTAAACCCCAAACATCGCCAGAAACCGTGGTGAGATTTAGTCCTGTGTATCACAAAAAGATAGGTCCCCACACCCCAACCAAAAAATCATCCATAATTATTTGCCACAGGCCACAGGTATGTAACCAGGGATTCTGGCAGTGGTATGTGCAAGGTTAGGGTTTTTTGATTGCTCATTGCTTGATGTTGTCTTGATTTAAAATCTAGAATAGGACAATAGGACAATAGACATTCATCCTGTTGCTTTCTATTTGCAATGGGACTTAGAATCTAAAAAAGTTCAGGGGTGAAGTTCACCAACAAGGATGGGACGTTCACCCATATTCTTCAGGGACTTACACCGCACCAACAAATGGATTCACCAGACAAACCATGGTCGAATCAACCAACAGGGGGATGTCACCAAGCAGGGCCAGCCTTGATATCCTTGATTACCCTAATATATCCCATATGCACCATGGAATATGATGAATATGTATCACCGTGTTCCTCACAAATCAACCAGTTTTGCAAGGAAACATGCCCTACATGGAGCATCTGGGTTATGTCTATGTTTCGGATTTTTGTTTGATCCTCAAAAGAAAACCATCCCACCACCCCAACTCCCAAATCGATCTCCTAGGGGCCGGACCGATCTCTTGGGAAAAATCCGCGAAGGCCGAGTTGGCAAAGAGCGGCACATGACCCAGAAGCTCGTGACAAATCTCAGGTTTTGGCATCACGACTTGACATGGCACCATGGCTAGTCGTAGATATTGCCTACGACTATAGATATAGGTCATAGATCATTATAGATAGATCTATATAGATCATTATAGATTTATATATATATATATATATTATATTATATATATATATGTACAGTAGGCCAGTAGGCATTCTTTATGACTTTTTAGTGTGAACTTGAAGACTTGTTTGACGATTCAGCTAGAATTTGACCTTGGCGCTTTGTTCATCCACTGGCCAAATGACTTTTCGTGGGAGA
The DNA here is from genome assembly GCA_947184155.2 of Cladocopium goreaui. Classification (NCBI taxonomy): domain Eukaryota; class Dinophyceae; order Suessiales; family Symbiodiniaceae; genus Cladocopium; species Cladocopium goreaui. The sequence goes on along the minus strand of CAMXCT020000347.1, from coordinate 362,787 downwards.
AATCGAATTAACCTCTGGTTATTTAACATGATCTTAATGGGAAGATTTCTCCTTAAACCAATCCATTGATAGGTGGATAATTCTGTTGGGTACTATTGGAAATGACCCATAGAAATAGATGGTTTACCGTTCTTAAAAATGGTGGATCTTTCCATGGCGAACTGTGAACGTCACAACCAGATGGTAATTCCCATGAACTGACGATCTACATGTAAACATCTGGTTGATAAGCACCAAGTCTCCCACTGACCAAGCCAACCTTCAGATCCCGGAATCTGTGGCAAGCGACATCTGGCTCTGGGGTGTAGAAAGGATTTCCGTGATGCCTGGTGCTGGTGTATCTGCCCACTGAATGATGTCATAGCAGGACTCCTCGAAGAAACATTGCCTTTTTTGTCCTTTTTTGATGGGACAAAGACACACTCAACCACCAAGAAGTTCACTATCCAACCACAAAAAAACACAGATTAGATTTTTAACCCCGGTGCCTGTACATATTTCCCGGCATTCCGAGACAGCGATGGGTCAAAAGGGGGCAACCATGGTTTCCTGGGATATTCATTTTTGCTAATATTTGCGAATTCTGTGAGCGCACTCCAGCCATCACTCTATCTCTGCTTGGTGGGTTCCAAACCCAGGGTGGTCTTTCCAACAGCTGGGGGTCCTTCATTCAAAACAAAGGCGTTGCCTTCCTCAGTAGCGGAAACCAAGATGGGAGTGGATCAAACTTCGGGAATTGCGCGAAAATCGCGGTGTAGCGGTGTAGCAAAATCCTGGTTGAATGGTGGTATCATCAAATTCAAATCAATAAATCTACCATCTGGTTATTTAACATAGCCATGGAAAATCACCATTTTTAAGAACGGTAAGCCATCTATTTCTATGGGCCATCTATACCATGGCTATGTTAGTCATAACCAGAGAGTAATACTATATTTGGTTTTCTTGGTTCCTGTATTCCATCTTTTGGGGTGCCAATCCCAACCCCAGCGAGACACAAATGCCACCCGCCCCACCTGATGTACTGGGTGGAGTAAAATACCTTGGATGAGTATTACCCCAGGAGAATAAACCTCCAGTATATCAATAGGGGGGTGCCAATTTTGATAGCCATTGATTTCACTTTTTTGGGGGTAACTACCTCCAATGATATAAGAATGAATAGTCGGGGGTTTACTAACCTAGCGTTGATATGACACAGCCATGGTGCCAAATTGACAGTTTTTTAAATATTCCATCGCGCAATGCAAAAGTGGAGTGTGGCGCAGGAGGTGAGACAACAAATAAGGCAGGCAAAGTTTGCAAGGATGCTTTGAGTTCAATGTTGGTCTATGCCAATGCCACATTGAACTTCTTGAACAGCACAATTCCATTCCATCAACAGAGGGTAAGATATGCATCAGTGTTGATTTTTGTGCACAACCTCATTCAGCACAAAGCGAGCTGGCTTTTGCAAGACTTGTGGTTCTTAGATGTTCTTAGTCCTTTCAACCACTATGTCACTATGTGTTTGTCATTGTCATCAAGAAAACATCAACAAAAAGGCCCCTCTAAAACCAGCTGGACAACGCCGGGTCCGACGAACACCAACCAGCGACGTGGCAAACTTTTTGATCCAATCTGTTGGGCATCGCACGGCTGGCGTCACAGTGGTGGGGCCTTCATGGCAGGCCGTGCACTTCGTCGCGCGAGGTCGGACCAGAACGCACACAACAAGTCATTCAGTGATGTCAACATGACACACTCCTAAATTTTGCAACCTTCCCTGCAAAATCGAAGCCTGGAGCTTGATCCAGGCTGTTCGCAGGAGAATTTTCCTTCTAACTATGACACCACCCTATACCACCCTATACCAGTTCCTGAAGCCCCAGCAGCACCATGCAGCACGTTCCGCTAGCGCACGTCGTTGTCCAGCCGTTGGTCACATCAGAAGCTCTGCAATCTGACCAGGTGGCTGGTAGCAAGATGAGCAAGTGAGAAGATAAATACACAGACTGGCGCCTCGCAGCGGAAGAGTCCCCCAGTGACTTGGGCGTGTGTATCATTGAAGGGGGAGAAATCACGGGCCATGGCTGTTTTGGGTGCCCTATGTTTTGGGCAACTAATGCAAGTTGCCCCGCCGCCTGATCATCACAGAAACAATGATGTGTTGTTTCATAATTTTCAACGGAAAATTCAGGCGTTCAAAGCTGGAACAGCCTTCACTGAATACAACAATTGTTTTTAATCCTCGATCAAATTTTGACAGTCCTTCCCTGATTTTCCCTTCCATTCTAGTCCAATCTGCTTCGAACCCCCGGGTAGAAAGTCCATAAAATCAATAAAAATCACCTGCCTTTCACAACACCCCTGGTTTTCCATGCAAAATCCAGGGGCAAAATGCTATTCAATGGGGGTCCTAAACTCAGGGATCCCCAAGCCACCATGGCACCATGGCTTGGATGATTCGGGGGTACCCGATTCTATCAATGGCGTAATTAAACTGGAGGTACTGTACCATATCAAGCCATAGAAATTGGGGGGTATCTTCCCCTTGAAAGAGACCCTTAAAAAATGGTAGGTACCTCTATTTAGGTTCCTGAAATGGCCACTGATTAATTATACAATTATATGATACTATATGTAGTTATTCAGTCATATATATTATATATATAATTATATAATTATCTATTTATCTAATACTGCAAGGTTCCTATCCCTGGTCACACTTTCATTCCTGATTATCAGAGGATGGCCATTATACCACTGATAATCACCATTCACTAAGATCATCAGTGATCATCAGTGATCATGAAAAACCACTAATCATGGCCAATTTATGGAAATCATACCAGTGATGATCAGTGATTTCCACATGATTTCCACATGACTTTCATTATGTGATTCTTAGTGATTCTTAGTAATTTCTGAGAATAATCCCTAAGATTATTAATGAATCAACTCTTAGTGAATCACTAGTTCTACATTGCTCCAGTGACCGTGACCACCTCCCCACGCCTCCCAGCCCCACCAGCAGCGCCACCAGCCGCGCCAGCCGCCCTAGGCGCCCGAGCCGCGCCTCCGCCGGCCGCGCCGCGCAGACGGCGAAGCCGGCCACGGCGCCGCCGAGGTGAGCCCAGGTGTCCATCCTGGCCCCCAGAAGTTGGGATTCAAGGCCTATTTATGGACTATATAGTTATATCATGTTATATCACCACTAAAATTTTGGTGATTTTCCATAGTTATGTTAGTTTACCAGAGGGTACTATAACCATTATTATACTTAATAAAGCACCATTATTATTCTGGTTGGTGGTGCAATAACCATCTTATGAAACATATGAGTTCGTCAATGGGAAGGATTATCCCATATATTATGGAACATCAAAAATGTTTGAAACCACCAACCAGGTTATAGTTATATCCACTTAAGTTATAAGACTATAGAATATGATTATATCCTCAGAACTTGATATAACCTCCATAACCATATAAGACATATTAAGAGACTATATAGTTATATCCACTTATGGAACTAGAACTATTCATGGATTCACGTATGGAACTGCACTTCCAAGTACCTCCCAATGTTTCGCCATGGAGAAAGGGATGGCATATCATGAAGATCCCGAAGGCTGATTCCCCAGTGATCATCGAAACCAGAAATTGGGGCTGCTTTGTGGACCACCCATTACTGGTAATCGATATAGATGAAGGAAAACCCAGCAGAAGTCAGGGCAAGAAAAACTATCCGGCCAGCCACTGTAGCGGCGTAGCGCAGCTCAAATTAAGCCAAGAGACCACCATGACAACTGGAGATGCGAGGAGATGTTTGTCAAACAAGGAATGAAGTGTTGGATCTGATGGTAAATAATGGTGGCTGTTTCCAAAGAATTGTTTTTTTTTGATGTTTTCTTATTTTTGTTCAGTTACTTCGGTTGCTCCACTCATTTAAAAAGCTGATATACCGTATCTACATGCGTTTATGGCATTAGCCAACACAACTAAAAACCGACAGAAACCATCAAATATTAAATAGGACAAGGTTGAAAACATGGCAACGCTGAAAGATATATGAGATAAACATATGTGAATCTATGCAAATATGGCTTAAGGGGGAAATCATCTATAAATGGAAGGCATCCCTATAGTAGTGGAGTTTCTGATATTTTCCAATGAAATCCAATGTGAATTGCTTCACAGCAGGCGAGTTTTGCCACTCTTTGATGCGATCCCAAGGGTCTGCGGAAGAAAGAGCCCAGAGATCAAGGAGACGATCAGCACGAAGACCTGCCCGAACCCTGGTGTTTCGGGTAGGCCTATTTTGAAGAAACCCACAAAAGGATCCATATAATATGGCACCAGTGGCTATGATTATTGGAGATGTATTTATGGTGATATTATAACCCTGGTTATAGAGTCTTTACCATTGATTTTCCAGCCAACATAAGTTTCCCGGTTTTGTTCTTTCACCGGAAACCAATTCTGGGAGATATCTAGGAAAAGCAAACATGGACAGTTTCTAAACAATAATTATGTAATATGTCCTATGCATGGATCCCAGCTATGATGGGTATTATAAACAATCAAACGCTGGATATAGTTGAATAACGTTTATGGCATTATGGGTGATTAGCAAAGAAAACATAGGCTCAACTTGCACTTGCACAAATATGTTGGATGCAACTACGCCGGGCTCATCGTGGCTTTCTTGATTCTTTTCTCATGTAAGGGAAGTGCATAGGAAGCTTATGCAACTTGGCGTCTCATGAAAAGGGGTTCCGGAAAAAAAACAACAAGTTTTCACGTGATGCTTCTACTCTCCAGAAAACCCACATAAAAGTTGGAAAATCACCCGTTTTCCTGAAAAAAACATGTTAAATTTGTGGGTTTTGGCCATTGTTCCACATGGGTATTGAGAATCGAAAGCCTTCGGACCCACGGGCTGGTGATTTTTACGGCACAGAAAACTGCCAATCTCTCCTGGAATGGGCCAACAAAAACACATGCGTTAATGGCGTTCTGGAAACATAACATATCAACCTTCAATAATGGGTTGGGCACATCAAATGGTATACCCTCTGGTAAACTAAAATAGCTATGGAAAATCACCATTTTTAATGGGAAAACTCACTATAAATGGCCATTTTCAATAGCTATGTTAGTTTACCAGAGGGTAAACTAAACATACTCCATCATAATCCTCCATAGAAAAAAAGCAAAACAAAGACCTGATGCACCAGGAATACAGCACCAAGGAGCCAAAACCTGCCGACGACAGCGGCAACGACGCTGGCAGGAACCGGGGACTGCCTGGGCAATGGAACACCCCTCAGACTGTCAGAGCCACCATGCTTGGTGTAGGGGATCAAATCTCATAGCTGCGACCATAGAATGGGGGTATTTAATATGAACAACTGGTAGAAATCATTTACAACTGGTAGAACACAAATTTTTCATGACCGTGTCTTGATAATGTCAGAGAGTACGCTCTCAAAACCTGTCCTTGAGTGAACATCCACCATTCACAAATACTATATATATATATTATTACATATGTATATTTATGTGTGTGTGAGTAGATGTGTAAATCATATGTTGTATCTATGTATCCAACTAATCATCTATTTACCTATGTATAGCTGCATATATCTATGTATATATATATATATATCTCTCTCTCTCTCTCTCCATAGTATATGCATCTATCCAATTATCTATGCACCTGTCTATCTATCTGGCTGTCTGTCTATCCAATCCAATTATTGTCTATCTACATGGCACATATTGTACCAAATCTTGGAAGGTCCAACAGTGTCGAAGGTTGCAACACAACAAGCTCACCCAGCACTACACATTCCCATCAAGAAAGCAACAAATTACATCAATATATCCGGGTTTCTTTGAATGTTAGCTTATCCTTTCGTAATCAAACGTGGCAAATGGAGGTTTTCAATGGTTTATCAATGGTTTTCATGGGTAAATCAACGAAATAAATGGTGGTTTGTCAAATTGCCACCTTTGATTAGCAGGGGCTATGTCAGTACATAAAAGGGGTCTCCAAACTTGGGACCCGGTCACCTGTCAATGCCCTGGCGTCCCAGAGAAATTCATCCGCTCCCGTTCCGGGCGAACTGAATCGACTCCATGGATTTGAATTTTGAAACTCCATTATCCCAGTTGTATAATAGTTATATCCCATAAATATCTATCCTATTCTATCCCATAAAAATATCAAACATATCTGGTTGGTGGTTTTTCGCCACCCCTCTGAAAAATCATGGAGTGTTCGTCAGTTGGGATGATTTTCCATTCCCAATATGATGGGAAAGTCATAATCCATTCATGTTCCAGTCACCACCAATCAGAACTGCTACATCTAGTTGACTATGGGTCAAGTCATTGGGTACCCCAACTGGTCTCCTTGGACCTTGCGCATTTGGTCCCGAGGGTCCCGATCTGTGGATGATGAAAAATCGTCAATCAAACAAAAAAAACATTGAACATACCAGGTTTTGACCCATTCTCATTCAGCATTTCCGTAATGTTGATGATTGTTGATGTAACAAATCACAATGTTTTATCAGTTTTGCGCAAATTTCCGCATGTTTCCCATGGTTTTTCCTTGGTTTTTCCAACCTTTTTCCCAGGTTTTTGCAGTTCCTTGCGCCGTGGCGCCCAAGCCAAGAGCTGCGCGGCGGAGCTGTCGGCCGCGCAGGCTGCCAGGAAGCCGTGGACGCAGCCGCTGGCGCCCACCGTCAGGGAGCCCGCTGAGGAGAGGCTGGCACCTGAGAGGCGGCCAAGGATCAGTTGGGTATTGTTGTTAAATATGATATTTTTAGAGTCAAATTAATATACATCCATAAATTAAATGTATATATATATACATAAATATATATAATTATATATAATTAACATATAATTATATATACACCATCTGAGTCATATTTATATTTTGATTTTCACAGCAAACTAAACCGCCATTTGGTGCCGGGAGTTTTCAGCTAGCCACGTTTGATGACCTCCGGACATGTTACTTCAATTTTTCGAGGCACTTGGCGGGCCTAAGTCTAGGCAAAAACATAAGGAAAACATCATATATTGTATAGTACATCGTGCCTAGAATACATATTTACACAGTATATATATATATATAATATGTATACACTCAAAAATCCATCGCCCTGAAAAATGATAAATTGAGATTGGGAAGATTGCAGAAATCAACCATTATATATCCTTAAATTGAGCTTGGGAAGAAAAATATGATTCTGATCCATTTAAGGAAGATTGGATGATTCAGTTCTATCTTATGTAGTAATTATTTCATATGTGTCATGGTCTTGGAAATCCATATTGCACATGTATATACATAAATAAATAAATATATATATATTTATACAAACATACACATTTGATACTGGTTAGATTATGTTTGATTAAGATTCATATATGTCATATTGTTCTTATCAGTATAGTCATGAATATTCTTTGGACAATGGCGACTAGCAATATGATCCCTACTATTCATAGATATTCGAACCGGACATGAGCATCACCTCTGGGGGGGCATGCCCTAATTTTGTTTGGCTAATGTGAGATGCACCCTGTCAGACAGAAGCTTACTGGTGCTTAGTAGGGAATGGAATGGGGGAATGGGATTATTATTACTAGTGACTATGAATCATTCCCTCATTCCCTGCCAAGCACCAGTAAGGAAATATGAGTAAATAACTGAGATCTGGGATATCCCTTAATCTGAGATACATCGATACCCTTCTGGTAACCACGACTACGTCCCCCATTTGCAACAACTTCACAGCTTGACCCAGAATCTTTAAGAAGGTCACCAAGCACTTTTGAAATAGAACAATGATCTATGCATGGGCCACTTTCCACAAAAACGAGGTTCCCCAAAAACGATACCGAAACGTGTGAAACTGATTTTCAGGACGTTTCCCTCTGGTAAACCAACATAACTATGGAAAATCACAATTTTCAATGGGTAAATCAACAATAATAATGGTTATTTTCAATAGCTATGTTAAATTACCAGAGGGTAGTTGAATGATGTCTCCTCCATCATTTTCAGGTTTCCAACTGTACATCCACCTTTATGGGTTGCTGGCACCATGTCATCCCTTCACAAAGCTCCACGCCCAGCGGCTCAGCAATGCACCGCCGAGGCCGGAGAAGAGGTAGAGCAACATGGCCCAGTTCTGGGGTTGCCAAGAAGGAGATGAAACTCATGTTCTTCTATCTCATAGCTAGGAAAATAAGGACAAAAACCTGGGTTAAATGGAGAGTATTGGAGCGTACCCCGGCATCATAAAAAACGGCTGTAAAACGGGGTAGGAACACCCCGAGAATGAGGTAGGCATCACATGTAAAGCATGTTGCTATTAAAAAAACAAGGTCAGACCCCACAAAACACTACGAGACTGGAGAGCGAGGTAGGATCACCCTGTCAATTGCGTTATGTATCAAATATCGTCCGCGGCTACTCATATGTATTCATATGTCATATGTCTGATAAATGCTGGCTGAGGCAAGTGTGAATTGAATACTGGATTATCTGAATATTGGATTATCCTCCGTTGATCATTTTGGGAAGTGGAAGCTATGGCCCACAAAAGAATAGGCCAGATTTACCCATGAATTCCATGGCGATTTTGCATAGCTATGCGACAAAGTAACAGAGGGTGTATATATATATATATATTGCACATTTAGTCATGTCCGCATCTGTGTGTGAGAGATTGTTTGTGCATACCATTTAATCATGTGAAAGTTATCGGTTGTTTTGCGTTATTTGTGATTTAAAGAGCTTGTAAGACCAACTTGACGATGCGCTGTATTCAAGTGTGGTCATGTTGTCATTGGCCAAACGGCTTGGATGCTTGTTATGTGTCATACGCAAGAGTTCACTTTTCCTTCGAACAGACCACATTCAGCAAAGACTGTTGCATAACCACCAACACTATGCCCCCAAGCAGCCTACTGAATGTCAACACATATCAAACAATCAACGTTTTTGAGTGGCACAAGGCAACAATTTCAACCCACCCAAGCGGCTCAAGCAAATCCAATTAAGAACCCCGGGACAAAACCACGGTAGCTTGCCAAACATCAAGAAGAACAAGCAAGCAAATATCGATCCCCATTCTGATAGGTCTTGACCAATCCCTATGGTGATGCTTGCAAACCCTCAAGTGGATCAAAATTGGTCAAAAACCACAATTCTACCATACATGGGCAAACTAGTAAGGATAAAGTATTGGTTCATCCTTAAATGGGGTCCGTATAGATTCCTTGTTCCAATGGCTTCAAAATGTGCATGATCTCAAAAGTTCTCAACTGTATGATTGACCATGAATACAGTAACCAATTTCATATCTCTGAGTATTTGTTAGTCATGGTCTATGTTTCTTGATAGATCTTGAATATGCCTTAAGTTTTGAGCTAGACTTCATACCTTCGTGACTCTTGATCAATATGAATCCAAACCATCTATGTGGGTTTGTCTGCAGGGTACCTCTATGTACCTCTAAATCCATTGGTTAATTACTGTAACATCTTTCCTCTAAAAAGTGCCATTGGGGGGTTCCATAAGTGGGGGTACCCCTAAATCATCCATTTTTGGATGGATTTTCCCTTGTAAACCGTCCAGCTGTTGGGGTACCCCCATGACTATGGAAACCCATGATCACCCATTATGAACCATTATTAACCATATATTGACCATATATTAACCCATTATCAACAGTACATTCACCACATATTAACCATTATTAACCATAGATTAACCATTATTAACCATTCTTAACCATAGATTAACCATGATTAACCATATATTAACCATTATTGACCATAGATTAACCATTGATGGAACCCCCCCCATTTATGGAGACAGACCCAGGTGACCGCTGCGCCGAAAAACAAGACCCCAGACCAGCTCAATGGCGCCGCCCACGACCCATTGGACAAGCCTTAGAAGTTGAGACCAAGGACCGCGTTGGATATGTGTCGTCACATTTAAATGTTTACATCTATTCATAAAGAATAACTTCATATATGATATATATGTTTATGTATGTATATGATTATATATATATATGATTATATACATGTACATATATACATCTCAAAGTGTCATATGAAACAGATACTGTCTCGCGCTCCCGCAGCTTTCTTTTTCCACAGCTATGCCTATGCTCAGTCAATCTCACCTGCAATCCTCAGGTTTGCTTTGGGTTGTCACGATGTGACACGTACATAGCCCCAGACCAGTTTCGCCACTGGTCAGCTGCCTGGCAACCCAGGCTGGAACCTGCTCTGCAGGAATCACCCATCCCTTAAACCTAAGGGAAGGAAAAACTCTCTTGGTCACCCCAAGAGAGGATCCCCGATAGAGGCTATGGACTCGCCTGCCTTGCAGGCTCCCCTAACCTAGGCGGACATCTCCACGGGAGGTCGGCTCTTAGGGTTGGGAGGGTGGGGAAAGAAAACAGCAATGAATGCTATTTTGGTTCAAGTTTACTTGAGCCAAAATGATAGCATTCATTGAAACACTTAAAGATGATACATGCACACCCAAGCCTGCCAAACTCAATGCATGGGTACATCTCAAAGTGTCATATGAAACAGATACTGTCTCGCGCTCCCGCAGCTTTCTTTTTCCACAGCTATGCCTATGCTCAGTCAATCTCACCTGCAATCCTCAGGTTTGCTTTGGGTTGTCACGATGTGACACGTACATAGCCCCAGACCAGTTTCGCCACTGGTCAGCTGCCTGGCAACCCAGGCTGGAACCTGCTCTGCAGGAATCACCCAATGCACTCAATTCCCAAAGCACTAAAGGTATTCGAAGGTGAGAATGACAGCTGCAAAGGGTAGCTGGAACAAGATTGTAGGGAGGTACGACGAGTAAAATTCAAAACCATGGCATCGCCACCATGGATCATCGACGCCAAGTCGGCTGATATCGTCAGCCCAGTTGCTCTTGCTCTGGACGTACTCCCAATATCCTTGGGCTCGCAGTGCAAACAGAGCTAGATGGATCAAATGACCTAGCTTCGCTAAGTCGGCATTGCTAGAACGTCCTCTCACTAGCGTCATGACGGCTGCTACGTTGTCCAAAAACCATAGGCCGTGTCGGTTTCGAAACAGATCAGGCCTTTCGACAAGGGCGTAGAGCACCATAGATAGTTCCAATTGGGCGATATGCGTCTCTGCAGGTTGCCAAAGTGTTCGGAGCTCTGCACAGTTGGTCGCGACAAAACTGTGACGAATTTGTGATCCGTCAGGCTGGAAAAAGATCAGATGAAAACCTCCTGAACCAGGATTGTCTGCTTCGACAGCTGCGTCGGAGGCTGCCAAAAAGCGCAGATGATCCAGGTGCAGAACGGGAAATTCCCGCTTTGGCTGAAAGCGCATAACCGCTTCGATCACCCTCGAAGCATGCTTCAATCTCGGGAGTGATGGTCGAGGTTGTCTCGTCTTGCCTGGCTTTGATGGCCATGAGGCCGCCATATCCCACTCGACCGTAGATTCCCTGTTCCAGGAAATTGGCCAAGCCGTACAGCTTCGATGCTGCCCCTCGGCTAAAATGGCCAGTCACCCTGGCTGTTGCCAACATGTCACGTACTTTGTCATGGAGCCGTTCTCGAGCCCAAAACTGTACATGCCCTGTTTGGTTGATGGAGCTGAGATCATGAGTCAATCCCAAAAAGGTTCCGGTGCTCTGCATTGGTTGTTTCTTGTCCTCTGCGAAGGGGGAGCCGATAAGAGAACACAATTGATTCATGGCCCATTGGCCTGACCCTTTTGAGGATTGCAAGTCTGTAATGGTCGCATCATCAAAGTACAGGGAGGTCAAAACTCGGCAAAAACGCCTGGCTAGTGCCTCCAATAGTCTGGAAAAACGGTTGAATGATGTCACCGCCAGCGGCAGTCCGAAGAGTAGCCCAGCGTAGACCTGGTATGCAGGGGTTTGCCATTCGTGATGGTACCACACCACCACGCAGCCCAGACTTTCCTGCAATGCCATAGGGCAATACCTGTATGCTGAAGGCAGATCTTCTTGTCCTGTTTCCCAAGCATCGTTCGCGAAGAAATCGGCTATCTCATCCTCTGTCCAACGATGCATTGCAAGGCGAATGTGCTGGGCAGGACGCAATGGACTGCACAATGTGAGCTTGTTAGCATCAGACGACAAGGCTGATTGTCCTCCGGTGTCCCCATTGTCGATCACACGCTGCTTGCCTGAGCTCTGTGTGATCACGCAACGCGGGATCAATCGATGGGCCTTGTTGCCAATGGCCCGCAGGAAATCTGTCCGTCGCAAGGGCTCTGTGCAGAAACCATTCGCTGCGTCCTCTAATGACTGCTGCAGGAGGAACTCATCATCCTTGCCTGCTCTCAGCTGGCTCAAGATGTGCTGATTGTGTTCCTGCCATCCCTCCAACACATCTGCCATGCTGATCACCTCAGCTGGCTGTTGGGGGAATATCCCATAAGGTGGTGCGTAGCCCACTGCAGGCAGCCCACGGATCAGACCATAGGGAAAGCTGGTGTCTGCCCATGATGTCAGCAGCATCAGCAATGCGATGAGCCCCACATCGCGGTGCCGTGTTACCTGCTGGATAGCCGGCTCTTGGAAGGATCGCAAGTGGAGGGTCACCCCCTCCCAGCGTCTCTTCAGCTCTCGCATGGCCCCGACTGCCTGCTGTCGCCACGGGCGCAACTGCTGGCCATGTGCCCCATAGGCATCTGCTACGAACTCCAGGTCTAAGTCGACGACTGGGAGGTCTTCGTAGGGCAACGGGTGCTGGGCTCGTTGGACTGCTTGGTTGAAGTGGTCCTCAGGATCCAAGTTGAACGGCAGCAGTGGGGGCAAAGCGGCACGGTGTGTCATCGCACCCACTTGGCACCCGTCCCCAATCCGTGCAAGCTGCCTCACTGACCCGGCAGCCAGATGCGGGACTAGGGGCCCGTCCCAAGCTTCTCCTCGCTCTGCAAGCCAAGTGGCATATGAGCAGAAGGGCGGGCTGTTGATGAGGTCTTCAATCATTGCAAACTTGTAGTTCTTGAACCAGTGCTCGGGGAAAAGCTTTTGGAATGCCAATACCAGTGCTTCTTGGCTCATCATGGGTAGGGCTACCCCCCTGGGAATAGCCTGGATCCCTTGCAACAATGCCACAGTCCTACTCCATCGGCCATCGGTGCCCCGCTGCATTGGGTCACCCCCAGGGGCGGTGGCATCGAAGAAGAGGCCAATGAGCATGTCCGCTTCGCACAGGTGCTCCATGGGGCAGTCGCACGCCAGCTCCATATTGCTAAGCTCATGCAAGGCGTCCCACAAAGGTGATGTTCGAATATGGACAATGTACCTGGCCGGCCATTCACCGGCTTCGCAGTTGTGGCCCGGTGTCCATGGCGATTTCCACTTGGTCGTCGATAGGCGATGATGAAAGCTGCCTCGGCCGACGTAGATGGTCTTGCGTGGTAGCTTGTTGTTTTCGATCATCACCTCCTTGACGAGCCTTCGGACCGGTAACCCCGATCGTTCAGCCCTCAAGGATTCTGTGAGGCCCAGCGTCACCGCCAGTGGTGACATTGCCCACTCCCGCATTGCGCGCGGGTCCATATCCAGCCAATGTTCACGGCGTCCGACTGACATGAACGTGGGCATGCGTGGGACATGCAGGACGGCTAGACCTGTGCGGACTGCCCACCAACTAGCCGACACTGCAATGGCAAAGGCAAGGACTGCTGTGTACTCTGCCTCTTCTTTGGATGGGTAGAACCGCTGGCCGTCGGAGGTGTAGGGGGTCCATTCCTGTGGGTCGTGCACATGGTGGCAATTGGCTGGGGGCCAGCGTTGGATCTCCTCCACATTGTGTCGTAGCACTTGATGCTTGCAACGCGCCCCACCCAAAGTACATGCCGCGTAGGCTGTGTCGAACCATTGTCCCGATTCCCACATAGTCACCTCTGTGGACGTCCACCAGTGCAAGGAGCGGGCAGGGTTTTCACGCACACTGCCTCCCCCCCTATCCCGCAACTTCTGAATTTCGCCCAAGACATAGTTGCAGGCTTTGTTGTCAAGGTCGACTCTTTGGGCATCCCGGCTGTTGAGGTGAGGCAGGCCATCAGGGTAGACCTCGGATCGAAGAGGACCAGGGGCTGCCCCCCGTCTTCAAACTTCCTGGGGATCTCCCTGGCCCTGCTCTTTGTCGAACAGTCGATAGCTGCCGCTATGAAGATCACCTCTCCAAGCTGTTTGCTCAGGGAGTGTTGCCGGCGCTCATCTGACAGGTCATGGCTGTCATCCAACAACCAATCCACTGTAATGCATTGCCACCCGCAACTGATGAATGCTTTGGTGAGGGGTGCGTTGGGACCTGCCATGAGATCTGCCATAAGCGGTCGCCCCTCTTGCGGCTCTAGCTCATCTGACCCAAAAGAGGCAGCCGCCTCCTCTTCTGGGGCGTGTCAACGCTTACCAGTGCAATTGGCTGCACCATGGTTGAACGCTCCACATACCCGATCTTTTCTGACAACTGCTCCGCATCGATGGGCTCCCTGAGGACATGGTTTGGCCTTACAGCCGCCTCGTTGAAATTGCGGGCAAAGTTTGGTACCATCCTTCATTGCCGTCGCCACGGGTTTGCCATTGATCGGCTTGCCCAACTTCAAGGGTGATGTGCTTGGCGGCACCTTAGATGGACTTGCAGTAGAGGCTGCGGTGGGGGCTGCACTCTTCCTGTCCGGGGTAGCGGGCCCTGGTGCAGACCAATGTGCGTCCCTGGACGTGTAGATCTCGCTGATCACCTGTCCCAAGCTCATCGTAGACTCACGAAATTTGGACACCCACTCACTGCGTTCCTCCACGTCTTTGGCCTGGAGCCATTGCATGCGCTGTGATGTAGGCAAACCTGCCACACTGCGCTTGGCTCTGAAGTAGTACTTGTAGACGATGTCCATGGGGACGTTGACAAACTTGACTGTATCGGCTCCTAAGTTGAGCTCTTGCGCAGCATCTGGTGCTCCGGTCACCCCAGAGCACCCTGCCATGGCATAAGCCAACATCAGGGTGAACAACCTGTCCAGGTAGTTGTCGACATCATGGGTGACCACCTCCTCATCGTCGCCATCTTCCAAGAACAGTCCTTCGCTGAGTTTGCGCTTCTTCTGCGATGTAGTGAGCTGGAATTGAAGGGTTTTCACTCTCCATATGTTGTACACGCAAAGCATGCGCTTCTGCATCTCTCTGGCGACTCTGGAGATGGTGGTGTCTGCTGGGTGGATCTCTGGGGGGAAGCGCATCTTGTAGCGTCTCCAAAACTGCTGCTTGGTGTCGCGCAGCTCGGTCTCCCCAAGCATGGTGTCCAAGTCCGACAGTGCAATCTTGGATCGATCCTGCTCCACCTGACGATAGTAGAGTCCCACTGCGGCCCATGCTCTGCGGACTCGAGCCGTCATCAGCAGTGCCTTATCCCCCAGGCCCAGCTTAGCAACCCAGGGCTCAATGGCTTGCTCCGATGCCCAGAGGAAACGAAACTCTTGCAAACTTTCGACGCCCAACCGGAGCAGGGCTGTAATTACCCCATCATCCAACGAGAAGTTGTCACCCAACTTCCTTAGGATTTCCTCTGGGGAACCCTTTTCCAGTGGGACTTTATCAGTCTCCATGGCCTATTCTCGAGGACACCCCTCTAGCTAAGGCCCAGGGATCCCCTCCCTTTGACTGAAAACTGCGCCTCGGGTCTCCCCCGTGCGTTGTGCTGGAACCGCCTGGCGTGGCATGAAATAAATGGACCCTGACATACACTGATGTGAAATCTGGACATGTGTACAACGCACAGCTATGTTGCGACCTCACATGACATCACCTTCATGCCGCCACAGAGCTATGGTACACTAGACTATCTGAGGTCCCCCTCCCAGATGGTCTTGTGCGTTGTCATAAAAGGAAAAACTTGAAAAACACAACGAAAAGACATGAAGGCACGGCACTTGCTCAGTGGGCACCCCACTGAAAGTCACCTGGCTCTACTATTTTCCTCTCGCGCATGATGTCACTGCTGGGGGCGGTCATGCAGGCTGGATTGAAGCTCTTATCCAAGCCCCGAGCTGATGAATTCGGCTCTCCATGGCCGGAACGGGCCAGTGCTGCTGATCAGCGCAAAGGCCAAAAATTCGGCTTGGGCATCTTAGGCAGGCGGCCACCATGACGCTGGCGCTCGACGGAGGCACTGGTCACACCAGGGGCGCTCCCATGCCAGAGCTTCAAAGACGTCCGTGGACATGTATGGGTTCACCAGGCGCTTCGCCTTCCCATCAGCCTGCTTGTGCTGGCACAAGGTGATGCCGTCCTCGACCGTGACATGGGTGCTGGACCTCTCCGTAGCTGCATATCCCTGCGGCTCGGGGTGCTGTGTTCCCACCGCGGTGTCCTGGAAGGTCTTGTGCAGCCACTTCCGCATGCCTTGGTCGCGAATGACCTTGTTCAGCTCTGTATCCCTGCGGCTCTCCACGTAGTGGTTGGCATCCTCAATGGACTCGCCGGCCAGCAATGCACGGCAGAGGATGCCTAAGAAAGCACCCCGGTGTCGCCCCTTGATGCAGTGCACCACGACGTTGTCGCCGTGCCAAACAGTGTTCTTGACGGCCGGCCACACGTCTGTCCACTGTTCGTTGCGTTCCTGGCTGTATGCCGCCGCGAAGGTCATCAACTGAGCTCCCGGGAGGGTCACCCCCCCCGGCTCTCAGGACCATTCGGGAAGCAGCAGATCTGCAACGCTGTCTTGGGGAACTTGTCCACCGTCTGCCTCATTGGAAGTCCTGCCAGGTAGATGCCACCACCCTTCCGGGATGTCCAGATGCAAGTCGGGGCCTGGGCTGTCCCTGAGCCCACACCCAACCGCTCCAAGTGGAGGTCCAAGGTGTCTCCTGCTGCCTTGCCACGGCCTTTCTTTGGCATGGCCTTAATCTGTGGCTTCCCAGGAGCGGCCAAGCGCTTCGGCGTTGTGGTTGTAGCCCTGGACTTCGCAGCTGTGGCCGGTGGCTTAGGTGTAGTGGCTGCAGCCTTCGGAGGTGTCTTGGGGGCTGCAATGGCTGGCGCCTTGGGCGGAGTCTTGGGTGCAGCCTGACCTCGGGCTTTCTTGACAGCTGCGCGCATCACCTCGGCCATCTCGTCGTCAGTGGCACCGCTCGCCGCGGTCCTCTTCCGGCCAAAAGTGGCCTTCTCCCCCACGGCTGCCGGCACCAAGGTGGCCGATGGCTTGGGTGCCGCTGGCACTGCTGTTGCGGCCAACACCGCCCGCTTGATGTTGCAGACGCCTGCGCCGTGCTTGCCACCACATGCCCGTCCTGACTTTTGTAGGATGGCACACAAGTGCACTCCGAAGGGGCAGGAGTCTGCCGGATTCGGGCACTCGTCCGTCTGGAACTCCGGGCAAATGGCCTTACCATTCTTCAAGGTGGCCGTCAGCACCTTGCCATTGAGTTGATCAGGCATCTGAGGTGCCGGTGCGGCTTCGGCCTCTTGCCGGGCTTGCTGTGCCGCTTCAACAAACTGCTGTGACAACTTGAGCCTCTTCTTCACGTCCTGGAAGCTCTGTGCAGAGGCCCAAATAGGTTGGCGGTCTTGTCGCAGCAACCTGTCAGCTTCAGTCAGGCCATGAGCTCGGGCTGCATCTAGCTCTGCCTGCGGGATCGCCTCCCACAGCAGGTTGCTAGCGAGCTTGGCCGTAGCGCCCCAGATCAGGGATTTCACCTTGACCGACGCGTATTTTGCCGAAGAATAGTGAAATGCCATCGCCCCCACCTCTGGTTGCTCACTCTTGTTTTGCCAGTCGCCCAGGGCTGCCATTTCTTCAGGCCTGCATCCTAACAACTGGGCCACCGTGGGTGCAAGCCTCCTCCAGCTGTAGGTGGTCAGGTCTTCTGGATTGTCGAGGAACACGGACATTTCCTGTTGCATCGTCTCTTGCACTTCTAGGATCGTCCATGGGCGCCCTTCGTCCGAAAAACAAAGGCCTGCAAGTCTCTGCCTTGCTGGTGCCAGCGTCCTGTAGGCCTCCAGCACTTCCTTGGCCCAAAAGAAGCCGTTGGCGAATGTGGCCGGCACCGCAAAGTCGAAACCTTCGCGGGCATGCTTTTGTTTTCCCTTAGGGCACCTGCAATGGAGGAATGCAGCGGTGAGGCGCCGAGGTTCTGACCGCGCGATGTGCGCATACCTCAAACAGCCAAACGACATGATCCAAGGAGCCAGAAGAACTGACCACCTCTCATCGCCGACCGCGTGCAACTCCGTGATGCGGTCCTCCAAGGCCTGCACTAATGGCGGCTCCACCACCGGTGCTTGCCCACGCTGCCCAGTCGCCCTGGGTGTTGTAGGCACTTGCAAGTTTCCCAGCTCCATGTCTTGGTCGGCATTCTTGTTCATCCATTTCAAGGCTTGGAGTGCTCGTGCTGGCGCCTGGGTATGGTTGAGGAACTGATCCAGGTCGACCATTCCAGGAGGAGCGGGTCGCCCCCGACTCTCGAAGAAGGCCGTCAGGTCCAACCAGGTGTTGACCACTCGGTCAATGGTCGCCTTCTCCGCGTCCTTCACCTTCTTCTCGGCGATCCTCTTGCACGTTTGTTTCCATTCGGCCTTGAGGGTGCCTGTCAAGATGCCAGCTGGTTTGTATGCGCCCATTCCGACAAACATCGACACCAAGCCGTTCACCCGCTTTTGGACGGCCTCATCCAGGTTCTTGGTGACGTTGACGGCCTTGGGCTTTTTCTTGTAGATTGTCTTGCGCACAGGGCGCAGAGTGACGGAACCCTTGGGGTAGTCCTCCACGACTTTGGCCCCAGCAGCAAGGAGGTGCTCTTCCACCCTTGCTCTTGTCTGCAGCCAGTCATCCGCTACGTGATGGCCAGCTAGTCCAACGACTTGATCGTAGTCGGTGTAGGCATAGGCGAAGTCGTTGTCGTCCAGGAGGCCTTCGTTCTCCCTCCATTGACGCGCACGCTGTGCAGCTATCATCATCAAGGAGTCGGCTGCTCTCTCCCGGTTCAGGGTCACCCCCTGACGAGGACGAAGCTGCCGCTTGAGCTGCATAGTAGCCTTTGCCGCCTGATGCCATGGCGCTGCACCCTAACAAGATTGCTAAGGTGCGGAGAGCAAAAAGATGCTGCGGTGACTTCAGAGGTGCCTCCTCTGTCATAAAATCAACCTGCAGCAAACATCTTCTTACGTCCTCCACAAGTGCTGCATGGCTCACGCCAGGTGAAGCAGTCACTACACATCCCGACGCAGCATGCCCAGCACACGCGCCTGGTGGGATCTCCGCACTCTGTGCAGGCGGTGCCCAGCTGAAGCATGCCTGCATCCTGGCATTCCAGCCATCCACATAGCGCTCGATGTGCCCTGGCGCCTTCTCTCCCCCAGGCCACCCAGGGTCGCCCCCTAGGTGCTCTGGGGAAATGCCGCGGCTCGAGGAAGACCGGTAGGAGCTCGTGAGGGCCTGTGCATCTGAGCCAGCTCCTCCATTGATCGAACAGCTCCCCCAAGCCCAGTTGCCCAGCGTCGCCCGCTGAGCACCTGAGCTGCAACCCGTAGAGATCCTGGGGCACGATGTCAGCGGCCACTTTGTGCTTCGTGTAGGCAGCGACCAGCAGCAGGTCCATGGGGTCCTGGTGCTGGTAGTAGTACGCCCAAGCATCCGCAGGCGCCACATCATCGGGCAGCACAACGCCACGGCTGTTCCACAAGCCGAGCCACGGGAACTTGAACCCCCCCACATGAGCTGCGCAACGCTGGCAGTCATCAAGGCAACAGGGTAGCTTCGGCAGGGGGGGGAAAAGCTCTGAATCTGTCCCAGTCGTGATGACGTAGGGGGAATGCAACACTTCAATACCATGCATCCAGCATGTGTATGCTGCAGCATCAGAGCCCTCCCGCGCCAGCCTTTCCACGTGGCTCTTGAACTCCAGGAAAGCAGCAGCATGAAGGATCTTCGCCTCAGTGGCTGCCGGGATATCGATTCCTGGGAGTTTGCGCTGCATACAAGGTCGCCCCTTGTATATAGTTTGAACCACCCAATCAAGGTCTGGAAAGGTCACCCCTTACCAAGACCAAGAAAGAAAACAGCAATGAATGCTATTTTGGTTCAAGTTTACTTGAGCCAAAATGGTAGCATTCATTGAAACACTTAAAGATGATACATGCACACCCAAGCCTGCCAAACTCAATGCATGGGTATATATATATATGTGTGTGTGTGTTTATATCTCTATATGTAAATGCAATGTTTCAAAAGAATTAGATAAACATTAGCTTTGGAAAATGGCAATGTATAATAGATGATAAACATGAAGATTTACCTGTTTTGTACATTGTGATTTCCCGGGTGGCTACGTTAAACAACCAGAGGGTCATAGTGTAGATAGTTTTGGGGACTTCATGGCGCAGCTGTTGCCACAGCTGCACTTGCAGCCCCATTCTTTTTTGAGGAATATGTGTCTATCACGAACTTGCAGACCCAAAAACAGGCCTCTGAGAAATCAAACAACATCATGAAACCCTATTTTGGGAGGGCCAAATCTCTCTGGATCATCACAATCTCCCTTTCTTAACCCATCAGCCGAGCTATCAGCGCAAACCGTTTCGAGCCGCAGGTTCGAGACCAAATGAACGACCCCAGCATGTAGGAAGATCCTCAGTTTTCTCGGCTCCCAGAGTTCGGACCGGGATGTGGCCATGACAACTTGTAGTGACACCCATAAAGGACGACTGGGGATCCCCAATTTGTTAGACACCCCATGTTATATATATAATTATAAAATATACCAAATTCATATCCATTTTTGGGGGGGGGTTCATGGCTTTCTGAGCATTCCGTGTTGCTTTTGCTAACAGCAACTCCGCAGCATCAGACGGGCATCGATGTGAACAATCGCCACACCTCGTCAAGGTCTGGCAGTGATGAATCCCTGCAATCGCTGAAAAGTGATGGCTTTACAAACGGCTTACTACCAAACCATGACCCAACCAAAGCGACCTCAATATCTAAAGATTATCTAAGTCATGATATCCAATGAAGATTATTCTTGTATGTATATACATACATACATACATACGTACGTACATACATTGCATTGCATTGCATTGCATTGCATTGCATTGCATTGCATTGCGTTACACAACATTACATTTACATACATACATATTAATTATCTCATCTCTCTATCTCTCTCTCCCTCTCTCTCTCTCTCTTATGCAAACATGTTTATGATGGCTTAACTTAACTATCAAAACAAGTCCCTTTCCGAAGTGGTTTCCCACCATGAAACGGAACCTGCTTCTGGCCCTGCAATTGTAAGCCACCACAGCGGTAGAGCGTGTCATAGCTGGGTCCTGAGGTGCTGCGAAGCCAATCGGTTCACCAAGATGTCAAGATTTACCCTCTGGTAAACTCTGATAAATTAACATGGGCCCAAAAAAAATAAACAATCTTTAGTGGTGTCACTCATCTTCCAACCCCTGCCAGGCTCGAAATATCTCGAAGTCTTCATTTACTGGGTACCCTCTGGTAAACTAACCAAAAACTATCGAACATCACCATGCTATTAATGGGAAAACTCACTATAAATGGCCATTTTCAATAGCTATATGTTGACATAACCAGAGGGTAACACTGGCCGCATAGTCCCCATCCATGGTGAAATGTTGGCCAATGGCCCAGCTCCAAAGGACGATCTATTGCCATCGGCCGGCACCGATGCCTGGACCAACACCCAGCCGGCAACCCGCCAAACATCCAACATGGCAATGGAATTTTCCCCAATTTTACATCCCATAATAGATAATTGGGGTATGTTAAATGGAAAACTATCTATGCCATAAATTTTACAAAATCAGGCATAGATAATTTTCCCATAATTTAAATCCGTTTTTCGAATGGATTTCGCTGGCCACTTTTCAATACCGAAGGCTAAGACTCCCAATCCCCTGGTATTAAAGACCCCATTCCATGGTCCCAATTATGTGGAAATTCCCCGACCACCATGGTTTCGTTTGGGGTTGTGGTTCATATGAACGGGGGGATGGGATGCCAACGCAGCTCAGCTGCCAATACTCCCGGAGCTCATGTCTTCGGGCCCACCGTTGGCCACTAGGGTGAAGCCTTGGGCTCTCACCGTTGCGAAAAACAAGAGGAGGGTAGGGTTGGAAAACCAACCAGAAACCAGCGGAAAGACAGGGACATGTCATACCAAAAAAACTGGGGGTACGAATGACATTTTTCCACCAAAGGAAACCTCTTCTTAGCGGGGGTCAAGTAAAAGTGTTCAACCAACTGCCGTTGAAGAATGGTTCCCCCAATCTCCCTACCTCCATGGTGGATCCTATGCCGCTCCGGCAACCCAGGGACAAAAGATGCAAATTTGGAGCGTCACCACGCACAAGAGGAAGGTCGGAACGGGTCGGGGAAAGCGGTCCTAGACATCCCGGAAACAGGGGAAGCTAGGATGGACAAAAAAACACCATGCCTATATTATCATCATTGTGATGATGACTATTGTTACTATTATTCATCATTTGATGATAATATTGTATGTATATTTTTATACGTATGTTTTTTCTTTGGCGGAGTTCAAGCGATCATGTTGGTTGGACATAGTCAATGATACATTTAAAAACTTGAAAGCTCAGCACTTTGAATGAATGTCCCACGGAAACGGAAAAAACACATGTTGGGAGCACTCTTTTGCCATGTGACATATGATATCCGTTAGCCACATGCCCTTGAGAACAAACACTCCCACGACCCCAAGATAGTTGGCTTAAGCATCGCCCGTGAACTGGGAGTACGTGTTCATCCTGACAATGACAATTTTCCATTGTCATGTAGTCTTTAAATTCATGCTGGTTCTGAAGCGACAGTATACATATAATACATGTTGGCGCCAAACCCCACGTCCGACCATAACCCACAAGATCTCTCCTCTACTATCTAACTCAAACATGACCTACACCCTCCAAATACATTACTCTTCATAAGGGATCAAATCCCCCACCTCCTCTGAACAAATATGTTGAATGGTTTATTAATTTCCACTTCTCTTCATAAGGGATCAATCCCCCACCCCCTCCAAATAAATATTTTGAATGGTTTATTAACTTCCACTTCTCTTCATAAGGGATCAAATTCCCCACCCACTCTGAACAAAAGAGTTGACTTATTTATTAGCTTCCACTTATCTTCATGAGGGATCACACCCCCACCCCCTCTGAACTTCAGTTGACTTCCGGCAAGGTCAAACGTAGGGTTTGCAGCGTGCAGGTTTAATGCATACGACTTCTGTTGCACAAGCACTTTTACAATCACTTAGTCACAGAAGCAAGAAAACACAAACAACATCATACAGATTCATATGTAGATCATATGTAGATCCATCCTTAAACAAACACTACATATTCTGATGGGTCACCTACCTCTGGAGTGCAACAAAACCCCACAACCAAAACCCAAAACCCGTCCTTCGACTCGTCTGCGCAAGCCGGCGCATCCTGGCACAGCACGTGATGACTAATCAACAACCAGGCAATGAAGCATCGTCTAGAGTCTAGATCATTACTATTTAAATATATATATATGGAATAACCTAATCTATATAAACTAAACTAGACTAAACCAAGATCTAATCAATCTAATCTGATATGATGTCTCTAGCTGCTATGACCATATATATGTAGTTGTATCATTTAACATGATGTAGCAACAAAGCAGTAGAAACAAATAGAGGTGGATAGATGTCTACAAGTCAAGTATCCACACAATTCCTCTTGGCATCCATCGAAAAATCCATGAGCAAAATCCATGAACTTCTACCTTCACACAAACAAATCATTCGCAAAATCATGAAGAAGAAACCCTCTGGTAGTTTAACATTGCTATTGAAAATGGCCCCTTTATAGTTGATTTACATATTCAAAATGGTGATTTTCTATAGCTTTTTGTACCTGTCATATCGGAAAAATCCGTTGGCAAAATCCTGCGGACCTCGCCTTGCCGCGGGCAAGCTTCTCAGCCACGACCTGCGCCCGTGGCTGGTCCAAAAACTATGGTACCCTCTGGTAAACATACAAAAAGCTATAGAAAATGGCCATTGAAATAGTTGATTTCCCCATAAACTCCCATTTTTGAAGTAAATCATTTATAAATGGGCCATTTTCACTAGCTATGTTTCCAGAGGGTACCCAGAAACATATGGCAAAACATCAGTATCAACTCGTCCCCATATGCGTTTTTTTCTGGGGTGTTTTCAATGGTTTACAGGGATGGTCCATCTGCTTTGAAAGAATACGGTTCAGATGTCAGATATTTTAGTAAACAAGGAAGTAAAAACTTCAATTAATTCAACCTAACAACATGATACAACATGTATGATCCACCAATCCAACTTAAAGAGAATAGAACCTCCAATAAGTTGTCCAAAACAAAAAAACAATAGACTTTGCCAATAAATTTCCAATAAATGGCGATGGGAAATTTTCTTATCAAACATTCCCCATCATCAATGGGAATTCCAGGATCCTAAAATGGAGGTACTGTACAATATAAGGCCATATTTTGGGGGTATATCCCCTTACATAGCCCTTACATAGGCCCTAGGCCTTATATATGGTAGGTACCTCCAATTTAGGTTCCTGAAATGGCCATTGACATCATTTCGAATAAACTTTGCCCCGCCTCCTCCTGGGGATCCACCGAGCGGAAGTCACTTCCCAGCGCCAGGGCAGGAGCCAAGGCATTGAAGTAAAAACAGCGGCTACAGAGCTGCTCCTCCGTATGAAAACCCGAGGACGACTCTAGGGTCAATGATCGGTTGAAGGGAACATCTTCACCGGAAACCATGGTTTTCCCAATCAAAATATAGGGGGTTCCTGTATTTTGTTCCCTTAAACCAATCCATTGATAAGAGGTACAGCGGATTATAGCGGTATGATATGGTATAAACCAATACTTATTGGGGATTGAACTTCATGAATAATGCAAGTGGTCAAAGTGTCACAAGCTATGACGCGTTCATGTGACAATCAGCAACAGAAAAGGCGGGTAAACCAAGAATTGGATGGTCTTAGGCTCGGAGATTATATCTATGAGATATAGATGGTATAGGTGACAGGGAAGAGGGTGGTCTTGCGGACAATGGCCCCCTCTCTTTAACATCTTGACTATGAAACATCCCCAAATTGCAACACATGATAGTATTTCGATGTAATTAAGACTCTTAGACAGGTAGGTATGTCTCAAGGGTTCGCTGTAGCAAAAAAAGAACAAGTCCACCGGTGGTCGCAGTTTTAAAGCTTGACCTTTTTTGGAGGTCCATCTACAGACTACACTGAGATCGTCCCGGGACGAGGTAAGTGGTTAGCAACTGGCTAAAATAAAACCCAGTTGCTAACCACTGGTAAACATACAAAAAGCTATTGAACATGGCCATAGAAGTAGTGGATTTATTAAAGATGGTGATTTTCCATAATGCCAAGTCAGGATTAGTCAACATCCCGTTATTAACCAACCTCCTCCTCCCCAAAAAAAGAATGCAATTTAAAAACAGGTGGTCCCCCAGTATTAATACACACCCCCGATAAAAAAACCTCCAGTGCTGAAATCCATGTTTTATCCAACAATTTTTATTTCCAATTCTATTTATTTCCATTTATTTTTTACATTTTTTTAAATCATCATTGTTATACTTAAGGTTTAAGTTGATCATTGAAAATTTCAAAAAACAACTATTCCCCAAATGATCGATTTTTGATTAAAATCTTTATAAAAATCATCAGTTTGGATAGCTCCCAAAGGGTACCCCCCATGAGCCCATGTCCCCCATTAATAATAACCAGGGTTTACTCCTGATTAATCAACCACCTTTCTGATCCATGAGATTTTAACAAATCCAATGGAATTCTATTAAGATCTAATTGACGTAAGCCATATCCAAAGTTTTATGGTTCAGAGTTGTTCTTATTAAGGGGTGTTTAAGAAAATGACCTACAAGGTAGAGTTCCGACCTTCTGGGGGGGGGTTATTAATCCTGACTTGGCATTAGTTATGTTAGCTTACCAGTTGCTAACCACTTAACTAATCATCTAATCCCATGGCCCATCTGGGTCAACTCCCCCCAGTCCCAATGCGGATTCGCAAGGTTTCCGCAGCCCAAACGGCACAGCAAAGGCGACGTCCGACCCATGGCGCGGCATGGCACAGCACAAAGCGTGGGTGTCAAGCTGTCCCTCAAGTAATGCAGTAAACAAAACATGTGTTTAGGGATAAGCATTATTGTCTTGATACACTCAACAATTGTTGATTTGGATAAATGATGTTAAATGCAGTGCCACTTATATAAAATATAACTTTATTTAATATAATTGAAGTAACAATATCAGTTTTATCACATATTTGGCCATCATGGACACTTAGAACATCTGGAAGTGACAATCACTTCTCACCCAAATGGTGGAGCCGGAGAACGTCCACAAGAGCCAAGGGCCATTGCGCATCTTGCTGTGGGCCTGGGTCAACATTTAAGTAATTAGCTTGAATCCCGCTATCAACTACTTTTGAGTGCCACATCTGGGTCAAATCATGTCACATGATTTAATCATGACTTAAATATCCCATGACGGATCCATGGTGCTGGTATATCTATGCTAACATTGGGAGGGGGTATATTGATGAGATCCATGGCACACCATTAATCTAGCACCATGGATCCGTCATGGCTATGCAACATCAATCTCCAGAAATCATCCAAAAAATCATCCGTGGCTTTCCTACGGGTTGAGCCATCCCAAGCTGGGGCCACTGTCAATTGGGCCACCGGGAGACCCGAAAGGCCAGCGCGTTGAGGAAGTCCCTGGCGCTCAACAGGCCACTGATGGGCCGCAAGGTGAAGCCCGTGCGCTGTTGGAGGAAGTCGCTGATGTCTGGGAGCCTCGAGTTGGAAACAACACTTGGATGGTGATGGTTCTAATGGGCTGAAATAGTGAGTTTAAACTGTTCAAAGGTAACTTATAATGGGCCTACAATGGGCATGGGTTTTAACTGGTTTATAAATGGGCTTATGATGGGTTCAATCTGGTTTACAATGGGTTTGCAATGGTTCATCATGGGTTTATATAATGGTTTCACAGCTCATAATAGGGGTTGTGATGGTTTTTATCGATTCCAATGTTTCAATGACTGGAATTTTAATTTTTACGGTAGGTTCTGTAATATTCTATGCATCATGCTAGGCTTGTATGCTTATGCTCTGGTGGAATTGGCATTTTGAGGGCCAATGCCGGGGCTAGATATGAGACCAAGCTGCCAAGGGCTTGACTGGTCAAGAATCAAGTTGATAAGCCCACCCCCAAAAAATCATATCCTCAAGATGGAAGCGATTTGTTCGTATTTGTTCAATACTGATTGGTACAGCAAGCCACAAACACTGATCAAATGTGATCCTGGGCCATTTTTTGGGGCTACTGTTGCCAGGTCTGTCGCCAGGTTGCTGTGGAATGTTGTTCACTGCATAGCCTGGGTTGTGCTGCGTCAGTAGAACATGGCTGCGAAACCCGTGGGAGGTGCTGATCATGTACGCTGCCCGATCAACAAAATGTGGATTTCGAATGATTTTGAAACATCAATTTTGCTTTTGACAAACTGGCTGCTATCTTATCTTGGCACTTGTTCCACAGGCTGATTTTCCAGAACTTGGAACCTGCGGTGCTTCCAAAAGGTCAGAAACAAAAAAAATGTACCCTCTGGATCCCCCCGCTGATTTAACAAAGCTTCGGAAAACCTAGCATTTTTGATACGCAAATCATCAATGGGCCATTTTCCATTGCCAGCATGCCGCCAGCTGACACCGAGACATGGCCAATCGTAGATATATATATATATATATATAGCCCGATTGGAGAAAAAGACGTGTGCAAATCTGGTCCTAAAGTTACATAGTACCCTCTGGTTATTTAACATAGCCATGGGAAATTTTAGTTGAAATGGCCATTTATAGTGGATTTACCCATGAAAAATGGTGATTTTCCATAGTTACGTTAGTTTACCAGATGGTATAACTCCTAAATCCAACTCCACAATCAAAATACTTGATGATAGCTATGGCAAAACTGATCATCATCAATTCATGATAGCTATGTCCCCAGGTTTATTCCTCACATTTCCAGAATTGATGAATATTGACCAAGCCAAGCCCTTTTCAATATAAACTGGGATATTCCTCATCAATATTCATCCATTGTCCCAGTTTAGGAATATTGTTTTGCAATTGATGAATATTGATGAATATTGATGAGGAATATTGATAAGGAATATCCAACCAATATAAACTGAATATTCACCAATATAAACTTGGGAATGTGTTTTCCTAAACTAAGCCACCCAAGGGTTGACTGCCCTGCGTTGCCGCCCGTCCCAGGTGCCACAATACTTCTCCATCTGTGGCAGCATCTCTCCTTGGGAGCGGCATTTTTGGGATGATCGTAGGTGTCGCAGAGTAACACACAGTGAGATACATATAGTAGATAGATAGATATATACACATATATAGCTAAAACATGGTAAAACCTTTATATATATATATATATTCGTATATACGGCAAACATTACAAGATATAGACACACATATATCATACACACATATTCTGTATAAGCTTACTATATATACACATGGTTATCATAAACCTCTCCGTTAAGGCTCGGTATTCTCTGCAGGCCCATTGGTCATGCAAGGCCTTCAGGCGTTCGTAGACCGCCTTCCGGCGCGCTCTGCACTGGTGGTGGGATTCTTGCTGATGTCATGTCTATAGAATCAATGGGAGATCTTCAGGATCCTAAAATGAAGGTACTGTACATTACTGTACCATATAAGATGGTACAGTACCTATTTAGGATCTTGAAATTCCCATTGATAGAATGAATATCCTATGAAAATTCGACCATTAAAGAACTGATTTCATGATAAATCAATATAAATCACCCAGATTTGATATAGTGAAACATCGCAATTTGTAATGGTGTCCATTTTTGTGCTGGGGGAGCCAGTGACAGACCGAAGATGATTCATATGATTGATGATTTTAGATATGTGTCCTCATGGTACAAAAAGACATGGAAAGTTGCGAAGATCAAATGGGCAAATTCTCAAGAGGGAACGCAGTGAAGATAGAATGGTCTTGTTAGATGGCTAGAAAGGAAGTCGGAACGGTAATTCAAAGTTCGATCTTGACGTCATCTCTAGATTAAATTGGGTGGTTTCAGACGAAATTGTGAAAGTCATCAGCCATTTGCAGCCCTTCCTCTAAGCCAACATACATGTGGAAAAGCCACAAAACATGTAGACCATTTGGGGAAACAAACGGAAATTCATGGATTTTCACGAATTGTTCAGATCTCTATGGGAGTTTACCCCATGGCTTACACATATTTATGTCCACAGGGTCTGCACCTGCCAAGTCTTTGTCTCCTGCTCCGTGTACCTCGAGGCTCTCGCGCTGCAGTGGGGCTTTCAAGGACGGATTTATGTCTTCAATGGGTTCATGACTGGGAATGGACTGCTTTCTATTAAATATCATGCATGTGTGCACACCGCTCGGATCTTTTTGTCCCGCTTTAGCTCTGCTAAGTTCTGGATCGTAATGGCTCTGAAGTTGCCCAAGTTTCATCGCAGCTCTTCAAAAGGAGGAGCCAACGGCTCAAAAAAGAGATGCTAAGGAGGAAACTAACTTCAGGACCATCCAAACGGGTGGCATGTGGGAGGGCCCGAGATTTCTAGCGGGGTCCCAAATGCATGCTTTCACCATGCATGTGTGCACACCGCTCGGATCTTTTTGTCCCGCTTTAGCTCTGCTAAGTTCTGGATCGTAATGGCTCTGAAGTTGCCCAAGTTTCATCGCAGCTCTTCAAAAGGAGGAGCCAACGGCTCAAAAAAGAGATGCTAAGGAGGAAACTAACTTCAGGACCATCCACTCTTAGAACAGGCCGTCTCCGAAGGTACGTGCAAGTACGCCAAAGGAATCATCCCAGAGACTGCAGGCAAACAGGGAAAAGAGAAGCCACATGGATCAGTCGCTGACGCACTGTGGGAGCCAGAAAAGCCAGTAAGCTCTCTGCGGCCAGCTCCTGCAAATATGAAGCCAAGGTCGGCTGGGACGCCAACCGCATTCGCCACAAAATGTCAGCTATCGGTTCGCCACGGCGATACGCCAGAATAGCACCGCCACCTCTAATGCTTGCAGGTGTAGGGCGTTGTGCCCCAGGAATTTGCAGCAAATCCAGCAGTAAATCCCAGCGTTTCCGAAAAACATGGGCTGACAAAGGAAACAAAGGTAAGCAGGGGTCCAAAGCTCCAAAAACTCGCTCAAGAAAGGGGAGACTGGCAGCATGGCGAATCTTCAAATGCTGAACACGGCCTCGACCGCGAAATCTGGTCTTGGGCAAGCGAATCTTCAAGAAGGCAACGGCCGACTCAGTCTCAGCTAAATCACTGGGGAGTAGCAAGTCATGACGGCGAGCTGCCAAAATTTCTCCGATCCTTGCAATGCCCTCAAAACCCAGAAGCAGCGAAGCACTCCATCTTGTCCACCCTTTCAAACAAGCTAGCACAAACATCGCTTTGAAGAGCAACTCTGGGAGAGGTTTTCGATGCTGTAGAGGCTGATACAATTCCCACTTTGACACCACCGCCCAAACTGGGGCCATAGAAGAGCGCAAATGAGGGTATCTATGCTGCACAGCAATGAGTGTGTAGCGGAGTTCATAGAGCTTGCGACCACTCGCAAACAAATGCATGGCATAGGTCTTCAAAACAGAAACAGCAAGAGCAGGGCAGAGGTAGAGCTGGTTGATAGTCTCCTCGCTGAGCCGGGCGCGCAGCCAAGCACCAAGTTCTTCAAGCATTCGATCCTGACGCGCGGCAGTGCTCGGTTCAATAAGGCGAACATCTGCCAGAGCGGCTGGATCTCGGGGCTGCAGCGGCGCAGCATGGCGTGGGCCCGGATGAGAGGCCTCGCCAATGCGGGCATGCAAGGTCCACGCACAGCCCGCAATGTCCAGCTTCTGCACTTGGCGCCGCACTCCCCGCATCAACGCATCACCCAGTCGCCGGCAAAGAGAGCGGGGGTAAGTTTGAGCAACCCGTGTCCAGCTGCAAGCATGAGCGCTGCTACGCCCTCTGAGTATTTGATGTTGATGGCCTCCCTGACACAGCTCGCGGATCCCCGCAAGGTCAGTGTTGGTAGCAACTCTGGTGCGCTTGCGCCATGGTGCATGAAACCGGCATTGGTCAAAGCGATAGGAGGAGGAGCAGCTCCCCAAAGAGGATTCAACCCAGTAGGGTAAAAGCCAAAGGAAACTTCCATCAGGGTTCTCAACCCAGTAGGGTATCCCCTTCCTATCACAAAACTGCACAACTGAAAAAATAAAAAGAGCATGCTGGTTTCCCCTGGCCACCTTCTCCTGCATGTTTGCCGAAATGCCAGGCTGCCCAAACGGATTTGCTGCATCACGCACGGCAGGGGTCACAGCCCTGGAGAAGCTACTGCAGTCAGGAGCCGCGCCTACAGCAGCGAAACACCCAGCCTCTAAGCAGCTCATCAGCCGTGCTTGGAGGTCAGTGTCAAGCAAATTCTGCCCTGGCCCATGCTCATAGTCAATGGTCAGGACCCAAACGCCGTATTTTCGGCTAATGTAGCGCGCAACCCCGGAAGCGCCAGAGTACAAATCCAGGACTCCCTGACAGGTGGGCTTGAAGTCAGCCCCAGCTCGTCTGCCCCCGGGCGCAAAAAACTGTGCACGAGGGAAGTGACGCAGGAGGTCTTTTGCATGCTCACTCAGCTCGGGCAATGCTCCCAAAGATCTAGCCATGGCTGCTTGTACGGACCTACGTGACCCTGGGGGCTCATAGGAGCCAGTCTTGGCTACATCTGCAGAGGGGGCGCCCTGCTGGAAACAACAGCGAGGAGTCTTTGATTGGGCCTTTTTGTCTCCTGATTTTTGTGGCCTCTTTTTCTTCTTTTTGGTTAGGCTCGATGGCTCTTTTGCCCCATTTTGTTCAACTCTTGTTTTCTCAAACTGGGGTGAAACAGCAGACTGATCTAGTGGCAAGCATTCCCTGTGAAACTCAGAAACTGTA
Source organism: Cladocopium goreaui (assembly GCA_947184155.2). Taxonomy (NCBI): domain Eukaryota; class Dinophyceae; order Suessiales; family Symbiodiniaceae; genus Cladocopium; species Cladocopium goreaui. The sequence continues at coordinate 330,606 of CAMXCT020000347.1, read as the reverse complement.
CAAGTGGACGAAACTGTGCTATCTGCAGCGGTCTGTGAAACTTCGGTGCAAACTCTAGCTGTATATGTGCGAGCAGCGCTTTCTGCTGCACCGCTCTCAGCACTCGGAAAAAACTGGTCAAATTTAGCTAGTCTCTCTGGCTTCTGCACAGCTCTAAGCTGGGGAATGAAATCCTCAGCTAACACCTTCCTAGAAACTGCCCTACCCTCAGCAAACGGAAGCTCAGCTACAGCTAAAGGATCATAACCGCGTTCTTCAAGCCAAACGTCTAAAGCCTCAAACTGCCCGTGAAACGCTGCCAGCAGCCATTCTGGAGGAGAGGCAACTGGCGCTCTGATTTCATGTTCCCTCGTGGGGTCGTCTGCAACGTTGGCCAGTGAAGGGATGAACCCGTAGCCTCCGTAGATGCCGCTGCCAAGCAGACTGGGTAGGCTGCGTTGCAGCAATCTATTCAGATGCGGGGAGCTTGATCTCCCCTTGACAAGGCAAGCCAAGGTAACCTGACTGTCTGACGCCAGGTTATACCTCACATCTTGATGCTCCAAGGCGAGCTGTCGCTCAAGCTTCAAAATGATCTCCAGCTCCAACAAGTTTATGTGCTTCCGCTTCCTTACTCTTTCAAAGAGCTCGCTCTCAAACTGCAAAGATCTGGCCAACTGCAGCCAGAGAGGATGAGAGACCAACGGCACGCCAGACGGCATCTCTTCGGCCTCCTCTAGTTTCCCATGCGACTTCAGCCAAACTTTCCAAGGTGACAGCAGCTTACCCCACCCTCCTCGACTAAGGCAATGCCGCTGAAGCTCTCGAGCAAAAGGTTGAGGAACCTCGGCCGCCACCACAGCTTGCGCCGTCTCAGACGCATCTGACAAAAACACCTTTGGCATAGATTGGGCTCGTAAGTCAGAAGCTATAATGGGGCCCACAATGGCCAGCGACCAGAGCTCATCTACCAGGCAGGGCGCCAAGCGAACGACATCGTCAGGGCACCGATCCAGTTGAGCAGTGTAGATGCTATCTAACAAACAGAGGGCTCTTCTACGATATTGCAAAACATTGACCCAACATCCTGCCAGAATCTCAAGCAGAGCTACTGTAGCAAAACCCAAAGCAGCCACCCTTGAGGTCAGTGACAACAGCGGCACAAGCCGTTTGGGAGAAGGCCTGACCAGACCTTGCTTTCCATCCACAGCTGCTCCCCAAAACTCAGCTCGGGTCTGATCTCGGAAGGTCTTCCCCGGGTGAGCCCGCAACTGGTGTCGCTCATATTCAGCACACATAGCGGATAGCCGCCGCGAGGCACCCGATGGAGCACTACTGGAAGGCGGGGCTTTCAACTGTTCTGCAAAGATGATGTCATCAATGATCAAACCGCAAGAAAATGGACCCCTTGGTGCTCTGCCATGTGTTGTCAAAAGCTCTCTGGGAAAAATAATACCGGCATCTAACCCTATTTTGAGATGTGCATACTGGCCCAGTTCAACAGCGTTGTTGTCACCCATCGCTAAAGTCTTCAAGCATGGAAAAAGCACCGGTTCTTGCCACATGTCTTCTGAAAAACACTGAAAAGAGGCTACTTGGGAAGGAGTCAAAGGCAATCTCATAGCGTTGCGCCAAGCTCTACGCGATGTTACTCGAAAACAATAGTAATAGTCCCTTAAATCAGTGCCAGAGAAGTACATGTTGAAGTTAGGCTGGATCTCATGTTGCAAAAGTGCCTGAACTGCCCCCATGGTTCGTGTCCAAGTATGCAAGGTGTCTTCTAACATGTTGGCAGGACGAGCATCAAGAATAAGTCGATCCTTGTGCAAATCTTTCACCAGACCAAAAGCACCACAAAGATGAGAACGCCGAACTTTTTCAGCTGGAGCTAAAGTCAGCAGGCCCCGGTCATCCAGGAACTTGACAAACTGCAAAGCTTGATCCCTAGAAGCGTGAACTCTTACTTTTGGAGGAGCTTCAACAGCCGATGCAGGTTCCATAGCTCTAGCAATTGGATCAACGTAAACCTCTTTGTGGGGAAAGCCAAACAAAACGATGGGATCAAACTCAGGTGGTTGGTTTGGGACAGAAAGCCTAGTAGCGTCCACAGACTTCGCCAGGACGGGTGCTCCTGTCTTAAGCTTGCCAACTACAACACCAGGGTCTGCTAGACAATGACCAGCGGCCCGAGGCCGAGCAGTGCAAACGCCGCTCTGGGCTCGCCAACGATGTTCATACCCCGCCTCTGTCCAAGAGACGGCCTGCCGCTGCAAATCAATCAAAATCTCATCCAAGCCCTCCACTTTGGCTGCCGAGCGACCCATCGCCGCTGCGTCTATGTCTCCGCTCTCAGCAACATCAGCCATGAGCCTCTCAAAGTGCTCTACTACCCGCCACTGTTTCTTGGACAGGCGAGAGCCCAAAGCTAAAGCTGCAGGAGCTCGTGTAGGCCGATTCATGTGCAGCCAGTTGAGCAGAGCAACCACCAGGTTGACGGACTTCTTCCTTGCTCTTCCGGCCAAAGAACACCATTTCTTGCTGAGCTCGGGTCTCCACACCTCTGGGTATGGGAGAGACATGGGCCAAAGTGACTGGGCTGTGCCTCCCTCTGCGGGAGGTGTTGCGCCAAGCAGGGACTTCAGGAAAACTGCAAAATTTGATGAGGAAGCCAAAAGCAATCTCGCCATCGAATTCCAGAGCTGCAGCACATTGCAAGTAGGAGCCGCAGCGCCAGGCACCCTTGTGCCTTCATGCACATTCAGCTCGGCAGTCGAGCTCAAAACATTGGAGTCTTCGCCCCAACAACGCTCCGCCTGAGCCTCATGAGCCGTAATCACGGGGAGGGACTGGGGCTGGCCGTATCTTCGGCCTTGGCGCCCTTGTCGCCCTTCTTTCCCCCTCCCTTCCCTGGTTTCGGCTTCTTTGGCTTCTCCTTCTCTTTCTCGTCGGTCAGCTCTTCGCCTCTTTTTCCCCTCTGCGGGGCCAACTTGATCTTCTGCTCCTGAAAAGTGGCGATGCCCTTCAGCTTGGAGACGATCAGATCGAACCATCTGCCATCTATCAGCTTCGTGTGGGGGGCCTCGTAGCTCTCCACAACAGGATGGCACGCGAAGGACCCGTAGGGAGGGTGGTTCTCTAGGCTGAGCTCGCCTGAAAGAAGCCAGCTGCCTTTGTCGTAGGCCTGCTGGTCGTAGGCTGCAACTCCCAGGGCTAGGCGTGCCCGGGCACGGTCGATGTGACCGGCCCGGAGGTCGTCCCAGGCCCCCGCCATGATCCATGAGGGCCGGATGGCCCCTGCAAAGGCCCCGATCTTGCTCCGATGCTCCAGCCAGCCTCTGGCTGTTGTTGGCAAGTGACTGACACCTGGTAAACTGCTGCCTTGCTCCCAGTCTTCCGCCATCAGCCGCTCGATCTCCTGGTAGATCAACTTCGGGTTGTCGACCAAAAGACGCTGCAGGGAGCGCAAAGCGGCCGAATGGGATCTGGAAGAGCCACTGCTGGAAGAATCCTTTGGAGCACCACTTTCGGCCCGGTCTAAAATCGCCTCCAGACTGCGGTCTTTCTTCTGCTTCTTCTCGGCACGCATGTAGGTCACAATCTTTGAGAGCTGCAGCACAGCGTGCCCTAGAGGGTCGGCAGAGCCAGATGCGCCTGGCGGCAAGACAGGCTCCGGACCGTCTTCGTCCGACGTCAGCTCCACCGCATCTTGAACAGCTTGAGGTGCAATCTTGCCGGGCGGCCGGCTGCCCACCAGTGACATCACTTCGCCCAGCGCTTCCGGGCTGACACCCGCTTGCAAGGCCTGTTGCATCATAGTAGGATCCAGGCCCGCTGCAGGGGCTGGAGAGGCCGAAGGTTTCTTCCCCGGCACACCCGCCTTTGACTTTGCCGCCGGTACCAGTGGGGCAGCCGTCGGCGCAGGCCCTTTTGGAGCAGGCAGCTGAGCCAGAATTCTCTGCAAAGTCTCCTCGATCTTGCCCATGCGCGTCTCGACATCCCCCGGCTGCTGGTCTTCCTCGCCCGCAGTGAGGAAGGTGAAGTGGTCGCGAGCAACTGCAATGAGAGCATCTGCAAATGGAACCTTTGGCACCCCGTTCCCATCTGGCGGAAAGACAACTGTGGGGTCTCCCTCCACAGCCAATTGTGTTTCCCAGGCAGGCTGCAGGAGTCCCAGCCAAATCTTCAGAGTAGGTTCGCCCTCCGGAGAGTTGCGGTCCCCCCCCACGCAGCAAGCGACCGTGGCTTTCACAACCTTCTGCAGGGCTGAGGGAGGCATGGGGCGATCTTTCTTCTTCTTGTGCCATGCCGCTTCGGGCACTGCCAGGAGAAGCTTCCCGTCCACTCGAGAGATCAAAATGCATTCTGTGGATTGAGAGGGCTCTTCGGCCTTCAAAACCAAAACTTGAAATTCTCTATCAAACTCTTCGCCCTCGCCTGAGGCAATCAATGCCGCATCCAGATCCAGCTCCTCAGGTGCGCTGGACCCGTTCTCGCTGGCCTCCATCACGCTCTGTTAAGAGCTGCCGGGACTGGAAGTCCCGCAGCAAGCAGAGCGATCCGCCCCTCTTCCTTTGTGGGAATCCCCACAAAGATACTGTCACCTGGTTGACCTTGAACGTAAACCCGATCTTTAGTATCTTTCCAAGAGGCAAAAACTAAAGGTGGGTTATAATCAGTTCCCGAGCTATCCCTCACTACCAAATAATATCTACTGGCTTGCTGGATCTTTTCACGTCCCGACAGGCCTCGACGCTGCCCTGCCAGGCAACGTTTCAGCCAAGCGCCGATGCTCTGCGCAGCAGCAACCCTGTCAGGCCCCAGACTCGAAGCAGTGACGCCAGCCGGCGAGGCCTCAGGTGCCAGTCGAGTTCCTGGCGAGGAAGGAGGAGTGTTGCCCACCACAGAGAACTCAGACTGAGCTTCCAAGGTTTCCAGTCGCAGTTTCAGCTCACCCACCAAGGCACGAAGAGATGCCAGCTCCCTCCTCAATGATTCCACCTCAGCAGGCGAGGCCGAGCTGGCGCTCATCCAAGGCGGTACAGTTGCCCAGGTTGTTTGGCTAGCCTCTCCAGTCGGGTTTGCACCCGATGCGCCAAGTCTGACGCAACAGGTACAAAAACTCAATGGTGGGACCGATGGCCAGCCCTATCAGCACCCCCAACAAGACACTCTTCTGATCCAGAGGGCCAGGCAGCTGCAGTACTTCTGACACTTCAGGGCAAACAGAACACACGGGGCACTCGAATGGCTCTTTGAATTGAGATGAAAAGGAGTCCGAGAGAAACCTAAGGATTAGGGCACTCAGCGAACCGGAGGTTGCGCTGACAGCTAAGGTCCGTTCCATGGACCACTTGATCCCGAGATTTCTAGCGGGGTCCCAAATGCATGCTTTCACCATGTCTTTTTTGATTCTGAAGAATGTATTGAATTGAAACACTGCAATTGAAGGCTTATTCGATCTGAAGCCAATTGTTATACCCCCGAAACAGCAAAACGAACTCGATGAGACTCGACTTGGAGGAAAACTGTGGCACCAAGCAGTGATAAGTTGGATCACCATCCCTGGCCCAACAGTTTCCCCATGTTTCCCCAATATCAATGGCCGGTGAATTTCAAACAACTGATTCAGAACGTGAAACATGCAATCTAGTAGTATTCTCATAAGAATAAGTCCATGGATATTTTCAGAAAAGTAGTACACAAAAATCCGATGGTTGACCTGCTGAGATGTTCCTATGCTGTGTTTCCCTTCCTGAGGCAACTGAGATCAATCTACCTTGCCAAAAAACTAAGCAAAACTGTTTCACGCTATTTCACAATACTGGCCGAGAATGCTTCCAAAAAAACGTGTACATTATAACATGGCAAAGCCAATGATGAAAAATGCCCACATTCTACCAGAAATGATTCGACATGGCCAATCTGAGATACCCTGCAGAAGCACAGCTGGAATTGGAGGTCTATGGCATTGGGCTAGTCACATTTGATCAGCGAGGGTACAGTAGATCCCATTATTGTTCCATTGCGTCCCCAATAATATCATTAATATTCCATTGCTAATCCAGTATTCAAATTTAAATTCCTTTCTCTCTCTCTCCCCCTCCCTCCCTGTCTCTTAACTTATCACCTGGTTAGTTCAACATGTATAGATATAGAGGTACACACACACATATATATATATATATATGCAAATACCTAACATGTTTTTTTGATTGTTGGTTATTGTATATCCCAATCCCATGAAAAACCCTGAGACATACCCATCCTGAATCATGCCCAACATGATCCACAGCTGCACCTCACTCTTGGCAACTTGTCGCCGTGCCGGTAGCTCTTGGCCATGGAAACGATCTCCGTGCGTCTGACGGTGGACGGGGAGGACGGGGAGAAGAGAGGACGATTATAGCGGCTTTAACCAACAAAATTGAGGTTTCTTTGGGATATAGTGATATATATATATATACAGAAGGGGTAATGACTGATATAATTATGAATTTAGTGACTAATATAACAAAATCAGGACTTTCACAACCTCGCCCCCCATGACTACCCGCTCTCTCTCTCTATATATATAGTTGGCATATTTCATGGGGATTCGATTTTCTGAGATTCTTGCCAGCACATGACTGATATGATATGCTTTGGCAATCAAACATGGCTGGAAAATCCTCGCGCTGGAGTTTCAATGCGAACATCATCGAAGTGAATGAGGGAATTTCCAGTGCGTGTTGTAATTATCTATATGGTTATAGTCTAGTGTTGTTATATGTTCAGTCACTCTCTCTCTCCATCGCCATCCCGAAGGTTCAGCTAAGGCTGAGGGCGAGCTGGTGGCCCAGTCAAACGGAGCCACACTTTGAGGCATGCTGTACACTGAGTCACTGGTGACTGGTGTTTTGTGAGTGGTTCTTAACTTTCAACTCGAGTAGCTGGGGCCGTTTTGAAGGTCCGCACCACTTGTAGCGGATTTATCGTTTATGGTTCATGATTGTTAGCCACCTTCTAGATCTTAAAAACAAAAACAGAGCAGTGTCAACAGATCTGACTGGAACATCCCCCGAATAATTGTTTGTCAAAAAATGTTTTTTTCCCAGTCCATGCCCATGCGGGCTCTGATCATCAAGAGAGAGAGAGAGAGAGATATATATATATATTTATACATACACATTTTATATACATATATATATATTGTATATATAACACCCCCCCATCATCATGCAACTGGGGTTCTTTGACGCTGCTCAAATGGCAGGATTTCACAATGAGGAATCCATCTATCTCTCTCACCTGTTGATATCTCCATCTCTCTGTCTCTCTACAAGAACGTATGTTTAAATTTCCCCTGTCTATCTAGCTATCAATTTCTCTATCTGTCCTGATATGTATGCGCTTGGACCTTCAGCGACGCCATCTACATTGTAGCAACGCGCAAGATAGAAAAGAACGTTCCTACTTAGATCGTGATAAAGTACGATTCTATTTTTTTTGGGGGGGGGAGTACTATAAAAACTGTGGAATTTTGGTGGCCTTTTTCAGAGAATCACATCCGCACCTATCCCTGTAGACTGGATCGTGGAAACCAGGATGATCCTGGAGCCAAGTGCAACTGGGTGCACTCAATGGCTTATGGATGTTTATGGTAGATATATCTATAGTTAATGGGGGTTATAAACCATATTTTTTCTCAGATGTTATTCATGTCAGTTGGCCGAACTGGTAATTTAACAGGTTGCGCACCGGACAAATTGCCATTTACTTCGATGATTTACCGATTAAAACTGGTGATTTTCATAGCCATGTGACACAAATTACCAAAGGGTGATCCTTTTTTAAGTACGGCAACAAATACCAGTTGCTAGTTCATCAACAAATAAATAAATCAAAAGGGTCCCACATGCGATTTTTATGTACATATACGGTAACACAATGAAAAACATATAATTATCTACATCTCAAAAATCGATTCAAAATCATTGAATACGGAAGTGTCAAATCACAAATAAATAGCACATGCATATATGTATATATATTATACATGTATAAAACCAATATCTATATCTATACCCATATCTATATATATATACACACCCTCCGGTAAACTAACATAACAAACTGGCAATCACCATTTTCCAGGGTAAATCAACTATTTCTATGGCCATGGCATAGCAAACTGTTAGTTTACCAAAGGGTATACCATCTGGTTATTTCACATAGCTATGGAAAATCCTATCTAAATGGAGGTTTTACCCTCTGGTAAACTAACATAACTATGGAAAATCACCATTTTCAATGGGTGAATCCACTATAAAACACTATTTTCAAAAGCAAACTGTTTGTTTACCAGAGGGTAATGGGAAAATCATCTGTAAACGGGCAATTTTCCACTCTCCAGCAGAACTTCCATGCGCTCCTCGTTGATGAGCTCCGTACCGCCGTCCAAGGTATCTGTGGTCAAGTCCAGCTCCCGGATGTTCATGGGAAACCTGGACCCCTTGGGGGGTGCGGTGGATGAGGACCTAACGCGACGTTCTTTTTTTCAGAGAAACCTCATGAAATCATCAAAGTTCAAAAAAGTTCATGAGGATCCCCATATTTTTGTTATTATTTCCACTTAAATATTTCCACTTAAAACCCATTCAAATTGTATCACCATGTATCACCCATATTTTTTTCGACTTGAAAACCCATAGAAATTATACAAATTATACATCACTATTGATATACTATGATATATCCGCTGGTTATTTAACATAGCCATGGTATAGATGGCCCATAGAAATGGATGGTTTACCTATTAAAAATGGTGGATCTTTCCATGGCAAACTGTTAGTCATAACCAGATGGTACTATTACTACAATGTGAGGCCCCCGTTCGATAGCTAAGTTGGTGCACATAACTCCAATTTCACTATGGTTTATGGTACGCTATAATAACGAACTAGTTACTGGGGCTTTATTTGTTAACCAACATTCACATCATTGGGTCAATGGCCATTTCAGGAACCTAAACCGGAGGTACCTTCCATATATGAGGCCTATATAAGGCCTATGTAAGGGGATATCCCCACAATTCATACGGCCTTGTATGGTACAGTACCTCCATTTTAGGATCCTGGAATTCCCATTGACTGGGGGGCCTCACATTGTATGTACATCAATCCCACGATGATCCCAACCTTTCACGTCCGAGGCGCCATGGAACTTCCCGAGGTTCCTGTGCGCTCACATCGTACACCCCCGGCAGGCTCTTGATGGCCTGGCGAAGCTTTCCAACGGCACCGGGAAAAGCCCCAAAATAACAACAAACCAATGGTTTGGGGTATGAATATGTTAGGAAACCTCCATTTTTTGTGAGAATGAATCTTCCATATGGATTTATATAGATATATGCATTATTAGTTTGTCATATACAGTAATCATCCCCGAGTTATATCAATGAAATAATGAATATGTATATGTATATATATATCTATATCTATATCTATATATATATATATCAAGTAACCTTATATGACAAACATTGGATACACATGTTCCACATTTTTAGAATACATAACAATGTAAATGATATGATACTCCGGAGTACAAGCGGAGTACAACAACATGTTAAAAGAAACCGTTCGGAAGGGCGCACGGTGATGCCGCGAAAATGTTAGCCAACTTCTTTCTTGATACCCTCTGGTAAATTAACAGTTGGACCCTGAAAATCACCATTTTTTAGTGGTTTCACTCATCTTCCAACCCCTATCTACCAGGGTCAACAAGTTGATTTACTGGAGGGTAACTATAGGCTAGCTGGCTAAGTGCTTTTTTTTATATTTCCATCTAGATGATGGGGGCCATCATTCAAACATAACTGAGGGTGAGCCGTGTTCTAACTGTCAAGTCCCTATTGTTGATGCTTATATCACAGATATATAGCATGGTATATCCCTGCAACATCGCTAATGAATTCAAACTTAAGTATCATTAGTTACAATATAACATACAAATCAAATCCATATTTTTTGCCTCTGACATGACCATTTTTATTGTTAAAAAAAACATGGGTTGACATGTTAAACCTCCCTACCGCCGGAGGAACTCGGCCTTCATCAAGTCCAGCACGTCCATATCCTGACGATACAAGGGATAGGCACCAAAAAGATGTGGAGAAGCCATGGTTTCAGTAGGAAATTCCTTTACTATCATGGTGTGTGTTCCAGATCTATATCAGTTTAACAACTATTATAATAATCGCAATAAAACATAATATATATTATATTACATTATATTATATATACGCATGCACCCGTTTTTTCTTTTAAGAAGGATAATGAGAAATGACAATACTGAACAACGATAAACATGTCAAACAAAGTCGTTAAGCAGTAACCAACAATAGTTAACAGTAATTAACAACAGCGATGGTTGATGGTTAGTAATGAACTTGACAACAATCATCATCAACCACCAATAAAAAAAATATAGCATGATAAGAACAACAATGATAATGAAAAACAATGATAATGACGAGAATAAGAAAAGTACAGTATGGCAATAATGAACCGTAATGATAATGGTACTGGGCAATATACCCTCTGGTAAACTAACGTAACTATTGAAATATCATGACATCCATCTTTTTTAATGGGAAAACTCACTATAAATGGCCATGTTCATTAGCAATTTTGACATAACCAAAGGATCAAAAGGTAAACAAATGATCATCCGCACTGATCATCCACTTCACAGGACCCCATCGGTGCGTCCTTCAGAGATCCCTGGAAGTCAATGTGGAAGGATGGCCTTGCCATGGCACCATATGGGTAACACACATACCTATGGACCAACAAAAAATGCAACCAAATATCGTACTAGGTGGTGCCCCATAGCTAGCTAAGTTGGTTTATAAGTCCAATAACTAGGGTTTATGGGGTTATATCTATAGTTAATGGGAATTATAAACCAACTTATAACTGGGGGGGCACCACCTTGTATGAATGAAGCATCTCACATCGCGTCACTGAACAAAACGTATATACCGATATATATATATATACACCGTATATATGTGTAATTATCATATCATACCATATGCATCATGTATAAATACAGTATATAAAAATTATATTGGTGCCAATTTGGGCGGCTAACCCACCCACAGCAGAATCACTGGGTCACTGGGATTCGGTGAGCCAAGTGGCCCATCACGTGCAAAGGACTTGAAGCGCGACTCGATGTGGGTCATGTTGATGGCCTTTTCGCGTCGTCGTGGCCACGTTGGCGGCCGTTAAAAAGCCCGGGTTTAACCATGGAAAATGTATGAAAATGGTCAACCACATGGTGTTTTTAAAGGGATATGGCACTAACAGCCACGTGTTAATCCCATTGATGGTGATTTTATAGGGATATGTTCTATATAAGGATGTTTACAGGGGATTTTCATAGAAACTTCATGGGGATTATATAAATTATATAGCGATCTTCTAGACGATTAATTGGTGATTTCAATCCGCAGAGTTGGTCAAAGTCGTCCAGGTGGTCTGGGATTACATGTCCGATATGGGGCTGACATATGCTGACATATACCCCCAAACATATACCCCAAACTGTGCCCCCAAACATATACCCTGATTCCTGGAACATCCTGGAACTTTGCGCTACGGCGACGAGTCGAATTTTAAGAACTCACAGATTGTATTCGGTATGGCTCCGGGTTGGCCGACACGTGTGCACGAACAGTTAACCATTTGATACACCACGATGCAACCTGAATCTTCGCGTGGCAACCTGAAAAGGATTACATCAAAGAGAAGCGATGTTTGCGGGTGTGAAAAATACCAAAAAAATGCCATAGCTGGTTGGTGGTTGAGCCACCCCTCTGAAAAATATGAGTCAATGGGAAGGATGACATCCCATATATGGAAAATAATCCAGTCATGTTTGAAACCACCAACCAGTAATTTTCATATAATTTTCCATGTTTTTTTTTACCATCCATAGGCTTCCAAAAGTCAAATGTCCATGCAGGAAGCCATTGATTCACCCTTCCAGCTCCCCCTAGGCATCCCTGCGGATCGGGTAAAGAGCCTCGGATATTTGGCGCACCCAGTGGATCCGTTGCCCAAGTTGATGGTTGATGGTCCGGGGCTGACCTATACCCTCCGGTAAAACTAACATAGCTATTGAAAATCACAATTTTTAATGGGTAAACCATCTATAAATGGGCCATTTTTAGTTTACCAGAGGGTAGAACATCTTATTTGATTCCTGTTGAAGTACCGAAACTATCTGAAACCCACTTGACGTAGAAGATCTGAAGCCACTTACAACATCCCCTCTGGTCATTTTAGCAGATTTACATATCAAAGATGGCCATTACCAAAAGGGGTATTAGTCCGGCCATTTTTCCCAAGGGAGTTACCAGAGGGTATCTGTACGACAGAATATCTCAAACTGGCCATGTGTTCTGTGAAATACCGGTATCGCGTGTTCTTTTTAAACTACCAAAAGGGTACCCTCCATCAAACGTGGCAATGGAAAATCCATCATCTGGTTCGATGTTTTTTCCAACTACAACCCCCAATTGTAGTTCGGGGATTTCCCAGCCAGCCACGTTTGACTACCAGTGGGTTAGCTAGATATTATATCCCATGGTATGTTCCATGTTTCCCAATGATATCCCCATATCAAGTCCAATCCCACCATTTCTATCACCAATAGCCCCGAAACATTGGAGCTATTAAGGTATTGGTAGTTATCCCACTAAGTCACTATAGGATAAATGTTCCACCTGACCCCTCCTGCTACTGCAATGAAATGTTCAATGATCATCCCAGCATTTCCAATTGGTCATCCCAGTGGGATGGCTATGTCAATCCCAGCATTAACCCTCATCCCAGGCCACGACGCGCCAGGCAGCTCCAGAATTTCGCCCAGAACACCAGGCCGGTCCCGCTTCACTTCGACGATCAGAAAGCTGCGGGGATCCAAGTCGTGCATGTCCTCGGTTTTTTTGGGAAATATGTCAGGCCTATGCGAGGTGCCAAAAAATATCATTACAAGCTGGGGGCAACTTTGGAGAGCTAAGTTGGTTTAGTTCACTTCTGGAACTGGGGTTATTGTAATTCTAAGTGTCCCTGTAGTTCATGGATGTCAAAGGGAAAAAAAACATGGTTTCACAATGTTTCACAAAACAATGCTTTTGGCTTAGGAAGCCCAAAGACCTAAGGCCCAAGTACCCCAAGTTACAAAACACTGAACGTCAACCCCATCTGGGGAATCACCACGAATCCAGGGGTTTTCACAGAAACACTTTTTTTTAGGGATATCGCAAGGCTGCCATATGCCCAAAATAGATCAAAACATGAGGATTTTTTGGATTTGGTTGAAATTACCTTGGCTACCTTGTGGATCTTCGAGGCTTATGTTTTTTTTTCGGCAACCCCTTCAAGTGGAAGAATCCCTCCCCAACAAATGGTTAGACATGGGTAACCCTTGGTTACTTGGTTGTTTATGTAGATGTGTGTACTGTAAATGCCCAACATTTCCGAACTATATTTTGGGTTGTGTCCATCCAATCTCTTCATGGTAAGCGCCCCCAAAAAACAGCATGCTTTAGCGGTGGATCCGTTCAAGTCGGGCCCCAAATGCTCCCATACAGAATGGGGGGATTATCACAATGGGGTTGTCTGACAACCACATTAATTAAATTCATTAAATGGTGAATACCACATTTATATACATTTATCATATTTTATCATTAACTGGTTATTTATTGGATATTATTATCAGATTTTTTTTATGGTGAATACCCATGTGGTTTCATTAATTAACATGGTGAATACCCATTGGAGATGGCATGGTTCCGGAATGTTCCCCTAACACATCTGGCAGGAGCTCAGCTCTGCCACGTGCGGAGAGTTAGACGGGAATACCATGGGAATATCACGGGAATCTAAACACAGTATCCCGTGCTCCTGCTAATAACCTCTCCTGAATGATATAACCTCCAAACTGTTGCTATTTCCATGGGAAAACTACATGTTTAAATTAAGAAGTGGGCTATATATGGCCCAAAATTACAATGTTGTTCAAGACATATTGTTAATTCAGGAAAATGATCATATAGCCCAGCAAAACCGAATTCAGTGAGAACATGATGAAAATCCATGGTAATGTATCATTGCTTGGATGCGCTTCGTAACCTAGGATAATATATATATATACTAATCTAAGCCATTAATATAGATTGATTATAGATTGTTATACTCTGGGCCATGGTGATTCAGCACTTCTGATTCCGATGCACCCCGCAGCCCAACTGGGATTTTTCCCCCGCTCCAAACCGAAGGCACCACCAACTTGCCACTGCTGAAGCGCCGTGCCGCCGGAACCCAAGTTGTGGAGCGAGAGCTCAAAGGTCTGGAAAGCCTGGAATTTATGCAACGAATTGGGGGGGGTCCCTATCCTATATGCTCCATGGTGCTGGAATATTTTTTCAACATGTTCATATTGATCACCCCCAGGTTTGGTAAATATTTGAGCACCATGGAGCATATGGGATCATATGGGTATGTTTTTTCCCCACAACTGCTTGGGACAAGTGGGCATATAAAGAATGTAATGACCATCTGGGTGGAAAAACATATCACCAAACTTGGAGGTATTTCCCCACCTATAATCAAACGTGGCACTTGAATGGTAATTAATATATGTTTTAGTCGGACATGTATCAAATGGTGGATGTGTTCCATTGCCATGTTTGATGAAGGGGATGGGCAATTTAGGTGTGAAATCCTGCTAACATCCCTAACTGTGTCATTTCACCGTGTCACTAAAAAAAAAAAAACGGTACATCCTCGTGATTTGAGGTATCCATAGAGAAAAAACATTGTTTACAACTGGTAGGGGCTCATCATTGTGGAATGGTTTGTGACACGTTAAACAAAAGTAGTTCACTGCAGCTTTCAACAGGATCCCAGGCTTCACCTGTGTCGGTCTTTGGGACTCCCCCGCACCTGGAAAAACATCGCTTCCACATGGCAAAAAAAATATTTCTGTGTTCGTTCTTTTCTTTATCTCACTTAAACAAAAACAACTGGCGACCCGCAGGGTCAGCCAACATATTCTCGAATATACCAGAAGTATATAAAGAGGTGCATTGGGTCTGAGTGTTTTGGGGTGGTGTTTTCAGTCGGTCGAATCAGTCCTTGGGCAATTTCGTTTTCAATGCCTTGAGCCCAGAAGCTGAAGGGTCAGCTGTGCATAAAGCAATATATGGCACTGGAATTCAATAGTGGGCACATCCAGAAGTCAAATCCTGGGGATATACATACTACATACATTTATATAGTATTAATTTTAGTGTATATACTGTGTATATATATATTGATTGCATATATATTAAATAAATAAAAAATAAACAAATAAATAAATAAAATAAATAAATAAAAATAAATATAAATAAATATAAATAAATATAAATAAATATAAATAAATATAAATAAATATAAAATTAGATATAATATGCATATAGATTTTATCAGTACCTCTGAGTAATGTTTGTCCAAACTCAGTGCTCGCCCAAACTTGAACCACAGTTGGCAGCCCCAACGGCTTGAGAATGTTGGCTTGCCCATGCGCCACGGCGGTGCAAAGGGCTGGCTTCCCCTGCCAAGGTGGAGATGTCTGATGGCAAAGGCCAGATTCCACCACGAATTGGGGTTTCCCCCAAATAAATAAATCAACATGATAGTGGATAATCGTGGATTAATATGGATTAATAGTGGGAGAATAGTGGATTTCATGTTCATCCACTATTATTAACACTGGTTGGTGGTTGACCTACCCCTCTGAAAAATATGAAAGTCAGTTGGGATGATGAAATTCCCAATATATGGAAACATAAAAAAATGTTCCAAACCACCAACCAGATCTAGTTCGGGTTCCCCAAATTCTTGGACTGTCTTTTCATTTCACGGGTTTTTCCCTTCCAATTCTCCAGTTCTGATTTGCGGCAGCCAATTTTTTCGCAAAGCAATGAAGGTCGATGGCTGGCTTCGAAATTCATTGAATGTTTGCATTGTAAAGCTGTGACCTACCTTTGTGCAATTCCGATCTGCCTATTTATATTGCTATCCATCTATCTTATCTTGCGTTCTAGGCCACTATCTAAATCGATCCATTGATCCATCTATCTATCCATCTATCGATAAATCTATCAACCTCTAATTCTTTCTCTCTCTCTCTCTCTCGCTGGGCCAGGGCCATCTATAAATATCAATTCATTGGCCAATCAATCCATCAATGATTCTAACAATATATCTATGACCCAATTTGTCCAATCTAATTATGTATATATGTTGTTATGTTTATGTATGTGCGATTATGACTATGTCCAAAATAGCTAGCTAGATAGCTAGATAGCTGGGTAGCTAGATAGGTGGATAGGCAGATAGGCAAACAGGCAGATAGGAAGATAGGTGCATAGGTGGATAGGTAAATAGGTTGGGGAGATAGGCAAACACGCAAATAGATAGATAAGTAGATAGGTAGATAGGTTCATAGCTGAACATGTAAATAGGTAGCTAGGTAGATAGGTAGATGCATAGGTATATAATTGAGAAATAGGTAACAAGCAAAGAAACATAACAATAACTGAATAGAATAATACTAATAACATTTTATAAACATTTTAAACAGTGTGAACAAATAAAAAAAATAAACAACTAGATAAGTAAATACATATATAAAGAAATAGATGCACATTTACATATATAATATCTATATATGTCAATCAGCAAAGTGATACAAATGCATTTGTTTGAAACATGCACAATATAGACACACACACACATATATATGTATATAGTATCATGTGTGTGTGAGAGAGCGCGATGTGTGCGCTTTTGTGGGTTCACCTCAAAAGGGCACAGTTTTCCATTACAGCCACAGCTCACTATAGATCGCGATGGGAACAACATGGAACAACTATATCGCAAGCGTCTGGCATTTTTCAACATACAAGTAGTAGCTCTGGAAGCCTTGGCACATTTAGTTCAATGATTTACCTATGAGAAATGGATATTTTCATATATTTTCCAGTTCGCTATGTTCAATTACCGGAGCGGATGCGTATAATTAAAGTTACAAACCAATTTAGCTATGGGGCACCACATAGCTAACCCTGGAGTCTGCTAAAGCTTTTCTTATATAATCATCCATTCATGGGTGGTTTTCCCACCCATTCGGCCAGCTGTCGAAACCCACCATCTCACCACTTCTTCCCAATTTCAGGAGGCGGTGATCGATCGTTGCCTACAACTAGGTGAGTCCTGTACAAACTGGCGACCCAACAACCAGTTGTTGGCAGAAAACCACGACGAAAACGCCAAACTCTCACTGCTAGAAGTTTGGATCCATATGCATTGTACATGGCTCATCTTGGAGACCAAAAAAACATGATTCAACAAAATTCATCTTGTAGCATACAGCCCCAAGTATGGGAAGACATTGTGAACCGAAACCGAATGAAATGAACCCGTTTGCAGTAAAATCAACTACTGTAACAGCAACCACATTGAAAGGGAAGAGTTTTTATTTCAATCTCTATACTACCCACTTTACATCAAGCGACTTTCTTTCTCCTCTCAGCCAGCTTCTCTCAGCCTATCTGCCGTAGGAGGTGTGTCTATGAGGGGGGAAGTTTTTCAGCACAAGTTCACCTTGAACTTCCCCTCAAACCACGGAGAGAAATCGCTGTGTCAGCCATGGCCATGCCGGTAAGTATTCATTAAAATTCATTTGCATCTGACAAACCATGCCATGCTGACCTCACAGTATACATCATCATACTTCCACTCAAAAGAACTGGTTGTCGCTTATTTCAAGGCCTTGTTGGGCTTCAATTCTTGATCGGAAAAAAAACATGTCTCATTGTTTTTGAGATACCCGGCTGGGTGTTTCAATCCTGGCGGCCTAATTTTGCTTTCTTTGGGACCATTTAATTTAGAAATCCCACCCAACTATGGTACGATTGGGGATGATTGATTTTGACCATGGGCTTTGCATGGGTTTGCCACATGATATAACATATACATATATAATATATATATATATAACAATAATATTTATATAAATATTAAAAAAACAAGAATAACACATTTACATAATAATATATTGTAATATATTATATTATATCAAAATAAAATATATAACATACAATATACCTAATAATAGCTATATATATAATAACTATCTATCTATATATATATATACATTTGAGGTCTGGTTTGAGGGCCACGTGGCTCAAAGGGTACCCTATAGATGGAAAATGTCTACCTGGACAGCCAGGTCTACCAGGTCATGTGAGGTCATTTTCCATGGTTAAATGACCAAGGGATAAATCCATCCCTCAGGGATTAGTGATCTTTCTTAGTTTTTCAATCACATTAAATCAACACGTTTGATATCTTTAGTGGTTAAATATTGTTGGGAAAAATCCCTACAACTTTTGATGCTAAAGTTCCGTTTTTGTTTTGTTCGGTTTTGCTCCTTACAAACAGCTCAGACCTGATCCCCTGCATAAAATGCCAAGTGCCGGGGGGCGCCTCCGAATGCGAATCCGTAGCC
This sequence comes from Cladocopium goreaui, assembly GCA_947184155.2. Lineage (NCBI taxonomy): Eukaryota > Dinophyceae > Suessiales > Symbiodiniaceae > Cladocopium > Cladocopium goreaui. The sequence goes on along the minus strand of CAMXCT020000347.1, from coordinate 312,012 downwards.
ACCTTTCGGGGCCGTCTCCCCAAAGACCTCTGGGCCAGTTTCGTCCTCAAGAGGGTAAAGTTCCTGCCTGGGCACGGATTCCGAGGGGCTGCCGAGGAGAAAATGTTCCTCGAATGGCCAAATTTCGACAAGAATTTTGAATAGCAGTGATATATTTTCCATGTTTAAGATTGCAATGTTACTTTGTTACATCAAAATGTTGGAGTGTGTTTTGGTGTTAAACAACGTTTTGTTTGTTTTTTCCGTGGCCATCTCTGTGAAAAAAGGGCATGCACTTTTTCATGGCAATATATAAAAAGCATCAAGAGCCTCCATTATGAACCATTCATTTATACAATATCAAATAATAGCAAATAATATTAATATATAGCAATAGATCATAATAACTGGGGAAAAGATGCCGAATCATGATTTTCTCACTATCAAAGAGCAGGATGTTACGAACCATTTGACCTTTTTTGATCCTTTTTGTTGGTTGCCGATACTGTGTAAAACCACACCCCCTAGAAACCACGGTTTGGCAGGTGGATTTTCACTTACTTGGGACCATAGAATGGGTGCGTTTTTTGTTTGAATGGGGGACGGGATCATACTATTTTCTATTTTCATGACCTCTATGATTATATAATCGTCAATGTTCACTTAATATATTGGTAATTTTCCACCATCTAATCATCCACATTCATCGATGATCAATAACCTCTACTTATGCATTCGTAGCTTCAACTGGCTCCCCACGGCGAATAGGGAATATTCGGATGCCCTAACCGCTCCGAAGCGCGAAGCGCTAGCACTGGCTAGAAAAGTTTTACTCATACAGTCATACAGAATCATACACGAGTAATACTATATATATATATTATAGTTAGAATTATTCATAGCAATATTCTAAAATTAACCAGAGTTGTGTCTTTTGTCATAACCTTAAAGAAAAAATACATGTCAAAAGGATTGCATTGGTTCCAACATACACCGCTCTGCTGTCAGCCGCTCACTTCTTTTCTTGCGATGCCACACTGTGAAATGGTTGACTGCGCCGAATGCAGGAAAGGTTGTAGCGTTGGAGAAACACCACAGGCCAACAAGACATGCAAAGACATGCGGCGGACTGCCTCATCCAGAGATAGATCTAGAAAATCAGCTTCATCCAGAAATGGGTCTGGTGAAGCAAGCAGTATGAGCCAAGGCATGCTCTAAAGGGCCTAAGTGGAGAAAGAAAACACCCCCTGCTTTTCGGATAGCAAATGATCAGGCGGCAGAGACGCTCTGCAAAGCCAGTCGCTGGCACCGGCAATCACACTGGTGACAAACCAGCTGCTGCCTGCAGCCCACGGGTGGTGTGGGTTCGGGAATCAAAAAGGAAATCCCTGATCTCTCACCGAGCTATGGTCACAGGCATGGATTCGAACCTGAAATGTCGCCACATGCAATTTTGACAATCATCTTTCTTGCACAAACCCATCCAGGCCATGAAAGAATCGAATGTCAAAAGGATTGCATTGGTTCCAACATACACCGCTCTGCTGTCAGCCGCTCACTTCTTTTCTTGCGATGCCACACTGTGAAATGGTTGACTGCGCCGAATGCAGGAAAGGTTGTAGCGTTGGAGAAACACCACAGGCCAACAAGACATGCAAAGACATGCGGCGGACTGCCTCATCCAGAGATAGATCTAGAAAATCAGCTTCATCCAGAAATGGGTCTGGTGAAGCAAGCAGTATGAGCCAAGGCATGCTCTAAAGGGCCTAAGTGGAGAAAGAAAACACCCCCAATGTAATTTCCCCAATGCTACAAAATCAACTGCATCGCAGCAGACAGAGAAGCAGCCGCGACTTGAAGAAGATCTGGCATTTCGGCTGGTGCCAACATCCAGCCTTGAGATTTGGACCATTCATCAAGCAATCCTCTCCGGGATAGTCCATCCGAAGGGTTAGCATCAGATTCTATGTATTCCCAAAAAATCCTACAGTTAAGGCGTGCAAAAAGCAAATGCGCCAAGGATGAAATGAAACACAAATCGGACTGAGAGCTACTGCCAATAGTCAAAATCTGACATGCTGCTTGGTTGTCAATATACCACAGAATGTCACGTCCAGCCATACGAGAGCCCAGATTATGAGGCACAATGACACTAAGCAAGGCTTCACAAGGTGTAATTTGCTGGTGTCTCTGCTCAAACAATCCTAAAACATGGGGCTCTAACGTGCCTGCCATTCCAATTGGCGGGCATGACGCAGCTGCATCAAACAGAACAAAACCAATTCCTGCCACTACATCAGCGTGCAAATCATAGGAAGCATCAGAGTATATGCGCAAAGGTGGCAATGGAGCTTGCAAAACTTGAACTTGCCGAGGCCCAACAAAAACCGCTAACAGTGAATGAAACTGTAGTGAATCTCTCAACTCATGGGTCAAAATTTCGGAGGTATCAGGCTATTGGCGCTTGACAAGTGGAGCTTGTCCGCCACGAGCACACTTACCATATGTACCAGACGCAGACCATCCAAACTTACCCCGCAGTTTAGCTGCTTGACCAGATGTAAGTGTGGAAGATTCAAAAACAGATTCGATATCAGCTTGCACGGCTTCCCGGAAACCGGGCTTCAAGTCAATTTCTACTACCCCTTCGATATCAGCTTGCACCTGCTGGGGCGGCTTCCCGGATCGCATGCACCTCTCTTGTGATGGCTTGAGCAAAGCCGTTGCCACTGGCTAGATCGATAATACCTGAATCATCGAAGAAGTGGGCAACAGCACAACCGCAGAACCTGCGAGCCATGGCAGTCAACAAGGCAGGCGTCCTGTTGAAATTCAACACTGATGAAGAGAGACCAAATGGCAAACCATTCAGCACAATGAAACGAACATCTTGAAGTTCAGGGTGCCAAAAAGCAACGCAGGAACAACAGCGATGGTGGGGATGAACCGGGCATTGGCGATATGCATTTTTCATATCCTCAGTGCCTAAAACAAAATCACACCAGTCTGGCAAATGCGATCCCCTGGTCGCCCAAAACTGTTGGACAAGCTGGCAGGTATGACGAACCACTGCAGGCACAACGTCCACAGTGGTGGTGTAGATAGTCTCGCTTTCCCTGCTTGCAGAGTTGTGCCCTGGCCTCTTTCCAGAATCTATGCATCTCAACTTTCCACAGCTTTGAACATGAATAAAACGTTCCATAGGTCTCCACATGCCTACACCAAACTTCTGGTTCAACTGCTGCTCTGTGAACATCCCCTCTGCAAACCCTTCTGAAATCTCCTGCTGTGTCATGCTCAAGAGGTCAGCATCATGCAGACCTGACTGGACTCGGCGCTTCATCGCTGCCAAATTTTGCTCTGCTGACTGCCCCAACAAGCACTCTTTCCCGGTGGGCAGGTCGCAATTTACATCAAGGGGCCTAAACAAACCAGAATGCTCGACATCCCCGACAATTTGGAAACCTGTGACATATCTCAGGGCATTGGTTTCGTCAGGCCATCGCAAAAGGAGACTACAAATCAACATGAACATGGGCTTCTTCGTATGTGCAACTGCTCTGACTGAGGGCGGCATGTGATCGACGCACTCGATTTCCCAGGGCCTGAGGACTTTAGCGAGCTTCTGCATTGCTCTCAGCTGCTGCAACCGCCATTGGCGTGTGAGCGGTCCAAAGATAGCCATGAAACGACATGCAAAAACCAAGTCCGCATCCAGAACACAATCACTGGAAAAAGGAAAGGGAACTTGCGCTGAAGCTACAATGTGCTCATCCTTGGTGAGGCCAGGGGGGTGAAGCGGGGACACCGCAAACCTTGAGAAACCTGAACCTCTTTGGCAACCAACTGCAATGGAAGATGCACCGGGTGCTTTTTGCTGGGCCCACTCTGGGCCCTGAACTGCTGCAAGCCGACCGTCGAGCTGCGACTGAACCCAAAAAACTTGCAAAGCTGCCAGGGGGACTTGGGCAAGCGCTGCCGCCAAGTCACTTTCACTGCGCTTAAAAGTAATACCTTCCAGAGCACACCTATGCAAAGCCTGGTGAGATACCTGACGATGCGTCATGATTCCAGGAAAATTCTCACAAACTCCTGGCTGGAAGGCTGTCCCAGCTACCATTTTTCGCACCGCATTTTCTCTTGGCTCATACCATGGAGATGGGATATGGCTGGGCAATGCATTTTGACACAACTTCAACAGAGAAACCACGACCAGTGCCAGGCATGGACCATGGGCAACCTTCGCAAAGTCCACATGCCGCAACATGTCCAATTGGGCAATTGCATTTGGAATGCAAAACATCTGCGCCAACTCCTGCGGGTTGGGTGGCCGTTGCGTGCCCCTTTTTTCCAACAGAGGCATGCTTGCAAGCACTTGGGACGTGGAATGTTCAAGGGATGGCCAACATGGAAAGGGCTGCGTGCTGTGTTTCACAAAACCATCTTGAAACCAAATTCTTTTTGGGCAAGGCTTCCCCCGGAATTCCATCACAACTCCGGCTTCTGATATGGTACACAAAACATTGGGCACTGCAATGTTTGGAGGAAAGGCACAGCATTCTGGCGTAGAAAACCACCACCAAAAACTTGGCCTGGAGATATGGCCAAAGTGCGCCGCCTCTGTGCAGATAGGCCCGAACATCTTAGGCGCTTTGACTTCAGGTGTGCAGGTTTCCACCATGGCAAGGACATTGCAAGGGGAAGTAAGGCCTTTACGCAATTCAGTTGCTTCCTGGGCCAGACGGCAGACTTCCATACTCACTGGGATGGCCCTGCTTGCTATGAAGGGCATTTCTCTACCAACGATAACAATTGACCAAAATGGCGCGTTCTTCCAAACGTGTGGCAAATGGCTAAAATGAAACGAATTCAGCTCTGGAACGACGAGGCAATGGGAAAACAAAAACCTTGTCGTGGCTTGAAGGTGCTCAGGGCCCCCCACTGCGACATAACAAAACTGCAACCCCAGCGCTGTAAAAGTCATTGCAACGCTGGGGATCTCATCGCAAATGGAAACCAAAAGTATGGGACCACGTTGGCACACGACGAAAGGTAAAGTCGGTAAGCCTCCTCGACCAACCCACCTGGCAAAAGGCGGCTTCTTGGCATCATTTCCTAAGGCCAGTGAAACACGGCGAATTGGCATTTCATTTTCTCCCCAACTCCGCGCTAGTCAAGCGCGATAATGGGGACATTGCAGCCGGGTATGGCCGGTGGAGGCACATGGCTGGCCGTCTGGCTTCACAACATCGCAACAATGCTTTCGTTTGTCAGGGCATTGCTTCTCACTGGGGCATCCACGCTGATCATTGTATCGCTTGCACGGCACCTGACCAGATGGGAGAACTCGCAATGTTCGCTCCTTCTTCCGCTTTGGTGTTGATGGAGCTTCGGCAAGGCGGTCAATCGCGGCTGGCATGACAGCGGGCATGGACCACGCAACTTCAGTTCGCGCCGAAGCATTCTGCAAAGCCTCTCCTTGACTTTGCCCCTGCCTCATGAACTCCACCATGCAAGCTCTTGGGTTCTCATCCTTGCTCTGCAACCAAACAAGCTGCTGTGATGCATTTGGTACTATCTCCGTCACCTGCCTCAGGCAATAGTCGGCGTATTGCACATTGATGTCCAAAGGTGCAAACGTAACCTGTTTGGATGGACTAGCAATAGACGGCACCTTGTGTGTTCCAGCTAGTGCATACGCATGGGCAAGCACCCGCAGGCTCCAGTAGTAACCTACAACAGTCTTGATCGCTGGCGGCTCACTACTCACTTGAACCATAATATTGGAACCTAAGCTCACAGACTCGCGGCTGGCACCTGCCGAGGCTTTGTACAAACTCATGATCTTCTTTGCTGGGATGACAGTGGGCGCACCACGGCAAAATTCGCGGTACACTCGCCCAAGCAGTGTGTCTGACGGCATCATATGCATATTCAAGGTCACCCCGTACATCGTGTTGAAGGTTTTGAGCAAGGTCTCTTGTGTACCAGAATCAAGGGGGTCATCGCAATCATCAGCAATACCCTCAATTCGCCGCTTGCGAGATTTCTCAACTGTCATATGGGCTTCTTTCCAAGCATTGCGGACTCGAGACAACTGAACCAGGTCATCTTTGCAGGCAGATTTGTCAACGATCAACGTCTTCAATTCGCTCTCATAACTCTGGCTGTCAACTAATCCAACAAAATCAGACAACGACTCGATCCCCAATTTCAGCAAATGGTCTGACATGGCCTCAGAAAGCCTGTTGCGGTTGAGAAGCTGGCTCAACTCATCTTGTTCTTTAGACACTGGGCCTGGCATGGCTCTACCCCACCGGCAACTACACCGCAGCAAAAGAAACCAGACTTTTAATGGTCTACTGTCGACTACCTGTTTTATACGCAGCCGCCAACCCCACTAAACTTGAAACCATAACCAAGGAATCGAACCATCTAAACCAGACACTCCTACACATCTGGTTGGGTCTTAGTAAACATGACTCTGGTGCCTCAGATTTGTTTCTGCGTCTTTGATGTGCTGAGAAAAAACAAAGGACTGCAAGGCAGAATGGAAAAAATGAATAAGTGAATTCACATGCCCAATCCACTGTGAGCAAAGGAGACTCACCATGGAAGAAGGCAATGCTTGCCCTGCAGCAACCCCACACCAGCACTCGACATTGGACATGATTTCTCTCCCCACTTTCACAGAACTCTCCACGCAACAGCGCTCTTCCAACAAACATAACTGCAGGGACCTTATTGAGAAATACAAGTAAAATCCGCGAATAGCCTCAGAGAGGTAGACAAAACATCAAAAAGGAAGGAGAAGAACAAAGGCATTTCAGGACACACAGGCAATAGGGGTTTGTAAACCTCGCAACTCAAGCGTGTGTGTGTATGCGTGTGCATGTGTGCATGTGACTATGAAACAAAGCATGCTCAAACGCCAATCTTGTGGCGCGCAACACGCAACTGAAACTGTGTCATGGATTCCTCCTGTCATGAGGCACTCGACCATCGCTCCGCCTTTTTTTCGGCTCGGGCGCAAAAGCATCAGTACGTGAATGGGCACGTCTGTGGCTGGAAGGAATAAGAGCGCTTCCAACAAGAAACAAGGAATACACTTAGTCAGCGTGCAAAGCCCTGACAACCCGAGAAAAATGACTGGGGGCACTAGCCAAACATCGCGAACACATGTCCAAACCTGGTGTAATGCCGGATCCCCATTCGAAAGTTGCATTTGGAAAAGGTGATTGACGACAATACGGTGTCGGTGACACCTTGCAAGGCGCGCGGATCAAATGTACGACACCCCTGGGGAGCCGAAACCAATGCAACTCACGAACATCCAGACTCTCAGAATCAGATAGGCTAGAACTGCTATCTTGGCTATTGCTGCTCTCACAATCACCCACGGGTGACTTCGCTTCGCTTTCTGTAGCTCCAACCGGCAGAGCATTCACTGTTAAACTACCAACAAATTTATCCAAGGCTTTAGGCCAAGTCCATCCGCACTGGCCAATCGTTTGCAGTGTTGGGCTTTTGGGGCCTGACTGAACAATATGGCAAACTACCTGCAGCAACAAGGACTTAGAGTGTCCGGCTGTCAACACACGATCATGCGCATACAATTGTGCCATCTGAAGGGGCTCCTTTTCATGGTGCTTTTGAGAAACACTTTCAGACCAGTTCCCCAAGTGGCGCGCCACTTCAGGAGGTGTGCGAAGCACTTCGGCAACTGACAGTAGAAAACGTCTGAGGGAATATGTTGACACAGTCTGCACTTCAGCATTTGATATGCCTGCGGCCAGCAAAACTGACCGCAAAATATCCACAAACTTACCCCTAGACATAGGCCTTTGGCTCCACGTACTACTGGCATCCAATCTTCCAGAACTACCGAAAACCAAGTCAGGGATACAGAAAGACAAGGAAGGCTCTTGCTCCCTCAAAGCAAGAATAGCCCGGACTGCCAAACCCAAGACATCTTTCCATTCGCCTGCATGTAGTGGGGCGGCCCATTCAAAAGCTGGCCGAACCCCGCGCTTCCGTGACTTCCCTTTGTAGCAAACTGCTCGCACCATGTCATGATCAACGCTCAAATCTTTGGAACGTTGTACATGGGCAAACCGCAAACAAGCAAATAGTGGAATCAAACCAAAGGACGCAAAAGTTGCTAAATTGGTATATGCCCCGGAGGCCAAGCGACACAAAGTTTCCAGAGCATGCAACGACAAAGGCTGTCGCTGCCGAACAGTGTGACTTTCACCCGGTCGATTCCAGACTCCTAACAGGGGGTCCTCAAGTGGGAAAGGCAAACCTATGGTGCGCTTCCACCACCGCAGCTGTTGGAAAACACTGGCTGCAGCTGTAGGACCCCCACCGTCAACTTCCTTCAGAAACGCATACAAGGACTTGGCATCAGGTGACAAGAGAGCTCGCGCACCGTTGTGATGAACTAGGAAACTATTCCATCTTCTCAAGCAACTCAACCTGGCACCTAAAGTTTTCTCCTCAAAGACTTGCAGCTTCTTGCAAAATGCCTCTTTGGCAGCCAGAGGGTCCGCTTCCGCTAATGGCGACCACAGAGCACCTTGAGAACCCATCGCTTGGTAAACATCCCAACACACTTCAATCATATTAGCTTGACCCTGGCAATACTTAAGGGCTTCAGGCAGAGTCTGCGCTCGCGACCATTTGAAAGCACATGATTCTGTCAAAAGAACTGCAGGTTTCAGGCGCTTGCTGGTGGGCAGCTGGAGCTGATCCGAACGCAGAGCAACATGGGGCTGGCACCGGTTGGCTTGACGCAATGCACCTCGAGCCACATCAATGTACCAACCTGCTTCTTCATCGTCAATGAATCCTTTCAAAGCGGCCTCCAATTCTGCCGCGGTCAGTCCAGCCACATCTGCGTCACACTCAAAGCCAGCACCGCGCAATCGAGTCAGGACAGCTTCATGTATGGATTGTTTGAAGAAAGGCGAAAAATCCAGCACCTGCGAAGGAAGCGGTGGAGTCTGCCCATCAATTTGCGGTGAAGAACCGCTGGGCAACAGGGAACGCACACCACGGACGCGATGGAAATGTCGTACCATGGGCCATGGAAAAATCAAAAAGGAAATCCCTGATCTCTCACCGAGCTATGGTCACAGGCATGGATTCAAACCTGAAATGTCGCCACATGCAATTTTGACAATCATCTTTCTTGCACAAACCCATCCAGGCCATGAAAGAATCGAATATCAGTGTCATTTACCATCCGGCAATCAAACGTCGCACAGGAACATGTCCCATCTATAGATGCTTACCCAGCTAGACCTCCATTGGCCATACTTGGAGAATCGTCCCACTTCCTAGGTGGTAAACAACCCTAGTTAGTATGTCCCGGATTAGTGGGGATATTCCAGTGAACGAAGCCCAGTTACCGGTGGGAAGACTGATCCGTTAGAATACTCATCACCTCCATCATCAGGCATTCACATGTTCATTATATATATATATATAAATATCGACATACAAAAAATAGATGAACCAGTTGATCGTTGTTTCACCACTGTTAATGCATGATTAACATTCATAAACAGCACTGATAAAAACACCATTCACCACCATGATTTCACCACTAACCAGCCATTGCATCCGAGTTGCATCACCTCATCCGCCTTCTCCGCCACCTCTGCCCCGCGTGCCATGCAAGCCTCAAGCTCATCCACGAAGGAGACGCGCTTGAAACCTCCGGGCTGGCCGTGGGTTTTTTTGCCCAGGGAGAAAGATCTGAGAATGGGGGATTCACAAGCATTAGGGGAATTTGACCATCTGACCTCATTAAAAATTGGGATTTTACTTGTGCCATCTTTAACGGATAAACATTCATGGGTTTGATCATACGAGCCCCGGCGTGAACCTATGCCATTTACTAGAACTTGCGCCAGCCGCATGGCACACCACTTACGCCAGACATCAATAATCTTCCGCCAGGTGGAAATCCTATTGGCACACCGACGGTCAAAGTGGACTAAGTTGACAACCATATGCCTGTTTGGACAGTCAGATAATCAGGCAATGTATATACAATTACCACGACTTTCATCTTTGGGAGTATAGTGGGTAAACCCACAAAGATATGACAGGCAAGCATCGTGTGCCTATGCGAAGTGCCAAAAAATACATCAGTAAGTTAAAGTCATAGGCGCTGCCCATGTGGGCCTTTCCCGATAGGCACACCACGATTTGGCACAAGATCTTGTCATCGGCACTTGTTACAACATCGACCCAGTATCAAACCAATAAACACATGGATTTGGAGGCTTTTGTGGTGATATAACTATAGCCATCAACAACTGGGATAAGTGAGCCGTAACATCAACGTTCTATAGAGATGTAATGGGGGAATGAATTTGGATATAACCAATATATGTGATATTCTGGTGTGTCTGGAAATGGGGTATCCACCCAATGGCGAATTTCAACAGGACTAATGACAATTGATAATCAACCAGTGGTTTGAGGGGCACCACATTTTCCATCACCATCATCAAACCTATATTATTGGGCATTTTTGTCTGGAGATTTCTGGAAATACTTAAGTTATGGCTTTGAAAAGGCCCAATCGAATAACCATGGGCTTTTTGAAGCGTTTTTCCGAATCCGCGACCATCCCGTAGTGAATACACCATGATTTTCATTCACCTCGCTGGTACGCTCAGACACCCTGTTGGGGGTACCCCTATATGCTTGAAAGCACCAAATAGTTCCAAACCGACGAGATTCATTTTGTTGACGAACTCCCCATTCTTGCCGATGAATCCGGATTGTTGGTGGAAATCGCATATATTTGTTGGTTCGATCATACCGAGATTTCTCTGGAGAGAATACCAGTGTTTAGATGTGTTTAGCATATATATATATATATGCTATCATCATCCCCAAGTCACCGAGAAACGTTCCCATTCCTCTGGGCTATCCTTCTTGTGGAGGGCTTTGGAGACCTCACATTGTGACATGAGGCGGTGCAATGAACGGAGAACCCGCAACGTCGTCCCTTTATACTGATTGGTCAGGGATTGCCATACTGGATCATGATAATTCCCAATACATTGGTGAGATTTTCTCCCCCAAAGAATCATCAACCACCAAGGGTTTTGAACAGTGCTCGATTGGGAACATGCAAGAGACAGCAATACCCAGGACCGCTTGTTGAAAGGCAAATCAAACAAAATATCATGTCTGTGAATTGTCACAGAGCTCATTGACCAAATAGATCTTCAACACTTTAGGGGGCAATACAGAAATTGGTAAACACCTATTTGGTTAGATACCTGGGTAAAATCTCGTGTAGAATAACCATCGGACTAATTTCTATCTTTGATGTACGGAATCATTTGGAAACAACAATATGTATATATATATACATATGTACACACATATATATATATATATACATATATATATATATGTATATATGTGCATATGTGTGTGTGCATACATATACGTATGATACGTATGTATAGGCCTTTCCCCGAAATAAAACACATCCGAAAGCAGTACTCAACATCCAGCTGAAATGGCATTTGACCATATTATGACCATTGAAACTGAGGTAATTTCCTGTGTCAATCGGGTCGGTTTGAAGGTCTACAAGGTTGACCCAGATCTCACCACGGAGCCGCATGCAGCATGCAACACACAACCCCGAAAAAAAAACCTCTGGTAACAGTTCGCTCTGGAAAATCAGGTGTTTAGGTATATACTGTAGATCGAATCATGCTGTTTTATCTACCAACGCTAAAAGAATTACTTGCTAAAATTACCGCGGGGATCCGCGGGGTGCATTCTTGTTACTCTTCAACGGCAGGAATTGAACCGCTTGACGTCTGAACATCCGTTGGAATCCTCGACATGGGAAATCCTGGCCCCGGCTCTTGCCGAAGCACATTTTCGAGAAAGGTCAAGCACAAGGTCAAGATTTTGTCATCGGTTGCTGCCATCAACACCTCTGCAGCACTGGGAATGGGGGAATCCATGGGAATCCGAGTATTGTCCAGGAAAATCAATGGTTTGCCGAAGACACGTACAACTGGTGAATCTTCCATATTTTTGTTTACTGGAAAGTCCTTCATCATAATTCATGTTTTAAACCAATCCCCTTGTTTCAAGTATGGAAGTCTGTGAGAAATCATCCTATTTCTATGTTTGAACATTGAACATGACTGACACCACCAGAAATCATCCAAGGCATCGGTCTAGCCATTGAAAATGACCATTTTCAAATTCGAACTGGTGATGTTCTAGTTCCTTACCTGAAGTAACCAAAAAGTAAAGTATTCCTTATCTAATTTCAAGAGGAATGAAAAGCATGATGATTCAGCACGGGTAGGTACATATGACACTTTCTATGGGTACGGTACGGTGGGTACAGAGTCTTGGTACGCTGGTGCGGTCTCTTGGTACGGTGGGTACGGTAAGGTGGGTACGGTGGGTACGGTGGGTATGGTACGCTGGGTACGCTAGGTACGGTACGGTGGGTACGGTGGGTACGGCACATGGGGGTATACGATGGGTACGGTACGGTGGGTGCAGGTACGCACCCACCGTACCCACCGTACCGTACCCACCGTACCGTACCCACCGTAACCCACCGTACCTCCCGTACCGTACCCTGCGTACCCACCGTACCGTACCCACTGTACCCACCGTACCGTACCACCGTACCCAACGTACCGCACCCATCACCGTACCATCATTTTTAAGGACCGTACCCCCGCACAGAGCATTACTCTTGAAATTAGATAAATAGTATTCCACTTTTTTCTCACAGACCTGCCACACAGACCCCGGCCAGACCCCCGCAACCCCGTGAGGGACATGTAAGGTCCTACATAGACATAGCGGTCAATACCTGTGTCAATGTCAATATCACATTACCCTCTGGTGAACGTTTACATAACTATGGAAAAAATCCACCATTTTTAATGGCTTTCCATCAACTATTTCTATGGCCATTTTCAATAGCTTTATGTAAACGTTTACCAGAGGGTAACACCCCTTCAAATAACATAGACCCTGCCAGCTGGGACTGGAAGATTCATCCCAGGGGCCGGTGGCCGCATGTGAAACAAAACAAATCCCAACGGTTCTCGATTCGTTTCCTATTAAAATACATTAAACCATATATATATATATACTTTGATTATATCATATTATATCTTGCTTGAATCATATCTTTTATTTCTACTTGGATCATTGGATGATCACTTACTGTAACAGAACCCCCTTATCATCCCTTTACATACGAACTGTCATTGAATTATCTCTTAACATCTGGTCGCTTTTTGCTATTTCGCTTGTAGCTTGCCCTCCACCGGTTGCCACCAACCGGTCGCTAGGAGTCGTGCGTTGCCGTCAACCGGTCCCTCCCCGGCCTTGATGGTTTCTAGGATATCCTGGTCCATCAATTTGTCCAGAATCACTTCTTCTTTCTCGCTGGTGTTTGCCAACGCAAAGGCCACCTGTTTCGAAGGCAACTGGCAACACGTTGGTTTAGCGATTTGTCGAAGTAAATGGTGTTCCTTGAGCCGCTATATTTATAAATATCGATCTGGGAAAACTCTAAGTTCAATAGCATGTCAAATCGCTCTTCATATCTCTTCATAAATTTATAAATCCAAAAATGGGTGTCCCACTTTTTCAGACACAAATGTATAAATAAGCTATGTGTAAGGTATACATTCAGCTATGTATCAATAAGCTATGATAAAGACCAAAGAAAACCTACCATGTGCTTAGAACATGTTAGAACTCTTGGTAGCTCCAACTGGCTCTCCATGGGTCGTCGGGAATATGGATACCCCTAGCTCCGAACCGCTCCCTCCTGGCCACTGGATAGCTAAAACAAAATAAACATATCAGAGAATTTGCGGTTTCGAGCCTCCTTGCGCACGCTATATTCCGTGTCGCGCGCGCGGTGCAGCATGGCGCTGAAGAGACCACTCTCAAAGACCTGCACATAGGTCGTGTGGAAAATGCACGGGATTTGAAAGGAAGTGTTGAGTTTTCAACATCAAAAATAATGATAAAAACCGTTTAACAATGTTTAACCATCAAACATGGAGGCAAATGATGATGAACCATGATGTATTTGTTGCCGTGAAAATAGGGATTTGACCAAATTTGACCCAAGGAACAATGGGGATATGTTGGAGTTTAACCAGCCACAAATGGCTATTGACCATGATTTGCCATCATGTAGCAAGCAAAAATGAGGAACTTACGGGAATGACCATCAGGAAATCCAATCGTCCAATCTTTACCCTCTGGTAAACATACAAAAAGCTATGGAAAATCACCATTTATAATAGGTAGATCAACTACAAATGGGCCAATTTCCATAGTTATGTAAACGTTTACCAGAGGGTAAAAAAAAGCTTCGCACCTGATCGATTTGATCAGTGGTGCCAGCGCAAATGTTCGAAATCATCCAGCAGCACTCCTGGCGGATCTTGTTTTTCTGACTGCCCAGCCTTGGTCGATCATCCCAACATATCCCGATGGAACACTCCCAAAGTTGAGGGATGTACCCTCTGGTAAATTAACTTGTTGACCCTGGCAGTTGTTGGGGTTGGAAGACTAGTGAAACCATTAAAAATGGGTGATTTTCAGGGTCCAACTGTTTATTTACCAGAGGGTATATCAAAAACCTTGCAAATACCATTGCCATGGCAAGTACGCAAGACCACTTTTTGGGATCCCTATGGCGTTTCCATTCGTTTGATGACACAACTTGGGCGTCACCAAGGAGCAATCTCTGCATAGTGTCCTGCCATCAGCCAGGTGGCTGGCTGGAACACCCTTGCACTAAATGGAGGTTGTGATGGGAAAATCATCTATCAATTGAGGTTTATAGCTGGCAAAAACATCTATAGATAACTCACGTTCTTGCCATAGAAAATAAATAGGGTGCCCCTAAAATCCAATATATGGTTTGTCACCATTTGTGATGACAAGCTGGCACGTGTGGGTTTTGCGCAAACCCCAGATTTTTCACAATGTTCAAAACTCAAAACCCTCATTCCAGGATGCTGGTTGAACCGGATCGGGATTCCGATAGGCATCATCATTTGCTACATATATATTGGTTTGTAAAACTCAGTCTAACCGTCTGTAATCATGTCTCATCATCCGCCAACAGGGGTTTTGACTAGAGTTGGTTCTACCTCCCATTACAAAAACAACAACAACAACATCCACATAAATACAGAATCTACGAGTACAAATGGTTGGCTAAGATTCGCCCATATGAACGATATAACTTACCTGTCTCCAAATGTTTGATAGTCCAAAACCCACAAATCACCCTGTGGTCGTTTTTCATGGCAGTAAAATCCCGCACAAACTGGTTTCATCATGCTTCAACACTGCCAGTTACCAATCA
Organism: Cladocopium goreaui; assembly: GCA_947184155.2. Lineage (NCBI taxonomy): Eukaryota > Dinophyceae > Suessiales > Symbiodiniaceae > Cladocopium > Cladocopium goreaui. The sequence goes on along the minus strand of CAMXCT020000347.1, from coordinate 296,615 downwards.
TGCCCTCATATTGGTTGAACACCATATACCATCACACGAGGGTTGGGATTTTCCAACACTCTCCATCCTTTTGATGGTTGAACATCATAAATCCCCCATATAAAAATCCCTTATGAATCCCCATAAATCTGCCACTGTCAGTGCTTGGTTGCGAAATCCTGCACCAGCTGATCAGTTGTTTAACCCGTTAGGGTTTCAACCATCCAAGGCGGTGCAGGATTTCTGCAGAAAGTGATGGATATTTCTGCACTTTCAATACCCCATTAAACATTGCCCCATTGCCTTCTGGTAAACTCACATAGCGAACTGGAAAATCACTAGTTTCAGAGGTAAATCATCGACTTGAATGAACCATTTTCATCCATTTTCCAGTTCCTATATGTTTGTTTACCAGAGGGTATCCCCAAAAACATCCCCATCAATTCCACATGAATCCCCAAAATGAATCCCGAAAAAAATCCCGCGTCCCAGGGCTTGCTCCGCAGGAAGAAGTCCGTCTGCATGTCGTCCCCGGTGACCAAATTGGCCGCCGTCCGCAGCGCCGGTGTGACCACCTGTAGGGACTCCTTAGGGTGCGAAACGCGGGAAAAAGCCATGGGAAAAACTCTGGAAACATGGGGAAATCCGGAAATGGTGAACAGTGAACAGTAGGGTTTTGTTTTCATAGGTAATGGATGTGAATGGTGTATGAAATGAGATCTAATGAGTTAAATGCCAATGGCAGAGTTGGATGAGCAACTCTTGATTGTTGCATGGACAATTCTACAAGCAATGGACATCCCTCCCTCTTTAATTTTACATATGTACACACACACAGAGATATATATATACAATAAATGAAAATAACCCCAGAGGAACCCTTCAATAGTGAATGGATTCTTGAGGGGAAATAGGGATTTGCCACCAAAAATGGTGATGCTGATCATTCGAAAACTGATCTAGGGGAAGGCTTCATTATTGTGAAAACCTAAGAGCTTGACCCAAACATTTACAATACCAAACAAATTACCCCCTGGTTATTTCACATACAAGTAGCCATGGAAAATGGCCCAATTGTATACAAATAATTTACGATGATTTCCATTGATTTACCATCAACATAGTGGTAATTTTCCAGAGATACTTTAAATAACCAGAGGGTACAATCCCCCAAACTATACATAAATTAACCCCGCCCCGAGACTCAAATCACCCATCCCAATGTCATAAGTATAATCTTCCAACCCCCAACTCATGGCAAGGTCATCATGTTGATTGGTCCTATTGGTCAGAAAAAGGCCCGTTTGGAATCCCATTAGAACATGGATGTTTAAAAACATAAAACCTATAACAACAATGTTTTTAGTATAACAAAGTATATTAAAGTATCATGTTCTAATGGGATTCCAACAACATATAACCCATACTAGAACAAAGTATAACAACAAACATGTTCCAAGTATATTAAAGTCACATTTCTCACAACATCCAACGAACCTCAAACATCGTAAAGGCTCAACATCTCCGAGGCGCGTGGTTCATGAGCTCGACCAAACGCTCAGAGATCCCGGTGTCCAGCACCACCTGGATATCATGATTGGCACCGTCCGAGATGTAGGAGAAACACCACCTGGGGATGGTGAAAATCACCGTCGAGCCTGGGATTTCACCACTATCAATGGTGATTTTGTGTGGCGTTTTTTTTTTGGTGAATAACAATGGGTTAAACAATGGTGAATAATGGGATGATATGGGATATACCCTCCGGTTATGTCAAAATAGCTATTGAACATGGCCATTTATAGTTGATTTCTCTATGAGAAGTGGTGATTTTCCATAGCTCTGTTAGTTTAGCAGAGGGTAAGCCATTCCCCAAGAATGAGTCTCAACTCAACCATCCTAAGTATGATCAGGTATGATTGAAAAACCAGATTTGAAAGAACCAACCGGTTATGTTGGGAATTCATCTGCTAAGCTGCTGGAATTTGGCTGAAAAATCGCGGGAATCTTTGGCTGAGAATTCATTGTTTTTTTGTACAGCAGCTGCTCTTTTCTTGGGATTACCCCTCTGGTAAACATACCAAAAAAGTATGGAAAATCACCATTTTTAATGGGTAAATTCACTATAAATGGTGATTTTCAGCAGCTATGTTAGTTTACCAGAGGTTATTTTAAACATTGGGAAATCAGCTGCAAATACATGGCATACTGTATCTGAGAATTTCGCATTGCATCCCAGGCTTCACTTAGCCTTTCCAGCCGCGGAACAGGGAGTCGACGAGGACCTCTGAATCATGACCTTGGAAAACACCCCAGGACAATCCCTGAGTTGTACCCTCCGGTCATGTCAACATAGCTATTGGAAATGGCCCATTTATAGTTGATTTACCTATTAAAAAATGGGGATTTTCCATAGCTATGTTAGTTTACCAGAGGGTAGATGTTCCTACATTTTTTGGCTTCCTACATTGCTACATTGGGGCTGAACGTTTGGGCTTCCTTGTGAAGCAAATCTCAATACCATGATGGGAAATCACCAAGATTCCCAGATTCCGCGATCTCTAGTGCGGACAAAATATCCCTGAAAAGAAACTCCAAGTTGAAACCTAGTTGAAACCACCTTTGGCTGGTGGAAACTCGTCAGGGTTTATAGTAAACATCATAATCTCCATCTTCCAAAAGGTTCATGTTTGCTTCTGTGTTTCCCCTTTGTTCGCAATGAAATCTCTGTCAAGTAGCATTCAACACCGGCTTGCTGATGCGTAGAGATTTGCATTTAAGCTGAAGTTGCATGTTGCTATAGTTGTAACCTCATGTCTCTAAATCTCGAAACAGCCCTCAGCAGTCACCAAATATATCCAAGCTGGCCTCATTGGGGTGCATCCCAGTGAGTTAGGTATCTATCGCATGTATTTGCTACATGGAATATCCCCACATATAAACGACATATGGGTTGCAAAGCACTTTGGATGTGGGATGCTCATTCAAGTTGTCTGAACATGATATATTTGAAATCATCAAAACAACACCAAATGACATAACAATTGTTATGGTGATGGTGGTTTTGAATCCCGTTTTTTCTCATTAAGACATCTAAACATAGACTATATGGCAGTCAACACCCTGGCAACCCTAAGATAGCTGATGTAGCTGATATGGATGGTGATTTCCCCAGTATGGAGCTGTTTTCAAAGGATTTTCCATGATTTTTGAAGCATCCAGCGAGCCAGCGGGGTACATCCAATGGCTTAGAACCTCATAAAAGTCACCTTCCGCAAGTTGCTCAGGGGATATCGGTCTATCGACAAAGCCAATATGGTAAATTCATACACTTATGGCCATGGCTACCGGCTACTAGTTATAACTGCTTATTTCCATGGGATACGTTCCATAAATGGGGTGACTTAGTACTGAAAAAACATCTTATGACTGGTATTTCGGGCCATAACTGTAACATCCCAGGCATTCCCAGGCGCTGTTTCGCAGTTTCTCGGCGATCACGGGCACGGCGGGGCGCAGCTCCTCCAAACGCGGCTTGGGACGTCCGCGGCAGAGGTTGGAGACCTGGGCGGCAGCGCTGGGCGCTAACCGCGGGGGATGTTTTTTCCGATTTTTCATAGGGAAAATGACTTTTTGTTTAAAGAAACTAAAGGAATGTGATAAAGATTTCATAGGGATGTTATATGGTCTTTTTTGGGATGTAAGATGATGTTATATGATGTTATAATGATGTTGATGGGGTTTAATGGTGGTTTTATTTATCTTGGGGTTGCTCAACTACCAGAGTTTAACTATCCCAAATCCGATGGCAGACTTCATCCAAGCGAAGGTCAGTTTTCCATCCTTTGCCACAACAATCCATCAAATGCTAGAAGTGTTGGCCACATAATTTCTATGACAAACAAAACTGGAATTCATGGTTAGAAGCTCAGTTTCCCATGTTTCATGGTTAAAAAGTGAATGAACCCCCCATTTTGCAACGAGTTTAACTATATGTTAGACCACCATTTTTGCTGAAGCTTTGAGGGGCTGACAACGGAAAAATCGGCCGAGCAGCCGCCCACACGGCGTTGCGCGTGCACGAGAGCTTGTCCGACTGCTGAAGGATGCGCAGAATCGGTTCCAAGGAGCCTTCGCGGAGGCACACGTCGCGGTGCCCCGCGCAGTCCCCGGCCACGTTGCCCAGGGCCCACACACCTCGGGAAGCGGTGAGGGCATCGATGGGTGGTGCTCCAGTTGGTTATTGAGGGTTGAACCATCCAAAATTGGTGACTTAATATGACTTAATAACTTAACCAACAAAAAATGAGTTTAGAGATATTTTCATGAGGATTTTAAAGGGATAGCATCAACATATCATCAACAATATCACTAAGTATTTTTGCTTCACAAAGTTCATCTATACATTTAATGGGGACTGTAAAGCAACACCCATAAGGGCACCACATTGCGACCATAATTCAAAAATCTGGTGCGGGTTGTAAAATATTATATAAATATATATGACATATCAATGACAATTTTGGGGTTGGTTCATCAATCATTTCAATGGGTTTGTGGTGTCACCTCAAACCGAGTGGTACGTCTGGCGGAGATTCTCATGCCCAATCCTAGATACATAGCCTCCCCTCCCAAATGGGCAATGATTGGCATCAAAGTAGCTTCAAGAGATACCCTCTAGTAAACTAATGTAACTTTTGAAAATCACCATTTTTAATGGGTAAATCCACTATTTCTATGGCCATTTTCAATCGCTATGTTATTTTACATTAGTTTACCAGAGGGTAGAACATCTTATTTGATTCCTGTTGAAGTACCGAAACTATCTGAAACCCACTTGACGTAGAAGATCTGAAGCCAGAGGGTCATACTCTTCACCAAATTGTTTTCTCAGATTGTGAAAATTCCATCATGTGGGTGTGTCTGAAAATAGTGTACCCCTAAACCCAATGGTTTTGCTGATCATTATCCCTATTAAATGGCTATTTCATTGGGAATATACCCAACATTTTCAGACAAACCAATGTCCATCTTTTTGACCATCTGAAATGTCTCCCGGGGATTCAACCAACAGCATGTCGGCGACAACTACAGTTAAGATGTTTAAAATGGCCATTGTTTGTCTTAGTTGGTGACCTTTACGCCCTAGAAATCCAAACATGGTTGAGGACGTATATCCTTTTAATTATTTCTTATAGCAGTATAATATATATATATATATATATATTATAGCAGTATAATATATATATATATAATATATATATACACATACAGACATACATCCCCCCCCAAACTGATCCAAAGTGGTTGTTTCTTGGCACAATTTGCCAACGCTAAAATCACAATTTATACATAGCCGTAAAACTCGATTGTTGCTGGTGGTTGATAATTGAGCATAATTCAGCCCCATTCATAAACCTGTACCATATCTTATCATATTTCATCTCCATTTTCACTGTGGAATCCCATGTTGAATCACTCCGAACAGGTAAAACCACACATTGTCCTAGTTGAAACCCCATATATTTTCCATCAATTTTCATTGAACAAACGTAGCATTTCTGGCATCAAAACCTTCGCGAAAAACGACAGGCCTTGCTCCAAAACATCCGAGTTGTCACTCTCTTGCAGGATGCGGGTCACGATGGGCACCACGTCCAAGTTCACCATGGTCTGCGTCCTGGGCGCTTCGGAGCGAGCCATGGAGCCTACGCCTTCCTTCCGTTTAGGTTGGCGCTGAGCTGTTGTGGATGACTCGGGAGTTTGAAGCAACCAAAAATGGTGGTGTTTTTTTGCAAGAGAACGGATGGTTGTAGAGTAAGAATATGTAAGAATAAGATCTTATTATAGTTGCTGATGGTGAAGCCTACATCTATGGGTTGAAAATTGAAAGTGGACGTCTGATGGAGACCCGTAGCTCCTAACAGCTCCCTCACAACCACCGGATAACATACATCATCTATTGACCAATGGACATCTGGAAACCGATGGGAAATCATTCATTCACTGGAACATATGGAAATCCAATGGAAACTCCTTATGAATGGCAAATCCAATTTAGTATATTATATATACATATATATATATATATTATTTTATTACTCTTGATCCATTTAACACAACTATGCTCCAAGATTCTCCGACGGAAAAAACATGTTTCCACTTTTAGGTCTGACTAGCAAGAAGCACATCCCGAATCCAGTTGCTTGGTATTCAGATAGTCTCCAGAGGTATCCAGTTAAATGATCTCCTGGTATTGCCAGGCCGGGACATGGTGATCTTGGCTCCAAGGTGCTACAGTAGCTATGAGAAAAGCTGTCGACTCATGGGCACGGTGAATCTGGCCATTTTCACTTTCACATTACTGGTTGGTGGTGCAATTTCACCATCTTGAAAAATGATGGAGTTCGTTAATGGGAAAAATATGGAAAAGTGACATCCCATATATAAAATGGAAAATAAAATTCATGTTTGAAACCACCAACCAGTTCAGTTTGATTCAAATTAGATCCATTTAGCAAAGGGATGACCCAGGTTCAAAAGGATGAAACCATGCGAAATCGACACGTGTCCAATGTAATCCACACACCCGTGTTTGGGGCGGCCTCCAAGGCTACATGGACTCAGGACTAGGATGAGCTGAATGTCAAGTATAGGTTCATGGGCAGGGCCTCCAACATCAAAATGAAACAAACATGATCGTCACTGTGTCATTGGATATTATTCATGTGAGCAGTGTCACAGTGTCTCCGTGTATATGTGTTGGTCATTTATCATTTCACAAGGCGATATATTTTTAAGAATCTTTAAATCCCTCAAGACCTTAGTGAACGGATTCCTCCCTCGCAAAACAACTTACCTTCTGGTTTTCGTCTGAAAGTCTTCGTGGCTTGTTGATCGTCTGCTATTAGAAGAAATTACTGTAAGAACTTTTAGTGGCATGTGTGGCATGTGGAAGGAATCTCCGAACAAACTCGACATCTACCACCCAGTTTGGGACATTTCGATACATTTCGCTCCTTTCTTCGAACCACCCATCGCCAAACCATGCAAAATTCCGCCAACATCGTCGACTCTGCTCACTGGCCATCTCAGGAACCTAAATTGGAGGTACCTACCATATACAAGGCCTAAATTTCAGGGAATATCCCCACAATTCATATGGCCTTATATGTTACAGTACCCCCATTTTAGGATCCTGCAGATCTCCCTTTGATCTGCAAGGGGCTGCTCTTGGCTACCCGAGACGATGTTGCAAATGGCCCACAGAGCCCTTGGATGGGCTCCATGGACTGGGATGGGATGGTGGAACGTGGTGGAACCCTTGGGAACCCTTGGGTCTCGAAACGTGGGATCAACCCTAGATATGTGGTTTACGTGGTTTCCTGGGTCTCAAAATTTGGCTCACATCCCAACAGCGCAAAACCAAATTTTTCCATAGCTGTGTAAGGACCTGGCTGCTCGTGTTCCTGGGGTAAACTATGGTATATAAACTCAAATTGAATGGCTTTGCCATTATAGTTTTATGGTTTCCGGATGCTACAGGATGCCTGAGATTGAGGGAAAATAAGGATCTTGCGCGCTCCAAACCTCAAGCCCACCAGCTCTGCCACCGGACCAGGATGTTTTTTTCTTTTTGCAGTTGCTAGCTCTTGTGGCTTCAAGAAGTTTCACTTGATTCCTAATTTTTGAGAAATCTTCAAATTAATCATGCGTCGTGCACCAGCATCCCCTCCATATATACAAATATAACGAATCATCGCCTCACGTCGCCTGTCGACTTTCAAGCCATAAAACCGTTCCTTGACTTGGTGCCGCACAAAGTCATCGAAATCCAATTCTTGGAGTTCTTCGATCAACTGCTTGTGGGTCATCATCCAGTGCAACTCCTCTTCGTCAATCGGTGCTATCGGTGCTGCTTTTTTTGTGGTGTGCCTCGCAAGCGGCATTCGAGCCCCCAACTCAGCCAGATTTGTCGTCTTGGCCACTTCTCTGCGATTGGCTGTATGCTTCTTCTTCTTCTTCTTCTGAGGTTTCCCTTCCTGGTGGGTGGTGGAGCCCCACACAAACTCCATAAACCGAAAACTTGGGGATTTTTGAGATCATCAGGGATTAAAGCACAGGAAAATAGCGGACTGGATAGAAACATATGTTGAAACATGTGTAAACATGTTGAAACATCTTCATCCCCAGCTTCCTCTTTCTTCTCCAGGGCTTCCATCACCTCCTTAGCCTTGGCCACTGGGTCCACCGGATGCCGCTTGTCGCGATGTTTCTTCCTGGCGCTGGCAGCCAGGGCGATGCCCCGGTGGCTCAGTGCCCAGGTGCTACCGGCGAAGCCGCCGGCGAAGCCGAGGACCCGGAGGATGTGGGCCCCGCCATGGCCGCGTGGTGGGCACGGCCGCGGGTGCAGCTGCACCGCGGGGGAAGGGAGCGATAAGGTGGCCATGGAGGAGCTGCGGTTTTTGGCGGTCCATGTGTTGGATGGGGAAAGATGAGAAATAACAAGGAGGAACCGTCTACGTCAAGATTCAAGATGATAGAGAGCTCTTCACAGTCATAAGTCACTCACTGTTGGTGGAAAACAAGTTCACAAAAGAAAAGATTGTGCCATTCAAATATATTTGCCGCGCCATCCCGGCTTGCTGGCAAACTTCCAGGCATACCGTCAAGTTGGTCAACTAATCCCCCAAGCCGCACCGTGTAACAAATGATGCCGAGCTGCTCAAATTGCAGCTTGGGGCTCTCCATCAACTGGGCCAATTCCAGCAATCGCGGGGCCACGCCACTGTCCAAGATCTTGCCAATGGGAGGATCTCGCTCAATGCCTAGGTCTCAATCACTGAGCCAGGGAGCTCCCGCTGGCTCCCAAGTCCATTGTCTTAAATCTACAAAGGAGATGGAAATCATACAGGTATCTCGCTTAGACATGTTTTTTTTGGCATGTCTAAAGGATGCAACACCCAAAAAAAGGCTTGAGACCCAAGAAATGGCCAATGCCAACAGCCCATCTGTGAATTCCATCTATATGGTTATGGGTCAAGACCATGGTACCCTAGGTACCCTAAGATAGCTGGTTTAATGGATGTTTATTCCCAAAAATATGGTAATTTCATAGGTATTGACTACCCATCCCCATATCTCCAGGCTTCACTGGTCATCACTGGTCCCCAATGGAGATCTTCCAAGTTGCTGAGGAGTTTTCGGTAGTTGGTCGCCGCATCCAACTGATATTCTGGAGACGTAGAGCGGAGCATAGCCTTCCTTTGGGCACGGGGCACCGTGGCTGAGGGGGCCCTATTCTTGCCCCAAAAATGGGAATATAGGAAAATTAATTATCAATTGGTATATTATGGGATATTGATAGGATATATAACCAACTTAAACTTGATATGATATGTGAAGTTTGGCTGTCTGCAATGGGGTATACCCACCAAACGACAATTTTCATGGGGAAATTGATGAGAAACCATTGGATTTCGGGTATCCTGTTTTCAGACAAACCCATTTGGCAAAATTTGGATGGGAAAAAACACACTGGGAGTGAATTATTAATAACCGAATCAATCAAAATAGCTACAAAACCAAAAAGTCAACCAACATGTCCCTATATCATTGACAAATCACTCATGAAGTCGCAAAAATTGATCATTGATGATGTGACATCCAAAAATCAGCGTTTCGCCCAAAATTATCCCAACAACCAAAGTTTTGCCATGATGCTGGCAGGCTCATTGCATCCAAGAATTCTGTCACTGAACGCCACTGTACAAGTCACAATCCCAGAAATTCACTCTGGTCAACTGGTGGTTTGAAATCCTGGTTTGAAAGTTTAAGATCATTCTACGATGAACAATGATTTATCGCTAGAGCTTTGTGGCTGCCGGAAATACCTGCCTAGCAACCCAAGTCAACATGTGTAAAAATCATCCACTTTATCCATGTGTTCCTTCACGAGTCCATCAAACCGGGGGGGAAAACACAACGCCCCACTGTAAACTATGAAAACTAGGTCTAGTTCACCCCCCAGTGCCATCACTAACCAACCATTCAGAACTCCAAGGAGTTCTATAACTAAACTCAGCACCTGCCTATATCATATTATAGTTACTACCCCGGTGATTATATGGAGGTGTCCCAAACAAGCCATGGTGACCACCAAATTGGAATCCAAGCCATGGTAACGACTACGAAACCAAGCATCAGGGTATCAAGCTGATCCGCCACCGGCTGATCAGGATCCAGTTTCGGAATCTGTTGGGTGACCATGAGGACCTTCGGGGAAGGGGGAAAAGGCCGGAAAATTGCGTGAAAATCAATGGGTTGACTATAGGATTTATATGGATTTGTGGTAGAGAATGGTAGATATATACAATTTATATATGGGGTAGATACATCTAAGTAGGATTACTTGGACTTCTCACATGCTCTCATTGGATTGGTGTAGTTGGGAAAAATCACCAACATCTGGGCGATTCGCAGGGGATTTACCAATATACACGTTCGTTAAGAAACGTTTTTATCAAATCATAGATTGGTTTCGTTGGAAGACTTACTCCAAACACTTCTAAAACTTCAGACTTCTTAAATCCTTTAGGATGCCATTTTTTGGCAAATAATTTTTTTAATGATTTATTTATGGTTTGAATACGATTTCCATTTATGATTTTTTTATGGGTTCAAATTGTGGTTATGATTTTTTTATGGTTTGGATATGATTTTTTTATGGTTTTGGATATGATTTTTTTATGATTTTTTTATGTTTTTTTAGTCCTCAGAATCTGGTTTTCAGCTATAAAAACTCGAGAAATTTTCGATTTTTTTTATGATTTTGCTAGAGTTTCCTTTTCCCCAAAGCCTTTTCAGCAGAAAATTTGATTTTGGAAGCAAAAGCGTAAAAAAGTCGTAAAAAAATCGTAAATGCATCCAAGGTCCCCAGAATCTGGTTTTCAGCTAAAAACTAGAGAAATTTTCGATTTTTTTTATGATTTTGCTAGAGTTTCTCTAGGAAAATCGTAAAAAAATCGTAAAAAAATCGTAAAAAAATCGTAAATGCTTCCAAGGTCCCCAGAATCTAGTTTTCAGCTAAAAACTCGAGAAATTTTCGATTTTTTTACGATTATTTTACGATTTTCGTAGAATTTCCTCTTCCCTGAAGTCTTTTCCACCAGAAAATTTGATTTTTACAGAGAAACTCTAGCAAAATCACAAAAAAATCGAAAATTTCTCGAGTTTTTAGCTGAAAACCAGATTCTGGGGACCTTGGATGCATTTACGATTTTTTTACGATTTTTTTACGATTTTTTTGCTGAATTTTCTGCTGAAAAAAGGAAACTCTAGCAAAATCATAAAAAAATCGAAAATTTCTCGAGTTTTTAGCTGAAAACCAGATTCTGGGGACCTTGGATGCATTTACGATTTTTTTACGATTTTCCTAGAGAAACTCTAGCAAAATCATAAAAAAATCGAAAATTTCTCGAGTTTTTAGCTGAAAACCAGATTCTGGGGACCTTGGATGCATTTACGATTTTTTTACGATTTTTTTACGACGATTTTGCTTCCAAAATCAAATTTTCTGCTGAAAAGGCTTTGGGGAAAAGGAAACTCTAGCAAAATCATAAAAAAATCGAAAACTTCTCGAGTTTTTAGCTGAAAACCAGATTCTGAGGACTAAAAAAACCATAAAAAAATCATAAAAAAATCATATCCAAACCATAAAAAAATCATAACCACAATTTGAACCCATAAAAAAATCATAAATGGAAATCGTATTCAAATCATAAATAAATCATTAAAAAAAATATTTTGAAACCCCTCCATCCTAGAGACTTAGGAACTCTGAATCTAAAACATTGCGTTTTCAACCTCATTAAATGTTTCCTTAAACCAATTCCAAGATACTCTGCACAAAGGTTTCTACCCTCACTGCGTAGTATGAGATTAATCTACATGTCATTGTTTTTGATATGTGGTAGCCAAACATCGTCCGATTTGCCTGCACAACCAAGGCTTTTCCCCACAGAGGAGGAGGATTGGATCCAGGTGTGATGCCAAGCACGGTATTTGGTTTTCACCAACATTGGTCGAGCCTTGAAGGCAAAAAAACAGTGGCTTTAGGTCGGTGGGTGTTTGGAAGAAATCTTCACAGTCTGGGTTTGTATTTTTTTCCTTCCAGTCAAGTTCCACCGTTACGCCCACTTTGCTGGCATAGTTGCTGGGCACCTCCTTTAAATCGCCCTACATGGCTTGCTACGCATCCATACAAGCCCCACACCTCGCGCCTCCAAAGCATCGGTTTTGCCGCCAATCAGCTCCGCACCTAGGGGGTGCAAAGGCGGCTTGCGGCTTGACAAAGGCCGAAATGGGGAAGGGACACGAATTTGGGAGACAGTTGACCACCAGCCAGTAGAGGAACAGTAAATGCAAGCAAAACCCAAGGATTTCCAAGGTACTCTTGGGAGATTCAGTCACATGGCTGTGGGGTCTTTGGAAGTCATATTACTTCTGCCCAAAAGTGTTTTGTTGTTGTTGTTGAGATAACTGATTCGAAACTTCGCTGAAAATGTTGTTCATGTCTACAAGGAGGGCCTTCCAATTATTCTTGTTTTCGCTACCACATCTATAACAAAAGATCTATCCATCCAAAATCCAATATATAGGCTTCTCATCTACTGGTGTCAAAACCACCATCTATCCCTGGTGATATTCCCATCTTGTTCCATTTTCTGGTGGACCCTTCCTCACCAAAATGTGCACCACCAAGCAGCAGGACTCGTCGTCCAACAGCGGCCTTTCCTCGGCCACGAATTTCACTTCATCCACACAGAGGGACAGCTGTTCAGCCACCTGTCAGGATCGCGGGATGAACCCTGCGGCTATGAACGGATCTATGGTGCGAACGGCGAATTTAAACTATTTATTGAACCAAAGGGGCCATGGCTTCCATAGATTCCATATACATATATATAGCTATATTCAACTACCAGAGGCTGTAACCTAAAAGTCAAAGTAAATGCAAATTTTACCCACCATGGTAGTGATAATTTATACAATTCGCCCAGCTGAAAGAAGGCCATGTTGGGTTACACCTAGAGGAACCATCGATTCTTTTGTGACGGTGTGGTAAAGGTCGTTATAAGCCACCCAAATGAATGGATTCTGTTTCGAACATTTGGGAGACTTGTATATGTATATAATACATATATATATATATTATATTCTTTATACATATATATATACACATATATATATATATATATATGTATCACAACATATCACAAGAAAATTGGAATCTAGCTGATCTAGCTGATTCCATCAATAAATGTGACAGAAAAGTTCAAAGATTTAAGATAAAGATGTCAGGAAACCACCAATTGTCCACCATTCATGCCGATTACCCTCTGGCTATGACCAACATAGCCATGGAAAATCACCATGTTTAATAGGTAAACCATCTTTAAATGGGTCATTTTCCATGGCTATGTAACAAATAACCAGAGGGTACATCTATTCTCGGAGTGCATTCAGCACAAATGCGAGATGCCCCACAGGTGTAGGTCCATTTCTTTTGAGACTGTCGGCATGCCCAACGAAGTTGCTGTGCAACCCAAGCAGGGATGTTTTGAGAGCAAACCTGGGCAATCAATCAGCAAGTTCCTGTTTCTTGAATGAAACATAGCCCATATCAACGTATGGCTCTCTGAAAAAACTTGGGGGAACCTATCATATCTATTATAATTAATGATGATACCCTCTGGTAATTTAACATAGCTATTGAAAATGGCCATTTATAATGGATTTTCCCATTAAAAATGGTGATTGTCCATGGCTATGTTAGTTCACCAGAGGGTATCCTATTCAAAAAACACAAAGTTGACACAGTCTGGTTGGGCAGCAGCCCAGGAAGCCACCTGCTTCCGCAGTTCTGCCACAGTCTGGATGGCGTCTTGCCTAACCCACCAGCAGAATGGGGCTAATATCTACCACTACTTCCGTCCCCAAGTCTGATCGCTGATAGGTTGAATTGCTGTATTGTAGATGTATATGCAATAGTAGATTCAACCTATCAGGCAGTAAATATTCTTATCATCTAAATTATCTATGTGCATTATAATGGATTCCAAATTAGATATTTGATATTAGTGTATGATATATTTGTTGCGCATCCGTGTGCTAAAACAATTGCAAATTAATATTATATGAATTATATGTATATATATATATACACGTATGCTCACATGAATACTAATCCATATATAACTATTTTATACCATCATATTCACATTTTACCAGTTAATGTATGATCTCATATGCTCTCCCTATGTTTGATTTTCTGGACGCACTTCTTCCGGTATTTCCTCACCTCGTTGATAAACATCTGAATGTTGTTGTTGCTGCTGCTGTTTTCTTTGTTGCTGCTGTTGTTGTTGGTGCTGCTGCTGCTGCTGCTGCTGTTTTCTTTGTTATTGTTGTTGTTGTTGTTGCTGCTGTTGTTGTTGCTTGCTTAGTATCTTGTTGCCCTCTGGCAGTCTAGCAAATGCAAACAGCACGGTGCACTGGGCATCTCCAAATTTGCATGCAAGTATATGCTGGTTTCTTCAAGTGGGGGATCTCCAAAACCATGGGTTTCAATACTAAAATGGTTGGATGATTTGGGGTACCACTATTTTAGGAACCCCCCATATGTTAGATTTACACAATCACATTTTTCATCATTTTTCCCCAGTAAAATCCCAAGGGTTCCCGGTAACAATCCCATGTTTTTCCCAAGAAAATCATCATTTCTCAGAGAAAATCATGAATACTTGTTGAATCCCATATTTTTTTCCAGAACATCACTACTTTTTGAACGAAAATCCATCATTATGAAATAATTAAATCATGTTCAATCCCAGGTGATTTTTCCAGAAAATCACCATATTTTCCCATAAATCCCATGGTTTTCCTCAGAAAACCACCATTTTTCTCCCAGCAAACATCACCATTTTTTGGTGCCTCCCCCCGGTCTTCCCCAGTGCCGTCCACGTGCCGCGGCGCTTGCTCCAGGTGATCACGACGGAGCCGGCAGCGGTGCGCACCACCAGCGCGGTGGAATCGGCGTCGTCCAACTCGTTGGTCCTGTTGGAAAACGGGGGTTGGGTAGGTTTTATATGGTTTTTATGTGCGTTTTATGAGGTTTTTATATTGTTTTTATAGGAATTTTATATGGTGTTTGCATGTGTTTGCATGGGTCATCATGGGGTTGATGGAGTTGTTGTTGTTCATCACTTTATTCCCAAATTGATGGGAACATTACTTTCAAAACCCTGGGGTTTTGGGGTACCTCATCGCCCATTTACAACAAGGTGGTGCCCCTTCTGATGTTTGTTGGCTTAGATAAGCACTATAGTCACTAGTTCGATATGTGATATATCGAGCACACACATTAGGTGTGTAAGTTGCCAATCAACTTAGCCGACGAACCGGGGCACACCTTGTAGTTCTGGATGCTACTAAAGTCATCGCATACCAGTAAACAGGTGTATAATGGTGTATACTCAGAAAATCCCTATGACCCTATGACTCGTTTCAGCCTGGGTCGATGTTGGATGGTCATGTAGCCTATTGATAGATGGTTGTAAATTTTAGAGGGTAGCGAACAAGATACAGTTTCAACCGCAAATAAAAACATGTAAAATCCCTATGCGGCATAGCTGCCTCGACGCCTCTGAGAAACTATGATGTTTCAAGTTTCAAACAAACACCAGGTGTTTTTCTGGTGGGAAAAAACACCACCCATATTTATGAATTATGGCATATTCACCAGACTAATATCACACAATCATCTGGTTGACGAAATATGCCATATTTTTACAGCGAATCCCGCTGGATCGCCGCGCCAGACCGCCATGCTGTCCCGTCTCCTCTGCTTCTTCAAGGATCCCTAGCAACAAAAGGAGGCGAGGAACGGACCGGCCCGTTCAAGGCTTCGAATCGGAAATATACAACTGGAAAACAGGTTTAAAGCAACAATAGAGACTTAGTTGATGGTTATTTAAAACTTAAACTTTAAACCCACCCTGAACAGGTGGGTTTGTCTGAAAATTCAAGGGAACACCCCTCAATTCCCATGGATTACATCATCATTTTCTTGCTGAAAATTGCGATTTTGAGGGATCCCCTCTTTTCAGACAAACCGATTTCTGGAGATGCACGCTGTACATACAGGCATATAAAGGCCTGATTAGTGGAAACGCACCACAATCATGTTCATGTCCAGGTCGGGGCGAAGCAACGTGTGACGAGGGATCCCGGAGCTCCAGTGATTCCATACCAGTACTGAGTTCCCTGTTCTGGGCACATGTCTAAATGAGGAAGTGCGATCTCATGCTTTGCTGTTTCCCCGTCTTTCGGTTCAACCCTCCTGGTTTATCCTGCTTAGAGGGGGTTTTCCAAAAAAACAGAAAGTCAATTCCTACTATGTTCATGATGATTTATGCGTCTTTGTCTCGTCGGGGACCCCTATACAACAAACACACAGTAAGCAAGCAGCATATCGTCATGTATGTTTTTAATACCATCATGCAACCATTTCTTTGATTACCCTTGGGTAAATATAAATATCATTTCTTGCTACTATGATAATATCAAATAGTAAGTTAATCCAATATTAGTTAAATCAAACATGATAATAGGAACAGTATGATAAGAATGAGTTGCCATCCGCTAAACCAATATAGGGTTTCCATGGGTTCCCCATGTTTCCCCATGGGTTTCCACATCGGCCCTAGGGTAATCCCATCACTTGGATTTGCTTAGAAAAAACTACCGTAGGACCGTAGTTCCCTTTTGACGCCCCAAATGGTGGATTTCCCATTTGGGGGATCAACCAAAAAACCTTGAGCTAAGGCAAATATGGCAAAATATAGTTTGTTTTCCCATGTTTTCCTATATTTTCCCATGAAATCCAGGTAGCCCACGATTTTTGGATCCCGGCATTCGCCCAAGGCACGGTTCGCTTCACCATCACCTCCGCGGGCGGCTCCGCAGTCGGCTCCGCCGAAGCATCGGGAGACAGCATCCCCTGAAGCACCTTAAGGCAGGAAACAAAAGGTGCCATGGATCGTGAGTAAAGCACAAGGATAGTGACAATAATAATAGTGAACTTACCACAAGGCAGTGTCTCAGTCTCAATTAAATGGCATAACAGTGGCAATTACCATTTATATAATCGTGTAATCAACCAATATTAACATCAACGATTACCACAATTACCGCAAGTAATAGTTGATGTTAATATGTAATAATCAACCAATTAAGACACTTGTTATAATATAGTTAAAATAGTCAATCAACCATAATGTGGGTAAAACAATGCCATAAACAACCCATGATTGGGAACGATAACCATACCACCTATAAAAATGGTGATGACTCGGGGATGGTTTATTATTGTTTTACCCACATTATACATCACTGGACTGCTTCAAGGGAAATTTTGCAAGAAAGGCCCATATTTGATGGGGAAAACCATGAATTCCTGTAGATTTTCCCTGTAATCAATCCGTTGATATGTATATGATTATATATATATCGCAAATTCACTATGGTGATGGTATATTTACCTACAAAACTGGGTGTTACATGTGTGGGACATGTTGATAAATATGTCATACATGGATCATATGGCTAGGTGTGTATATATATAATCTATAATATATCTAATATCTCCCTCTCCATCGCCATGTATTGTTATATGCAGTGCTTTTTGTTTGACTGCGCCCCTGACACGGACCATCAGTGACGCCAACCCGCTAAACCTGTGTTGGCAGCTTCGTGTATATGTAGTTGTGTTTTCCTTGCAGCGCATAGTAAATTTGCGCATATATTGTATATATAAACAAAATTATGTACACACTTACAGCAGTTTGACAATTTGTGTGAAATGGATTATTAATAATACTAATAATGCACACAAATATGCGTGATTGTTGGAGACAGCCAGGGACATGGACAAAAAGTCACGCGTCAAGTGGCAGGTGCAAAGGAAGCCTCCAAAAAAATGTAAATCTTCATTCACCATCTGGTGAATAGTAAGGCATGGTGTGTTTTCATCCTGCCCACCAATATATATATATATATACATGTTATACATATATATATAATTATATATTGCTAGTATATAAATCATAATTTATACAATTTAGTCTGCTGTAATAAAAGAAAGAATGCATATATGACAAACAAATGCAATCTTCTCCCGATCCCAAGATGTACTGGATATTTCAGGATGACAGATAACGCTTCACCAGCCTGAAATAAAACTATTTTGGGCTGATTCCCCAAATCCTAACCATCGGTTTGAGTTCTTGACCTGAGGTCGTGAAAAACCCTCTTGTGATTCAGCATAGCAATTGAAAACCACCCATTGCAAAAGTAGGTAAATCCCCGATTGTGAATGGATCTAATCATCTCAATGGACACAACATTGAAAAATAAGCACAGGCAACGTAGCTAAATCATGCTAAATCAATCCCAAAAACTACACAAGTTTCCCCCCAAAGCCCGGCCATCTATTCCACCCATCGCCGCGGCACGTCCTTCAACGTGGGCGCCGCATCGGCGCCGAAGAAGCGCGCCTGGATCGTCTGCATGGCCTGCGCCAGCTCGGGGCGTTGCGCCAGCGGCGCGCCTTGGAGATGGCTTGGGGGATCAATTTCGAAAAAATGGGGACACTTTCAGACATGAAAGTTTAATCTATATGTTTATCAGAAATGTGTCAGCATATTAGAGTTATATACAAATATATAATCCCTTCCCCCTATTACTAAACCCCGCCCAAATACTAAAAACTAGGGTCCATCTCTAATTTTGAAAAATTTCAGATTGGCCAATTTGATTTTTAATTGATCCCCTTTAGAAAACAATTTAAATTTAAGCTACCATTTGTGGGCTTTGCCACCTAATAATAAAAACTAGTTGATCCCGGGGTGTTTATTATTAGGGTCCGCTTCGAAATCCAATTTTTGCCAATATGTTAATTGCGTTATATAAGAAATTTAATTGATTTTGAAATCGGAAAAAATACTGTAGTTTTTATTATTAAGGTCTGAAATTTAGTAATATGGTCCGCTTCGAAATCCAATTTTTGGCAATATGTTAATTGCGTTATATAGGAAATTTAATTGATTTTGAAATCGAACAAAAATATTACTGTAGTGTTTATTATTGAGGTCTGACATTTAGTAATAGGGTCCGCTTCGAAATCCAATTTTTGCCAATATGTTAATTGCGTTATATAGGAAATTTCAATGATTTTGAAATCGAAAAAATACTGTAGTTTTTATTATTAAGGTCTGAAATTTAGTAATATGGTCCGCTTCGAAATCCAATTTTTGGCAATATGTTAATTGCGTTATATTATAGGAAATTTAATTGATTTTGAAATCGAAAAAAATACTGTAGTTTTTATTATTAAGGTCTGACATTTAGTAATAGGGTCCGCTTCGAAATCTAATTTTTGGCAATATGTTAATTGCGTTATATAGGAAGTTTAACTGATTTTGAAATCGAACAAATAGTTTTTATTATTAAGGTTTTAAACTTATCAATAAGGTTCCCCAATAATAAATACCCCCTTAATAATAAAAACTACCTGATGTGTTTATTAATGGGGAGGCGTTTAGTATTAGGGGGAAGGGATTACAGTAAATCAGAAATTGATGTATAGAAAGATAAATAATGATAGATAATATAGATGATGTCAAGTAGAATGTGTCAAGTGATTTTTGTTTGTCTTTCTCCCCACGCTGAGGGAATTCTGCTAAGTGAATGATGTGGGATCACCGTGATAGGCGTTTTCTTTGGGGTAGCTGGAGTGGGAATGGAATGTGTGTCCAAAAAGGTTTGGCACCGGTGAAGTGATTCGGGGCATACAACCCTCTCAATGCCTGTGCCAATAATTGGGTAGGGCTCAGAAGGAGTAGACTTTATCCCAAAAACTTGCAAGACTCCCAGAATTCGAACAAGAAAATCATGGAACTGACCAATAATGACCTCAATTGAGAGGAAAGTCAGGAGCTATTTTCGGAGATGGCTAACCCTGGCATCTCGTGGCTCTTCTAGGCACAATTTACGTATGCAAATAGGCTGATAGGGCTGGTTTATAAACCAACTTATCTTGGTTGCTTGCATCCAGTGATAAGTTGGTTTATAAACCCACCTCACTATGGATTATATCAAACAAAAACCGTAGTTTAAGCATGTTTGACCCGCTTCATTACATTGCATGAAAACCGACTTAGCATAACTGAGCGAATTCAGGGCAGCACGTCTTTTGGCCCAGGAACACTGTTCCCATTTGAGTTCATCTTCGGCTTTCAGCTTCAGCTCGTCGAAGGCCGCGACCAAACGTCCATAGCTGGTCAAATCCATGGCGGACGGCTGAGGAATGGCTGGTGCTTGAGACCTGTTAAAAGGGCGAGATGTTTGACACTTGAGAAGTGTTCAAAATTCTGTCATTTCAGAAATCAGGATCCTAAAATGAAGGTACTGTACATCTGTACCATATAAAGCTCATATTTCAGGGGAATATTCCCTTGCATAGAGATGTTTGACTTTTCAGGTTTCCCCTAGGCTATAATGATCCAAGAATCCCCCAAAATATCTAGGTACTGTAAACCCACCCAATCCAATCAATCAATTGAACGGTGTTCAAAACTCTCCGTCATTCCATGGTGCTGAGTGCTTAAGAACGGGATTCCCACAATGGACTATGATACCATCTGGTTATTTAACATAGCCATGGCAAATCACCATTTTTAAAAGGTAAAACCATCTATAAATGGGCCATTTTCCATGGCTATGTTAAATAACCAGAGGGTATTGAATACAGCCCCATAATACCCATATAATCATCAACCAACAGGGTTTTGAAATGTCTTGAACACTGCTCATCTGGCTATGGAGGGGGTCGGGGTCAAACACCTGGTAACCTGGTGAACATCCAAATAGCTGGGCTGGGATGTTTATCCTCCCCAAATTTGGCATGATTTAGGTATCTAGACATATCTAGACCCATCATTCGAATTCATTTCGTTCACCCCTAAAAGGATCATTCCACTTCGTGATTGGTAAATTATGGCAACCAAACCTCAGCTATAAAATGTAAGGTATCACATGGTATCACTATGTATCAACTCATCCGCGCTATCAGTAAACATACAGGAAACCATGGAAATCCCCATGGGTTTTCCCCATGGCCGTCGCAAGGATCGCATACTGGCTGGTGGTTGACCTACCCCTCTGAAAAATGATGGAGTTCGTCAGTTGGGATGATGACATTCCCAATATATGGAAAAACAAAAAGCGTTCCAAACCACCAAACAGAATTAAATATGCGTGATCAATGGCCATTTTAGGAACCTAAATTGGAGGTACCTACCATATATAAGGGCTATGTAAGGGCTATGTAAGGAGATATACCCCCAAAATATGGCCTTATATGGTACAGTACCTCCAATTTAGGATCCTGAAATTCCCATTGACGTGATGTCTAATGGGGTTCCTACATAGCGTCTATGCGTATAAAATATGTTTAATGAGTTTAATGGGGGGTTCCTACTTGGGGATTATTCCATTTCATGCGCCACATCTCATCTACGCCGGCGCCGAAAGCCTGGTTTAGCGCCTTCAAGGGGAAGGGTGTGATCCTCGGTTTTTCGGTTTTTCCAGTCGTGGCTGACATAGCCCAAAGGATCCAACAAAACCAGTATCAATAGATAGATTAGATTCGGCTAGATTAGAATTAGATTAGATTACATTTGGATTAGATTGGATTAGATTAGATACAGTAGATGGATAATGACAAATCATGATAGATAATGATAGATAATGATAGACTATGATAGACAGATCGGTAGATAGATACTAGCGTCAATCATAAACAAAATGAATGCACCACCAACAAATGAAATGTAGGTCACAACCACTGGTAGCCAGTGAGCAATGCTCATCCCAACACCAGCTTTCCTATCCGATCTCCCACCGACCATCTCTTTCTCATACCCCTGGGGCTCCAGTCTTTGTGCCGGCCAGGGCATCCCTCTGCTTCCTGGCTTTCAGTAGCCTGAGCAACAAATCCGGAAGTTGGTCCCAAGGATATGGTTTGTTTCACCAATTAATCCAATATGTGAAAAATCGACACTGAACCTGGAAGTTAACTAAGGGTATACTGGGGTACATTCATGAAATCTCTTTAAGCGTTCCGGAAAGAATCTGGAGACCTAAGCTGGGATGCCTCTGGAAGGAGATCCACTTCAGAAAGAACCTATCTGGCGGCTCCACCAAAAAGCGAAGATATACTCTCTGGTAACCTCTGGTAACTTAACGTAGCTATTGAAAATGGTGATTTATCGTGGATTTGCCCATTGAAAATGGTGATTTTCTATAGCTTTTTGTATGTTTACCAGAGGTTATTGAAAATCACCACTGCTAACAGGTAAGTCATCTGGACAGCCGTTTTCCATAGCTATGGCTATCTAAGTATCAGAGGGGATCGTTTCTGTGAGAACGTCATGGCTAAAGGCCCACCATGGGTTGATGGCCACTTACCAATCTGGAATGATTAGCTGCCCCCCGGGAAAAAAAACATATACCACCCCGTGCAACAATTTAACAATGCCTTGAAAAACAACCTCAACACATGTTGGTGCTTCCAAACCCCATGCAGTGCTTTATTGCAGTCGCAAATCTTGATTATCAACGACACCTCGGCTGTCCACCTTCGCTGTTAGTGGCCGGGATCACCCAAATCGTCCAAACATGTAATGTATACGAGGGATATACAAACGAGTTGTATAATGTGTTGATTTGTGTTAATTTGTGTTAATTTGTGTTAATTTGTATTAATTTGTGTTAATTTGTGTTATATATCCATAGACCCATCCATCCATTATGTTCATTGATGTTCATGAAAATATAGTCATTATATGTAATGTTTAGTTCTGCATATTTTGTAGGCGCACGTCACCTCAGCCGAGGTGCATCAACAAATGCCCTGCAGCCAACGTTTCTTCGGTCGTGATGGCGAACCTTTTTGGCAGGATTCGCCCACGGAGGAGTCCAGGGTGCATCCCAATCGTGAAAAATGATGTGAAATGTCAAGGGTAAAAACGGCTACACACATACATGAATAGATCGAGAGAGGGAGGGAGAGAGAGAGAGACAGATATATGTATATATAAAAATATAATCCACTGATAATTGGGCGAAAAAAGTACTTCCCTGAAATATAATCCATATAGAATCCATATATATATATATATATTATATGTTGAAAAAAGTACTTCCCTGAAAAGTAAAATTGTTGGCAATGTCCGGTGGAATCAAGAGGCCACTGCCGCTGATGCCGTATTTGAATTAACGATGGTCAGACTAGGCCTTGGGCCGCCTGGGGGTTAGTAACCATATACAACACATATAATCCATTTTAATCCATTGATAATTGGGAGAATAGTAAGTTTCAATTCATATAATGCTGAGGTTTTGGTAAAACCCAGTTGTGGTTTTCTATTGGGTTGGCCCGGTCGTGGCAGGTGTGTCACTGGCTCAATTCGTAGCTCCAACGTGGCGCTCGTCGGAGCTAGTGGATACCCAAAAAAGGTAGCTCTGAATAGCTCCCTCCGAAAACCCACCTGATAGTAGTAAGAAGCTACCCTCTGGAAATCAAACATGTGTTTTTCCCAGCTAGAAACCTCGATTTGTGTGGGGGGATTGTCTCATTAGACATGTCCAGAAACATCTATAAACCTCCATTTAAACCTCCACCTATTATTTGTATATCAAATTATATATATATATATAGGGAAATATCCCATTAAACCCTCCATTTAGTGCAAGGATGTCCCATTCAAACCTCCATTAATATGGTATTTTCCATCGCCTTTGATTGCCGCAGGTTCCTCGCCCATGCCAAGGCGCTCAGAGCTTGGACGTCGGATCGGTTTGCCCTCCAAATTGGATAAGGCAGCCCAGGGGTAGCCAAAAAAAAACACATTTTTTTTGGGGGGATACACTCTGGTAAACTAACATAGCTATGGAAAATCACCATTTCTAATGGGTAAATCAACTATAAATGGCCATGTTCAATAGCTATTATGTTTGTTTACCAGAGGGTATGATTTCCATATGATTTCCGAACAAATCATCAAGTTCGGGGCTCTGTTGATCTACCCTAGTCTAGTCTAATCTTGTCCCATCTAATCTATCGATATCTACAAAACATCGATAGTAGTATGGATTCTTCCCAATTGCAGTTGAGGCAGGGTTCAATGTCACTATCTCTTTCGATCGTTTCCAATCACTCACCAAACGGTTGTCTCCAGGTCTTACAGGCAAAATGCGTCTTGGTCAAAACTGACACCAACAAACATGAGAGATAAATGATAAAATCAGAAACCTGACCAGCCCTGTGGGTGTCATGTTTAAATTTTGACTTCATCTGTAGTACCGTATTACCTATTACAGTAAACATGGCTATGTTCAATGGCTACGGCAAATTAGCAGAGTGTAGATACCATGCCAAAAAGGTAGAGTCTCTGTGTGAGTAAATTTCTCCATTGATAGCCAAAGAATGCCACAAAGAACTCACACCTCTACCAGCTCTACCATTCACCAGTCCATTTACCCTATTGTGATCTAACCCCCAGCTTTACGCTGCACTACTGTATGCTGAACCTCCAAACAAATAGTACAGTAGCATCCCACCAAAATAGATAGTGATAACTTATTTTATCTCATTATATCAATTATATCTTATTATCTTATCTTAAATAATGACAAATCATCTTTCTATCTCTTTGGCAGTCCTTTGGCATGTCCTAATCCCAAAACCACCCAGATCGCCCGGAGGCGCCTCTGTGAGGGTGTTTTTCTTCTTGGTCGCACGTGTCTTCCTCAAACGGACCCGGGGCCACCCGGGTCCGACTTGCGGCGAGAACGTTTCGATCTGAGGGCTGCATCTTAGATATCACAAAAAGGGCATGAAAACAAATAACTGGTTGGTGGTTTCATCCCCTCTGAAAAATATGAAAGTCAGTTGGGATCATTATTCCCAATATATGGAAAAAAATGTTCCAAACCACCAACCAGATAAGCAATGGGCTTGTCTGGACATGGGCTATTGTTTTTCGAAGAAGGGATAGGCCCTGTGATTATTTTCATGATTCCAGTTGTATAAATTTGGGCTGTAAATGCCTAGTCTTCTCATGTCTTATCTACCAGTAAAATAGTTTCCCAGTTGGAGATGGGAGCAGCGCGCCCCATCCCATCATGCTGTTTGGCACGTAGGTATCCCTAGTATGGGTTCGTTCATGATGCCCAATGAAATAGTAAACCAGTTGGTGATGTTTCCGTCCCCCCCTATCTTAACCAACCAACCATCCTTTCCCAGTTATATACCTTTGACCATAGGATGGACCATATGCTTAGCCGCTTAGACTTAAAGCAACGATATTCGTTGGTGAAGTCAACCCCCACGGCTTTGCTGGCGCCGCCGTTGCCGTTTTGGACCTCAGCCCGGGCGTCAAATCGCTGATTGCCACTCCGGACGCCTCAGGTTTTCGCAACCCGGAAGTGGGCGATTTTTGCCAACCAAAAATGAGAGTTGCCCAGGTCAACCATGACAAAACATCAACTTGGAACCCATGGATGATAGTATGATATAGTATGAACAAAAAAACTTTGAAATTAACATGGGGCCCACACATGTGATACGATGGCTGTATTCGATAGGAATATCATTTTCCAGACCCAATGAAAGGGGCTTATACCAAGAACAAATCGGATTTAACCATGGACGAATGATCTAACCAATGAATCATCGATGTTGGCGAATTGGAAAATATCGAAACACAACCATATGGCAATTTGACCATAGGAGCATTATGAATATTGAATCATTAATCGTGATGTTTTGGCGTTCCTATGTTCAGTCAAATTCACACTTGATTTTTTTCAAAAAGATTGAGGCCCAGAATGATCCAAAATTGGTCGCGCTTCTAATACGGAAAACCATGAGCTTCTGAAGTTAAAACATACAACGTTGGTAACTGGAGGGGGGATCAACAAGAAAAAAATCAAGGTCCAATGGATCGGCAAGACGTCCATCCCAACTGGGTGTGCCTGAAGGGGTCCTGAACCCATGGTGAAAACAAGCAATACTTGGGGGCTCCAGATTTGTTGTGAAAAGAGTGAGGTTACAGTACTATGAATGATAATAATGAGAATAGTAAATAGTGATAATAATGGTGATGATGAAAAACACCAATATTATTATTATTATAAAGCTTATTATAATCATGCCATTTTTTCTTGAACACAGGAGGATGCGAATCTGGGACATCTATGCCAAATTTCATTTCTCAGAACGGGTAAGATCACTTTCGAAAAAAAAACAACTGTGGGTGGTGAAGGTCACCCATTTTCAGCCCCAGCTGCGTGTTCATAACCTTCTTGCAGCTCTTCCCCAGTGGATCTGCTTTGAGGCCTCTGAACTGCGCGAGGGTAGCCACCTGCGATGATTTCTGGGCATGCCTCACTTGGACCTTCGTCACGATAAAAAACAGAGTTTTTAAACCGGGGACTAAATGCATCCAAGTGTCCAGCTGCCTATCTCTCTCTCTCTCTCTGTCTCTGTGCTTCTTGAGACATGTCAAATCGATAGATATATCATTAGTTGTGAGATGTAAAGCATATACACTTAAACGGTTCACTGTGTCCAGGCTCACATCCGCATGGCTTTTTCTTCCCAAACTCTTCGTGCGGTCTCAACCTGCTCCTCGCAGGATAGTGCTTTGGAACGCTGTGCAGGTAGTCTCCTGCACAGCAGCACTGGTTGGATCCGTACACCCTGTTCCGCGCTCCTGTAAACTCAGGAGGCTACACAGGTTGAATCTCTCCCAATGCACTTCATCCCAAAGCACTCAGAGAAACTCCACAACCCGGAGAAACGCGGGAAGTGGTAGAGACCAAATCTCGAAGGGGAAAAATGCAAAATGCGTGGTGAACCCATGGCGTTTGTGCCATGTTGCCTGGAGGCCTTCACGGCTGATCTCATCAGACCAGTTGGCCTTGCTAGGGATCCACTCCCAGAAAAACCAAGCCTTAAGACCAAAAAGAGTAATATGGATCAACCGTGACATATGCTCTAAATCTGCATTGTCAGAACGACCTCGGATCAATGCCATCAATGCTGCCGTGTTATCGATGAACCAGAGCCCTCGCCTGCCTCGAAATCTGGCCGGCCGAGAAAACAAGGCATAGAGCACTTGCAGCAGCTCTAACTGGGCAATCTTCTTGTCACCAGGCTCCCATAGGCTGTACACCAATGGGGGAATGAGAGAAACAAATGCCTCCCGGTGTTGCCTGTGATCGTCATGCCACACCACCAAAAAGCCCCCAGTCCCCTGACCTGGGCTCTCCAACGCAGCATCCGATGCAGCGAGGAAGCGGAGCCCTGCATGTGGCCAGATCTCAATGTGGCGAGAGGGACGGGTGGTGATGACAGTGCGTAGCAGGTCAAAGCTCTGGCGCAACTCCTCAGTTAACTCTGAAGAGCGCTCCTGCTGTCTGTGCTTGATTGGGGCCAAGCCACCGCAGCCAATACGCCCCCACACGCCAAGCTCAAAGAAGTTGGCGATACCGTAGAGCTTGGCTGCCACCCCTGGTTGCAGTTTGCCGGATTCCTCGGCAGTTTGCATGAGATGAAGCAGCTTGGTCTCGATGCGTTCACGGGCCCAAAACTGAACCAGACCCTTCAAATGGACTTGACTGAAGTCATGATCCAGGCCCAAAAATGTGCCGGTACTCTGCATCTTCTGACATTTCTCCTCGGAAAATGGTGTACCCAAAAGGGTGTTGAGAGTCTGCAAAGCTCTCTGACCTGATCCCCGGCACGATTTGCGGTCTGTCAAGTGAGCATCATCAAAATACAGACTGGTCAAACAAAAGGCAAATCGACGTGATAAAGCCTCCACAAAACGACTGTATCGATTGAACGATGTGACCGCAAGAGGAAGACCAAATAGCAAACCTGTATAAATCATAAACGCTGGTTGTTGCCATTCATGATGAAAGAAAGCCACAATGCAGCATAAGGCCTCATCCCAACTCATAGGGCAAAAACGATAGGCGTCCGGCCAATCCTCACCTCCAGACTCCCATTCTTCTGCCTCCCAGTTGGGTGACCTCCCAAAGGCGTAGGCATACTGCAGGTGTTGGGCCGGCCGCAACGCTGAGCAGAGGGTGAGCTTGTTTGCATCACTGGAACGCTCAGATTGCAAGCCAACATAGGCGTCGTCAATCACTCGTTGCTTCCCCGAGGATTGTGTGATGACGCACCGCGGGATCAATCGGTAGGGTTCCGCACCCAGACAACGCTGCAGTTCCTCTGCAGTCATGGGCGACCCACAAAAACCCTTCTCAGCATCTTTAAGGCTTTGCTGCAACAAAAACTCATCATCGGCACCTGGCTTGAGCCGAGCCAAAATGGTCTTGTTGTGGCTCTGCCAGTCCTGGAGTACCTCCTCTCTTGTCAAACGTGTGGCAACTTGTTCCGGAAAAATGCCATATGGCGGCGCGTAACCCACTGCGGGAAGCCCCATACACAGGCCTGCTGGCAGTGTCACGTCACCCCAATTGGCTACAAGAAGTAGAATTGCAGTGAAGCCGATGTCACGCTGCATTGTTGCCGTCCTGATGGCCTCAGTCTGTTTGCGTCTCAAATGGGCCGTGATCGAGCTCCACCGTCTCTTCATCTCAGATAGGATGCCCATGGCGCGCTCTCGCAACCTGCGCAGGTCAACTCCTGGCAGGCTAGAGAAAGATGCAGCAAACCTCAGATCCTCATCCAACATGGGAAGCCCTTCAGTAGGCAACTGTTGCATGCTGAGCTGAAGGGCTTGCTCAAAATGCTGGTCTGGCTGAAGGTGAAAGGGCAGAAGAGGGGCCAGCGCCGCTCTGTGGTTGATCGCTCCCACCTGCTGCCCTTCTGCCGTCCTCATCTTCTGCCGCACTGAAGGGGCTGCCAACACCGGGTTACAGCTGCCCTCCATGTCCAGCCCTTGTTGGTGGCGCCATCGCACAAACAGGTCAAGTGGGTGCTGGTTCACTAAGTCCTCCACAAAGGGGATGGCAACTCCCTCGAACCACTCGCCTGGGTACAGCTTCTTGAACGCTAACGCCAAGGACTCCTGCAGAATGTAAAATGGCCCGAAGGGGATGCCTGTAGCCTGCGCTACACTTGACAAGAGGACACATCGGGTAACTCCCTGGCGACCCCTGCCAGAATGACCTTGGACCACCTGTGGGGCACTCCGCTGGCCCTGCTCGCTCAAGCGATCAAAAATCAACCCGGCTAGGAGGTCGGCCTCACAAGTTTGGGCTGCAGGGCAATCACAGACCAGCACTGCTCCCTCGAGCTCATCCAACTCGCACCAGAGTGTCTCCCTGATGTACTGGACGTAATAGGGAACCCAGTCTTGAGGGGTGCAATTCACGCCCACCTGCCATGGAGACTTCCACTTGGTGGTCGGTAGGCGGTGGTTATGACTTCCAAGCCCCACATACACATGACCGGGGGGAAGTGCGCCCTGTTGCAAGACATCTTCAACACATGCTCTCGTGGGCACCCTAGCCGCTTCAGCTGTGTCCAAAGGCCTCAAACCCAGGCTGATGGCCAGTGGGGTCATAGCCCACTCACGAAGTGCTCTGGGATCGAGGTCAAGCCAATGGTCCCGATGCCCAGTACAACTCGGCGATGGGGACCTCGGCACATAGAGCTTGGCGTGTCCAACACGCACTGCCCACCACGAAGCTGCCGTGGCAATCGCAAAACAGAGCTCTGCTGTATACTCGGACTCCTCAGCTGAAGGGAAATGGCGCTTACCATTCTGGACCCAAGGTTCCCATTCCTGGGGATCATGGAAATGGTTGCAGTCAGCTCGAGGCCATTGAGCGATCTCTGCAATGTTGTGGCGCAACCGCTGCAGCTTCGATCTCGCACCACCAAAACAGCAGGCTGAATACCGCTGGTCGGACCAGCGACCGCTCTCCCACATCGCCACCTCATCCGGTGTCCACCAATGGAGGCTGTTGTATGGGTTCTCGCGGACTGATCCACCACCCCTGTCCACCAACTGATCAATCTCAGACAGTACAAAGCTCGCAGCCGCATTATCCTGCTCCACCCTTGTCTGCTGAGAACCTGTCAACTCAGGTAGACCCAGCGGGTGCTGCTCAGACCGCAACGGTCGGGGCGGTGGGCGCCCATCACCAAAATCCCGCGGAATTTCCCTCGCGCGGCTCTTGGTGGAGCAATCCAAAGCTGCTGCGATGAAGCACACGGACTGCAACTGCTCATGCAGCGATTGCTGCCTGAGGCTGTTGGATAGGTCATGACTCCTATCCAACATCCAATCCACTGAAATGGTCTCCCAACCACAAAAGATAAAGGCTTTGGACAGAGGTGTATTAGGCCCCGCATAAAGGTCCGCCATCCGTGGCAGCTGACAGTCAACTCTGTCTACGGGTCTTGCCTCATCCTGCCCAGCAGAAGTGCCCGCCTCTCCCGCTGGGCCCCGTCATGGCGAAATCTTCGCCCGACATTGGATAGCTCCATGCCCCGGCATACCACAAATGCGTTCACCACGAACCACGATACCACACTTGTGCTGGCCTTGGGGGCAAGAGCCTTTGGGGTTCTTGCACTGTCCATGTTGGAAAGCCTGGCAAATCTTGGAGCCATCGCGCATCACCTTGGCCACCTTCTTGCCACTGACCGGCTTGCCCAACGCAAACTGGGATGGTGGCTGGACTGCTGTCGCAGCTACTGTGGTGGGCTTGCTCGCCTCTGCCTTGGGAGCCCCGGGCACCGCATGTGGTACCCAATGGGCATCACGTGCCACACTGGTCTCCTTGATGACCTCCCCCAAGGACTTGGATGATTCCCGAAACTTGGCCACCCAATCGGAACGATCCTCAAGGTCACGGGCTTCGAGCCAAGCTAACCTCTGTGACAACGGCAGTGCACTGGACTGACGCTTCGCTCTGTAGAAATATTGCATGACCACGTCCAGCGGCACCTCCACAAAGGTTGTCGAGTCAGCGCCAAGGGTCTTTTCCGCCAAGGCATCCCGCACATTAGCCCTGGGGGTCACTCCCGCCATGGCATATGCGACCAGCAAAGTAAGAAGACGATCCAGATAGTTCTCCCAGTCATGAGGGATCCTGTCCTCGTCCTCAGCCTCCTCGGTGTAGAGCCCTTCTGCCAGCTTCCTCTTCTTCTGAGTCGTGTGGAGCTGGTACTGCAAAGTGCGAACTTTCCACAAATTATAAACACACAGCATCCGCTTGGAGAGCTCCCTGCTGATACGAGAGAGCGTGGCATCAGCTGGATGGATCTCTGGTGGGAATCTCATCCGATACCGAACCCAGAAGTTGGATTTGACATCACGCAACTCTGTGTCAGCCAACATGGTATCAAGATCGCTGACACTGATCTTGGACCTATCCTGGTCCTGGTTCTTGTAGTACAGAGTCACGGCAGTCCAAGCTCTGCGCAACCTAGAGCCTTGAATCAACCTATCATCACCGAGTTGCAACTTGGCCAAGAACGTGTCGACTTTCGACTCATCCTCAAAGAGGAACCGAAACTCCTCCAAGTTCTGAATCTTGGTGGCCAACAACGCCTTGGTCACAACGGGGTCCAACGAAAAATTCAGCCCTAAAGACTCCATGGTTTCCTGAATGGTGGTACTCTCCACCGGAACCAATCGAACACTAGTCATTTTCTCAAGGTAACTCCTTGTATGACTTGAACATTCAAAGCTGCTCACCCCCAAACATGCCTCCCGCATGCTGCACATCACCTGCCATCCAGGGACAGAAGGAGGTGACGGGGGGGGTAAGACAAGAACTCCCCTGTTCCTCAGGGGTACGACAGACTGTATCCTAGTCTCTATCCCCGGCACACATCATGTAGCTTGTCCTCACAGATACCTGTGTAAGCTACCTCATGACAAACCGGTAAGACTAGTTATCACAGCCTATCATGACTTCATCCTCCCGGATGTTGAGAGGGCCTTTTTCCACGCAGAAGTCAAGCTCTCAAATGGTTCAAATGCATGTTAGCCTACGGGCAAGCTATGGACCACATTGATCAGCTTACCAAAATCGGCCCTGTGCGTCTCTTATTCAAATGAATTCTGGTGCGCCACTCCTGACAAGGTCAGCGTGGATGCCAGCTCGCTGCTGCTCGCACCAAACAACCGTCACAAAAAGCGCGGCCCCAAGCCATGGCCTCCCTCATGTCCTGCGTCGTCATTGGCTTCACCAAGCGGATTGCACGCTCAGCAGATTGCTTGTGGGAGCAGAGGGTCTGGCCGTTGTTGAGCTCCAGATGAACCTTTGAACGCAGTGTCGCAATGTAGCCGCAGGGCTCTGGGAACGGGTTCCTGAGGGAGCTGGTCCTGAGAGTCGTGTCCACCCACGACCTCATACCCGTTTCATTGATGATCCCCGGAATGTCCAATGAGCGCCTGCAGCTCTTCACGTAGGCCACTGCAACATCCCAGCTCTCCTGGGCTAGCAGCGCACGGAACACACAGCCCCCAACACCTGCTCGGTGGCGCCCTGATAGGCAATGGATCAAGGCCGACTCGCCTGCATACATCGTATTGCGCAGCAAAGGCCAGACTTCTTCAAAGTCCCTGTTCCTCGAACCACCATGGGCCACACACAAGTGTTTCAATAGGGCATCTGTGAGCACCACTCCTCCTCTGGATGATGGGGCTTCGGCCATGCACGCAATCTGAAGGGTAACTCCCTTTGGAAAGCGGTTTGCCGTGTTCCTGGTTGGAATTCCACTCAGCCACAGCTTGCCCCCTGCCCTATTCTGATAAATAAGGCTCGGGCTCTCCGCTGTCTTGCCGTGGACTGTCGCCAACCTGTCGAACTTCTGGTCGGGCCCTCGAGTATCCAGTGCCTCTGGAATCGGAAGGTCCTCCTCCTCAACTTCGACTTCTTCTTCTTCCGAACTGGTCACCAGGGCTGGTAATGGCGCAGGAGGTGGAGCTGGGGCTGCTTTGGCCTTCTTCGCTGGCGGTGCCTTAGACGGCGGCCCTTGTGGGGACCGTGGGCGCCTCACTGACGCCTTAGGAGGGGCAGCTGGCTCCGGAGGTCGCTCCTCCGTGGATTTGCTAGTAGGCTTGGCCTTAGCAGATCCCGAACCAGGCCCTTCGCCAGTCATCTCCTCCACCTTGATGAACTTCTTGTCGTGGCATTCACATGCCGGATGGCTTCCACCGCAAACTCGTCCAGCTTTGCGCAGAATGGCGCATGCATGGCGACCAGGGCACACTTCCTTCTCCAGGGGGCAAGACCTTGTCTGAAAAGCTCCACAAATGGGTGCCCCATTCTTCATGAATGCGCTCAGCACCTTCCCATTGAGAGATGCCGGCATCGCAGACAGGCCACCCTTGGATTGTGCCTCTGCTCGTTTGGCCGCGGCCTTGAGCTTGAGCGCCTCCGACAGCTGGAAGCGCGCCTGCATCTCAGCCTTCGTCAAAGGAGCTGCCCAAATGACCCTGGATTCCTGCTTCAGCACCTTGTCCACGTTCTGGCGCGCATACTCCAGGGCCTCAGCATAGGTCTCCGTTGGGATGGTCTCCCATGACTCATGGGCAAGCAGCTTCTCCATAGCCAGCCGCACAATGTGTTTGGTCCTCAATGAAGACTCGTACCTAGCTGCACTGTAGTGCATAGGCATTGTCGCCTCCTTTGGGATCTGGGAACGATCTGCCCAGTCCCCCAATGAGCATAGCTCGAGAGGCGTCAGCTTCATCAAAGTGCCCACTGTAGGTGCTGCTCGCCGCCAGGAGTAGGAAGACAAATCCTCTGTATTCTGGACCAAGTGCTCAAAGACCTCACGATTGAGCTCGTTGACGAACTTCAATGTGTATGCGGTGCCCTCCGCATCAAAGCACAACCCTGAGGTTGCTTGCTTAGCCTTATCCAGACTGCTGTAGTCCCTGAATAGGGCCGAGCCCCAAGCCCATCCGTTGACGAATGTGGCCGGAATGCTGAAGGAGAAACCGCCCCTGTTGGCCTTCTGCTTCCCCTTCGTGCAGTAGCCATGAAAGGAGCTAGGGGTCACTTTGACTGGCCTGGCACGCATGATGTGCTGGTATCGCAGGACACCAAAGGTAACCAGCCAGCTGGACAGTAAGCCCCTCCAACGCGGGTCCCCTGCTTCGTACAACGATTGAATCTTCTCTTCAAGCGCTGCAATCATTGGGGGCTCAACTGCAACAGCCTGTTCTGGGTTTGCCTGTTTGGGTGGATTCTTACGAGCTGGGACTGGTACATCACTGAAGTCCCATTGCAACCGACCATGTTTGGAGAACCACTTCAAGGAGTGAAAGGCTCGGTAAGGCCCCGACGTGCCATTCTGCAAGAAGCCATAACATAGAGGTCCAATGCATCCGGTGGGAACAAGCGGTCCTTCTGCTCCATGTAGGCCCGCAACTCAGCCCAAGACTTCAGGGCGTTCACCACCGTCGCTCCTTCGGCCTCTGTGACCTTCCGCTTAGACAAAGTATCCAGAGCATCCTGCCACTGAGCGTACCTCTCCGGGGTCAACTCCCCTTGAGGACGCATGACCTTGGCCTGAGAAAAGGCCTTCCTCAATGCCGCAGCTCGTAGCAGCACCGTCTCTGGTTGATCTGGGCCTGGCCGGACTCGAAGAGCTTGGACCATCTTGCTCTTCTTCATCATGGACGCCTTGGGCGCAGGCCATGTCGTTGGCCGATCTCTGGAACCCGAGCTCTCAGCCACGGCAGCCGCTTGAGGGATGAGGTCAGCTTCGGCAGTCTTGGATCGCGCTTGCAACCACGCATCTGCCACATGGTGTCCTCCATGTGCAACTGCGCTGTCATAGGATGCAAACGCATATGCGAAGTCAGTCTCATCATGTAGTCCCCATTGAGCTCGCCACTGTTCAACACGAGTGGATGCCACCCTCTCCATCGCCGTCTCTGCACAAGGTGGAGCCTCACCAGCAGCCTGCACCGCGTAGGCACCTGGGTGGTACGCCATGGCGACGCCTGACACCACCGCTGCCAAGGTTTGGAGCGTACGGGCTGGGCCTGAAACTGCAGACCAAACCTCAGTATCATCAGGTGACAAACAAACATCACTAGGCCGCAGCTGCTGCAGATGGGTCTCGACGCAAGACGGGGTGACATCCTGGACACTGGGAGGGTGGACAGGTGCTGCACACGGAGGAGAAGCATCGCTCACAGAGCTCAGGTGTCGGCAGTCCACAAGCCTTGCAAGGTGGCAAGGGTTCCTCCCCAGCCTCCATGGCACCAAGCCAACCCCATAACGACCGGACTGCTCTGGCCCGTGGTGCTCTCCACGCAACCAGGTCAGCCGGGATGGGCACCAAGGATGGGTCCCTCCATCCACGCTGTGGGGATTGCCAGGTCCTCCACACATCCCAAAGTTCGGTGAGGTCGACCATGCTATCGGCATTGTGCTCGATGAAGGCGACCAAGCCAAAGATGTTGTCCGGCGCAAAGTCCCGAGCCGTCCAATGAGTCCGCAGCGGCTCGATGAGTAGCAAATCCAGCTTCGCCTCGCCCAGGCGATCATAGTAGGATTGCCACGCACGCCGCGGGTCACTCCCGGGCAGAGCCAAGACAGCTGAGCTGTTCCATGTGCCGATCCAAGGGAACTTGAATCCTCCCTGATACTCAGTACACCTCCTACAGTTTTCTTCCATACAAGGTGACCGTCTGAAAGGGGGAAGTCCCTGCACCCCCAACCCAATTGGATGTGGGGGGAAATGATCAATTTGGCACACGGACGCCCACAGTCGGGTGGCCTCTGCCACCAAGCCCCGCTGGAGTAGGCTCTCCACGTGCGTCTTGAACTCGTAATAGGCAGCCGCATGAAGCAGCTCCACATCCGTGTGGGCCGCCTCATTCCAACCGGGCCGAACGACGATGGAGGCCCTGGGCATCGAGGGGGTGACCTCCCACCTTCGTAACCTCTGTACGCTAGGGTAACGCCCTAGTAGAGGAACGAGAAACCACTGAACCTAGGGTAACTCCCTAGAAGTGGTGTGGGTACCCCAAAAAAGAAAGAACGATGAAGCCAGTTTGGCTCAGACTTGAGCCAAAATGGATTCATCAGCTTACATACTCACCCTAATGAAAATGCACACCCAGTGCCTGCCAAACACGATGCATACATGATGATCTACGAAATGTCGGAGAATTATCTAGAATCTTTAGGAAATACCTAATACAAAGGCATGATATGCAACTAGAGACCACCCAGATTTCCCAGATGTCCAACCTGGCGGCATCTGCGTGGCCCTGCTGAAGTGTTTCGTCCCCTCGAAGTTCCGCAGCCGCGCCGCCGCCTTGCGTTGCCGTTCCGGCTCCGGGTAGCTGTGCGCCACGAAGGGCAGCGGCGCCACCACCCCGGCCACCAGGCGTCGGTAGGCAGAACGCAAGGGGCCACTGCGGACGTGCCGCTTGATGGCCTTCACGCGCATCTTGTGCATGGGGAGGTTGTAGGGCACCGTGATCAACCTGGGAACTTCTCAGGTACAGTAGTTGGGGTTGGGGGCTGGTGAGTTTTCAATTTGACCAGCTGGGGAGGGAAAAAAAAACATAAGAACGACAAAGAACATCACAACTCGTTTTAAATATGGTTAGTTGGTGAGGTTTCAAATTTGCAAGACCGCCCTAAAGGTTGGTTGGTTTTGCGGGCTCTTCAGGATTTAAGACCCAACTCAAAAACATAGGGGTCAAAATTGGATCACCCTCATTCACCCTCCATCACCCTCCTACTTGGATGGAGCATTGAACACATTGCCACCAAGTTGGGTCAACACGATCTGAAAGGGATGGTGCAACCTGGCAGTCAATATTCCTCATGAAGGGTGGCCAGGATGGAATAAAACACAATCCAAGGGAAACAACCCTCATGCTTTAGTTCGGATCAAATCTGACACTAATTATTGCCGATCTTAATCTGATACCCACCCCCAAGAAATTCGTGTACTCTCACAATTCTATCCACTTCTGCCACTTAATTCAACCAATCCCAACCCCAAAAACCACCCCTCAAGCTGGCACCATGTCACACGTGTTTGTTGGCCTTGGCATACTCCGGTTTCACATAGGCCTGTGCCACCCGGCACTGCAATCTTGGACTCCAGGTGCTTGAACACACGACGCCCATGGGCTGCCGGTGGGGGTTGGACATAACCCGGCAGCCCGCGTGCGCAGGGCCGTCCAAGAGCAGCCCCACGCGGCGGAACTTGGGACCCTTGGCCAGTTGGAAAAAGAGTTTCTGCCAACCAAACATCAGGTGACTACCTCGGAAGGACATGGCCAGACACGGCTTGGGTTGGGGGGTGGGCATCTTCTGGTATCATAAAGCTATGTACGAATTTCAGCAGGCGGAAGATCCCGAAGGCTGGGCCATCAATTTCCAAGTCACACCAAGGACTCATGGTTTCCCTTTGGGATCTGTGAATTGTTGGGTCCTGTCCCGTTAATAAACGTAGCACAGGGGTGTATGAAATTTAATCTTGGAGAGATTTGACTAGCACAGGTGCCCGCCATATTTCGCCATCTGCCCAAATATTCTCACCACATGGCACTGGATGGCGAGTTGATAGCTATTTGCCCATTGATGCAGTCATGTAAGTTTAATTACTGGAGGGTACTGTGAAACACCTTCGCCAACCTCAGTGAGGGGATGCACCTGCAGTAGCTGGATTTACCCAACCTATGTACTACACAGCGTCAGGATCCGTAAGGTCTAAGGCCTAAGGCCTAAAAACTATGCCTCTCCATCGATGGCCAATCCTTAGCCCTGACAGCCCTTTTAGCGAACACATGGGTACCACCTTTGAGGTCTTGAGCCCCCTGGTTCTATGAGTTGTCAATGGCCATTTCAGGAAAACCTATCTGCAAGGCCGATATCAGGGGATATGCGCCCCATATAATATATATATATATATATTATATATATATTATATATATATTATATATATTATATTATATGGCTTATGCTATAGTACCTCTATTTATTTATATGGCTACAGTAGCTCTATTTTAAACTCCTGGAATTCCCAGATCGAACTCATAAAAATGGTTCCAAAGCCATCCATTTGACTAATTATCGGTATAATACTAAACCACCACATTTTGGTTGGTTTATACCATCCATTTATATGTTTTTATGGTGATTTTGGGGCCATCCATTGAAGTTCTGAGGCAACTTCCATCCGAGTGACGCATCTTGGACTGGTCCAAGGTCCATGACAGCGCCGCCCGAATGGGCGTGTAGAGTCCCACGGGGATGTCGGCGCCCACGCGAGGTAAACCTGCCTACGACATGGGGAGCCGCCACCGGAGAAATTGTTCCTAACCTTTGGTAAAAGTCGACGAAGGAATGCAAAATTTCTGACATCTTCCTAGTTCTGACATCTAGACTCTAGACAATGAATGAATTTAACGACTTGGACATTTACCATCATTTGCTTATAGACAAATTATATAGTTTAATGGAGAATCAACGCCACCAGGATGACGCTGATCCGGTCGGAGGATATGTGGCGCTCCTGAGTTGCCTGTTTGTGCTCCGAATCGGGATAAATTGATCGATCAATTCCCATATGTTCCATGTATTGAATCAGCCAGGAATATCTATCGACATTTACCTCAAAAATCACCCAAATGAAAGCAAATATACAATACATTGAAATTGTTCAACTACTAAAAGTTGTGGTGATGCCAAACTTGAACTTTTTCCAGGCGCACGGCCTCCCGATACGACTTTTACAAGCTGATACGACTTAACGCTAGCGCTTGTACATGGAGCATAGATGTCTGACGATGTCTCGCTCCCCCTAACCCAGAACCAGGTTAGCACCAGGATCATCACAGGGCAACCAGGCCTCCATTCTCAAGATGTCCAAGCAAAATAATCCGCCAGGTTTCACTAAAGAGGATTCCAATGAAAGAAGGCTCTCAGCCAGCTTCCTCAGTTTGACTGTCGTCGAACGCTGCATGCTCCCACCCAACCACGAACTCATGATTTTGCAGTGGTATGTTTGTTGACTCTTAACATTGCATAGACCACATGACAAATACTGTTACTATACATTCATCATCATCATCATCATCATCATCATCATCATCATCATCATCATCACTGCTAGAATCAGAAGGTGTAAATTGCACAATCTCCGGAACCATCAAAAATTGTCGAAAACTGCACCATATTCGGACGTTTTTTGTTTCTACATGCCATGCAG
The DNA here is from genome assembly GCA_947184155.2 of Cladocopium goreaui. NCBI lineage: Eukaryota > Dinophyceae > Suessiales > Symbiodiniaceae > Cladocopium > Cladocopium goreaui. The sequence continues at coordinate 257,260 of CAMXCT020000347.1, read as the reverse complement.
CTTCATTAAGGACCGTGGACTGCCGATGAGTTCGAAGCCATCTTCTCCCGTCATCCCGGTGCACAGGACCGTCACTCGGTCCGGCGAAGCTCCTGGGCAGGGAGCGGTGCAGGCCAGGGGTTCTTCATGGGTAATTTTATGGGAATACAACTTGATATAACCTCTACAACTATGATCACATGGTTATAAATAAAAATATATATATATATATTTAACTATAACCCTTATTAGTGGAAATGAACCGCCAAGAGGTCTGCAGGCATGATCCCTCGCTTGTGAAATTTATTGACGGCTATCATCCGAACTACTAACGAGCCACACCCTAGGGGACGACCCAAGTATGGCTGGAGTTCTGCAACTAGGCAGTTGCTCATTTTGTGGTGCCGTGTTGAACATATTTCGCTTCAATGTCAGCCCAAAACCCAATGAAACATAGCATTTCATCAAGGGACGACCCTTTGTACTCGGCATCTTTCACTCGACAAAGCAACATGTCACTTGAATTCATAGTCGTTGAAAAAAAACGCAAAATCCTTAGAACAAACACAAACTGAGACTTCACTTTATGAGGCAAACCCAAAAATACCCAAGAGCAGAAACCATCCCTAACAGAACCCATATTACCTAATTCCCCAAACAATGTGGCCACACTGAAGGGGTTCTTACTGTCAGGGTCAAGGCGCGCTGGTTGATCGACATCGTATCCGTAGCGTCGGGCATTTTCCCTGTAAATTTCACCACAAAATAGCTCTCTTGTGAAATGTCCATGTGCATTTCGACTGCGCAGGCTCGAACGAAATGGTGGCCCCGGGATTAGCTTCCGGCATTTGCACTGTAAATTTCGCCAAAAAAGGCTCTTATGAATTCCGATTGTCCATATGCATTTCGACTGCAGCGCGACATTGTTCCAGTAAATTCTCGACACAAGTGGCTCTTGTGACATGTCCATGTGCATTTTGGATGCTGATGCAGACATCTTGCCAAGAGACCTCTTATAAGGAGCTTGTACAGAGATCTTGCCAAGAGGCTTCTTATGGAGAGCTTGTTCAGAGATCTTGCCAAGAGACCTCGTACAGAGATCTTGCCAACAGAGCTCTTAGAGAGAACTTGTACAGAGATATTGCCAGTAGACCTCTTATGGAGATCTTGTCCAGAGACCTGGTGAAGAGAGCAGAGGTCTTGCTCAGAGATCCTGTGACAGAGAACCTGTCCAGGAGATCTTGCGCACGAGCTTCTTCAGAGATCTTCACAAAGCGAACTTGCAGAATCTAACCTGGCATCTCTTCTTCCAGGGACCACCTTGACTGAACACCATGCTTTCAATACCAGGGTCGCTCTTGTCCTGCATGATTTTGCGTCCTTTCTACCTTTCCCTTTGGAATCCGAACTACACACTGTTTGGTTTCTCTTGCCGCGATATTTTTGTCACCAAGGCGTCCTGTCTTGGCCTTCACCGCAACAGCACTCATATAGGGCATCTCCCTCAAGACCGAGGCATCCAGTGGGACCTCCTCCGTCGTTGAGAGGTTCACCAGCTGGTGCGAGTCGAGGTGTCTCAAGCCCTCAATTAGCGCCTCACGCTGGGGAAAGGGGGGTCCAGGGATCCCTTTCCATATATGAATATAAACATATATGCATATAGCTAAATACACACATTACAAATGTATAGCATATATATATAGCATATATATATATATATAGCATATATATATATAGCATATATATATATATATAGCATATATATATATAGCATATATATATATATATATAGCATATATATATAGCATATATATATAGCATATATAATATATATATATGTATATATATATATATTACATCATTTATGTATATAAATATATTTGTATACAGTAAACATGGTTTGTCCAGCAATGACCTGGATTTGGTTGGGACAATCCCATCCCCCAATCATATTGGATACCCGCAGTATGCAACCCTAAAATGAATATATACATATATAATATAATGGGGTATCTAATATGATTGGGGGATGGGATTTATTATATAATGGTGGTATATAATGGTGGTTTATTATATAATGTTGTTAAAGCAATAATAAACCACCCATTTGGGAATGGTCTATACCAACTATTTATGGTGATTTGGGGGATGGTTTATTATTTGCTAAACCACATTAGAGCCAATATGGTCCAACACTAAACCACGGTTTCATGGTGTGTGGATGGGTGAGGGTGGAGCACCGCATGAACGGGGGCAGAAACTTAGCTGTACTTAGTAGACCCTTTTCAAGGGTCATAATGAAAGAAGAACAATTTGGAGATGTCAACCTCTCTCTCCATCGCCATCCAGGAGTTTAGCTGAGCGAAGAAGAATAGATTTCACGGAGTCTTGGTATATCAACGACGGGCCTAACAGGCAACTTGTCCAGTAAGACAGCATTGAGCCCATTATATATATATATAAATATATTATATATATATTTTATATATATACAGACCTTTTTTCATCCATTTGAAATCTAGGAAGTATATCTTGGACATAGCCTCCAGCCTGGAGCCACTAACCACCAAAACGGTCACTCTTGGGACTTTCCTATCAACCTTCACTATTGGATGGGAGCCATGTGCAAAGTATATGGGGTCAAGATTTAATACTTCATCATTTTGCCTACAGTTTCTTGCCCTTCCAATAAAAAAGGTGTATATAATGCGGCACGCCCAGAAATAAACGATCCTGTAGTATGGGGCATACCCAATTTCATGGTTTATGGCGTTGCAGTTACGGCCTGAAATACCATTTATCAGTACTAACAACGCCCCGTTTATGGAATGCTTTTTTTTTAATCCCATGGATAACTAGATATAACTAGCCATGGCCATAACTGTAGCACATCACTCAACTTTCAGACCCATCTCCCTCCACCAGCCCTCAGCTGCCCGCCTCCCGCGACTGGGGCCCTTGCAGCGCCAGGGCCGCCCACTCGCCAGAGTGGAAACTCAGAGTCACATCCGCGCCCGAACGGCGAACATAGACGACCTTGGGTGCTACAAAGTCATCTTTTCTCTGAAAATAGCAAGAGAAAACTACAGGGAAAGCAGGAGTTGTTGATTTTCGTGAAGGTATCTTGAATTCAAGACATATCAGTTCAGGGATGGGAGTTCTCTGTCTCCATCGCCTTCAAACAAGGTCTGCATGAGTCAACAAATTGAGGGATGGGAGTGACGTTCAACTGTTCTTTACTTTCGATTCATGGTTCATTCAAGTTACAGTAGATTAAAATAAACAAAGAATACGTGCATAGCGCCCCCCTAAAGTGAAAAAAATAACAATCGTCACATCAATAAATCCTAATAAAATAATGATAACATGTGTTCTTCTCTTCGCTTTCCACCTTTTCTTTCGGGTTTGCTACAAAATAGTTCGCACATGCTTCAAATCTTGTATCAGCCATGTCGTTTCGCACCACTTGGCATCCCATGGGATTGGTGATAACCTTGCTGGACTCAGTCATATTTGATGATCGCCAAATCACTTGAGAAATTCATACCCTACCAGGTTCCCGGTAGGGCCCTAGGGTTAAAAAAAATCAACATAGATGTGGAAACATTGGAACAACAAGAGGGTATCCTCTGGACAGGTCCTGGCACTTCAAAATAATTCACCATTCTAAAAAAAAACAAGGTTGGAGTTTGTTTTTTTGTTTTTTTCAGCCATGTTTCGCCTCTGCCGAAGGAGCCTAAGCTAAAAACAAACAGAGGCAAGACCTCAATGGTGAAAACGTAATGTCAGTAAAGCTATAGGATCCACGATCCCCAATTCTACCATTTTATGGGTGGTAAACCATAAATGAATATGGCTGGTTTATGGCATTGCTTTACCAACATTATAAAAATGTAGCAAATCAAACTAAGGGATATACCCAGCATGCTAACATTATTTATGCATAATATGCATGTTCCATACACTTGAGACCCCTGCCTACTAAATTTCACAGTGTCTCATATCAAGGCACATATGGTCCTTTTAGGAAAAATAGACGGGCCGGTTTGGTATATATTCAAAAATTACCATACATTATCTGTGATCTATTGTTACATATCTGTACCTATTGGTTGAGGGGATGATTGTCTTTTTTTTGGTGGTATATTATCTATCATCTACCTACTCTAATTATATAATAGTAATTTTTGGTTTGGCATACTATCTATTCTTATCTATGATCTATTGCCAATTTCATGGGGAGAAGCCTCTATGGATACCCTCTGGTAAACTTACAAAAAGCGAACTGGAAAATCACAATTTTGGATAGGTAAATCAACGAACTACATGGCCATTGTCAATAGCAAACTGTAACAAATCACTAGAGGGCAAACCAGTAAATACAGTTTGGTATAGTTTGGTAAATTCTCTATCATGATACAGTATTCATTATACCATCTGGTTATTTAACATAGCCATACATAGCCATGGAAAATCACCATTTTTAATAGGTGAACCATCTATAAATGGGCCATTTTCCATGGCTATGTTAAATAACCAGAGGGTATATCTATTGCCTATTATCGTTTTCATGTAATAAACCAAGGCACATATTGCCCCAAATAGTCGATCAATTGCCTGGAATGGCAGCCAGAGGTCAGCACGTTCACAGCATTGTCCTGCAGATCACGAACGTTGCGTTGTTGTATGGAAATGGGTATGAGTCAAAATTTGAGCCATTTTAGTATATGTTTAGTATTAACCATCTAATCAGGGGGTAGCCAATTTTGACCCGTACCCAAATGACCATAGTTTTGATAGAGGATGATAAGGGTAGATCAATGTAAAACAACTCACTGGGCGGATTCCACAGCAAACTAAGTTATATATGGTTAATACATGATAAATTACTAGAGGGGAACCCTTTAATTATCAGTTCTCAATCTTTTCAGCCAATGCAACATGATTGTCCTTCGCAATACTTTCCCCTTTCAACAAGTGAATCCATATTTATAGCCAAACAATCCGCTACCGCGAGATGGGACCGTTGTAAGTCTTGAGACCATGCATATGATACAGCGCAGTGGAAATCAAACAATGTAAGCCCGTTACCCATGATTAATGAAGCTCTGGGCTGTTTCATTTCGGGAGGCTACCAGTCAAATGAAAGCATTCTTTTTTTTATGCTCTCTCTCTCTCTCTCTGTCTCTCTCTCAGGGCCATAATTAGTCAATGAGGGTTCTGCGTTCACCCAGAATTGACATCCGCCACTTACAGCGCAAAGAAAAATAGACTCTGGTACTCAAACGGAGCAACTGAAGATCCCATGACAATCCCATAAACATATATATATATATATTAACATCACAACAAAACACTAAGACTTCAGAATTCTGATTTGAAGGCAGGCCCAACGAACCAACAGCCGCTGGTCACATACCTGTTATTTGCGTCCTCGAGAAAGACGAAGGCATCATCCAGGATCAGAGCTTTGCTATCCAGGACGCAGGCCTCGTTGGCTCCGACTTATGGTGGGATGGTGAGACCATGGTTGGGGGGTTCCATAGTCATGGGGGTACCCGAAATTGTGGATGGTTTACAATGTTTACAATGTTTACAATGGAAAATCCCATCTAGAAATGGATGATAACTGGGAGTACCCCCATTTTAGAAAACCTCCATATAGGAATTGGCATAGGTTTATGGCAAGTTGGCCAAGGGAAAAACGGCTTCTTTAGAAACCAGAAGCAGCTCCACGTTTTCACATGTTCCCTCTGCCATAGAAGTCGAAGGGGATCGTCATCCACTGGGATAGCCACGACACGAAGCTGGTTTGAAACAGCAGAGCCAAGTCTTTTCGGCTCAGCTCATCGGCGATGGAGCCCACAACATAAAGTGAAACACACATCAAATAAACAAACATCTTCTGGTTTCTGGTTTCAACATGTTTCAACCCATCTCAAAACCATGCCTGTCAATTTGGATCATCCGATTTCTATGGTGAAATATGTGGAACATTTGTTGCTTGTTCATTTATTTATTGAACAAAAAACAGCAACCAATCAGGTGGTTGAACTGCCAGGGTGCATACTGCACATCACCACTGCGCATGGCTCTGAGGTTGCACGTCAAGAATTGATCCGCCACAAATTCACGATCCGCACCTCAGCGATGTTCAAGTTCCAGATGCAGTCCCAAGGACTCCTGGTAAAATTGTGGATTAATTATGTTTTCATTATGGGTTTATCAGTTTATCCATGATTTTCACTGCTCTGTTGTGGATTATCATTTTTTATAATCTAATTATCACTACTTTGGCGGATGAAATGCGTCCTGTCACTTCTCCGGGAGGATGGAAACAACACTTTTTTGGGAGGGTCAAGTTCCGTTCAGTTCCCATCCGAGCACCTGTGATCTGCAAGCACACCTTGAAGGAAATGTCGAACAACGAAGCCGCAGCCCTGGTATGGGCATAGGCATCCAGAGTCGAACCAGCAAACTCCTCCGCACGGGGCGTGGAGTGTGTTCGATAGGCACTGTGCGATAGGCACAGCATCTGTAACTAACACATGGTGGATCGTAGATACCGTCTAAAACAATCAAACTTTTAGCTGCTTGGTACATGTTTGTACATTTTACCATTGATAGCCAAAAATGAAAGTACTAAAGTATCTAAACCAAGGTTTACCAGTAACATGTCTAGTGATTCAATTCAGATTCATGTTTGATCGATCGGCAATTTCTTCAATAAACACCAAACACATCCATGTGACTTTGTCGCTGAGCAAACAAAAAAGTCGCTCGAAGCTGAAACAAGATCACCATTGATCACCATAAGGTTGCTGACATCTTTGTGAAGTCACTATCAATCTATATATATATATATATGTATAACTACACTAAACCACTAAACTTTTCACTAAACATCAGTATTCCCAGCATATTCCCAGCATATTCCCAACATATTCCCCGGTTCTTGGACCATCGCCCAGATCTTCCAGATCTTCCAGATCTTCCAAGTCTTCCAGGTCGGGTCCTGGGGATCCGCAAAGTTGGATGGCACCACACAGCGATTGTGCTCCACCCAGCTAGCTCCATAGCTGCTCCACAGCCTCGCAACGCGACAGATCAGCTATGGACATTGAAATCATCCATGACGATTCGGTGTTTTGAAAAGGATGTTTTGCTGTAATTCTCCATGGTTCCCATATACATATATATATATAGAGAGAGAGAGAGTTGCATATATATATATTATTATTATTATTACTATTGTTATTATTATTATTGTTATATTTCCTTTGAAGTCGTTGGCCCTTACGTATCTTTCCCACAGGTTGGATCACCTGAGGATGTTCTCAACAATCACCGTGCAATGAATCTGGTTGTATTGAATTTTACTAAGCATCAACCTGAAAACTTGGGTCAGTTGAGGATTTTTCCCCGTACTTTTTTCCTAGATACATCAGTGACGTTGCAGCGAGGTCGCTATAACATCAGCCAAATCCATATACCGCCAGTATCCTGGTAGTATTCATCATATAATCATACTACTTCAACCCGCAAAAGTGAAAAATGTTCCGCACTCTCTCTCTCTCTCTCCCTTTCTCTCTTTACCAAAGAAGAAAGCCTTTTCTACAGCTACAGCTAAATCCCAATATTGCAATATTTTCCATAACTGGAAGATACATTATAATCATTTATAATCTCTCTCTCCACGCGAGGTTCAGCATGGGGCTACATTAAAATCTCCCATCTCCAACATCCAAGCCACTCCGCCAACTCCGACTGTCGCAAAGGTTCCATCGCTTCCTCCGGGTTCGGCGGCATCAGCTCGGTCTCCGAGTCTGAGGCCTGGGGACGGTGGAGGGAAAAACCTTTGGAACAACCATGGGTTTCCGGAGAAATGTGGGAAAAACAATGGAAAAACATGAAAAAACCATGGAAGAACCATGGAAAAACCATGGAAAAACCATAGTTTCCATTAAACTCGTTCTTTTTGAGATGACACTTTTTTACAAGGCGGTGCCCCACGGGGAAATGTGTGTTGATTTAGTTTCACTCCAGGAAACTATAAGATTTTGTATGGTTGTATGTACCATGCATGAACGCTGAGTATAAGGCGCCACCTTGTTTTTTCGGGGTGCATGTTATAGGGAAACGATTCGAAAATCATATGAATGACTTTAGATTGAACAAACTAAAAAACCTGGGGCTAAAACAAGTCGGACACACAGTGGTGTCAACTCAAATTTCCTGCTACCCTCTGGTAATTTAACATAGCTAGTGAAAATGGTCATATATAGTGAGTTTTCCCATTAAAAATTGTGATTTTCCAAAGTTATGTGGCTGTTTACCAGAGGGTACCCGGTGCCTCTTCCTCCTGCACCGCAGCGGCTTTGCGTTGCCGCCGCCGGTCCAGCATGCTGAGCCGCGGTGCGCCTTGGGTCGTTGCCGCTTGGGTCGTTGCCTCCTGCGAGAGCTGCGGAGGACCGTCCCTCTGTGAAAAACATGTTCCCCAAAAAAACAATCTCTGGTTGGTGGTTGAGCCCTACCATTGGTTGGCAATATACTATTAATATATGGTTAATATTAATGGTTAATCTATGGTTGATATATGGTTAATATATCTGGTTGGTGGTTGAGCCACCCCTCTGAAAAATGATGGAGTTCGTCAGTTGGGATGATGACATTCCCAAGATATGGAACAATAAAATTCATGTTCCAAGCCACCAACCAGCAATCTAGATCGGGTTCCCCAAATTCTTGGACTGGTCTATAGTAGTTGGGTGTTTCAATTCCGTAATCCAATCTTTGAAGATTTTGAAACTACTTTTGGACCCTCATAATAAAAACGAATGGCATTTGGTGGTGATTTATGATCTCCAGATTCAATTGTTTTTTGGGGATAGTTGTCTTATTGTTAGGTAACCATTCATAAACCAATGTCTGGCAATGATTGCAAACATAGAAAACATTATACACGTAAACTAAGAAGTGTTTGAACACAACAATTCATTTTTGTTACTAAGGTTCTTGATATCATCTCAGGTAACCGTTGAAATTCAATTCCCGGATTATGTTTGGCAATATTTGAAGCGTTTATAATAGGTTTATATCACAAAAAAGTGAGTCATTCATTTGTTAATAGGGGTCTTGTGTTTTTTTTCATTGGGGAACCCTTCGAAAACCGATCTTGGGCCATATTTGATAACGTGGTCCATGGGGGCCTGGTGGAAATGATCGTTGACCAGCTATCATTAGCTAATATCCCCAATAGAAATTTCATGAAGTCCCTTATGATTATCCACTGCTTGCTGGATTATATACCTTCATTACCATGAGCACATTTCAATCAGTATTGCAGTCACAATAACCTGTTTTTTCATTGTTTTTTTATATGTTTTCTTTTTGTTTTGTTTCTCTCTCTCTCTCTCTTTCTCTCTCTTTCTCTCTTGGCCTCTCTCTCCCTCTGTTTCTCTTATGTTCCATTTATATTATGTATCAATCATTTTCCAAATTACATGTCCATTGTAATTGTCGTTAGTTTTATATCGCTTAAATCTCAATAATCTCAACCTTGTCTAGTTATAGAATTGCAGATATTACAGCAGGTCCCCCAATAGATATCCCATGATCCTATGGAAGTCCTGGATTCCCATAGCTTGCAACTAGTGAAGCCGGATGAGGCCCACAAATCAATACTTCTTGCTTAACATAGTTATAGAAGCCATGGCCCATTTGTAGATGATAAACATCATGATTTACCTATTCAAAAATTGCGAGTTTCCATCGCAAATCCTTAAATTTTGGTAATTTAATTATCATTAAAAATGATGATTTTCCATTTCAAAAATGACGATTGACTCTTAAATAACAAGTGTGATAATTATTCATGATGATTTACCAAAGGGTATCTAGCCATTTTCTCGTCCAGGAGCCCATCTTCACGCCTCGTCACTGTCTGAGTCGCTCAACCAGGAGGCCTTGCGATTTCCACGCACTTCAGGTCCTGGTAGCGAAAAAAGAGTCCCCCGAACGAATCATCCAGCAACATGGTTTTAAACACTGCCCACATGTTGGAACACAGTATATACATGTTACATACATACATATGTATATATATATATGTATTAATAGATACATATATATATATATAGCCACGGACTCCTACTTAGAATAAAAAACTTTTTCCAAAATTTGAAAACCAGTACTTAGAATAACTGTACTTAGAATTAAAAAAAAACCTGTACTTAGAACATATATATGCAGTGTATATATATATATATATATTGCATGACATTCATCAACCCTTGAGAGACAAAGAATGGTTCACATCAAGAAGTTCGGCTACAACATCCACATATATCATATGAGTATGCTGCTGCTCTATCGATATTGTATATTCAGGTGCGAATACCTGTTGTGCATGACCATATGCCATTGATTTGTGGTTGCTACTCACTCATCACTATCAATTTCATACTGCCACGTGTAGCTCATATCACGAATGTGTTGCATGTTCAAGTACGTGTTCCTGCAAGCTAAAATGATTTTTTGCACGTGGTTGCTACTCACTCATCACTATCAACTTCATACTGCTACGTGTAGCTCGTATCACGACCAATTTGCATGTTCTAAGTGTGTGTTCCTGAAAGCTAAAATGTTCTTTGGCACGTGGTTGCTACTCACTCATCACTGTCAACTTCATACTGCCACGTGTAGCTCGTATCACGACCAATTTGCATGTTCTAAGTGTGTGTTCCTGCAAGCTAAAATGTTTTTTGCAAGTGGTTGCTACTCACTCATCACTATCAACTTCATACTGCCACGTGTAGCTCATATCACAAACGTGTTGCATGTTCTAAGTACGTGTTCCTGCAAGCTAAAATGGGTTTTTGCACGTGGTTGCTACTCACTCATCACTATCAACTTCATACTGCCACGTGTAGCTCATATCACCAACGTGTTGCATGTTCTAAGTACGTGTTCCTGCAAGCTAAATGAGTTTTTGCACGTGGTTGCTGCTCACTCATCACTATTAATTTCATACTGCCACGTGTAGCTCATATCACGAACGTGTTGCATGTTCTAAGTACGTGTTCCTGCAAGCTAAAATGGGTTTTTGCACGTGGTTGCAACTCACTCATCACTATCAACTTCATACTGCCACGTGTAGCTCATATATCAGGACCGTTTTGCATGCTCCAAATATGTGTTCCTGTAAGCTAAAATAAGTTTTTGCACGTGGTTGCTACCCACTCATTACTATCAACTTGATATACACTATCGTGCTATATGTACTGCGGAAGACATGTCGCTGCAAGAAATATGATCCGCAAGTAACTTACCAAAACAACACTCATCACAGATCAAACAACATCATGCTCCCATAGTTCTAAGTACTGCTGTTCGGTGCTCTGTCTAAGTACCTGATTTTTGTTCTAAGTACCCATGTTCTAACCAGTACTTAGAACAAGTCTCCCTGCAACTTGGGAACACATGTTTTTTCCAAAAGTTATTCTAAGTACATGTCGATGACTATAAACACAAATATATATGTATATACACAAAAATGATTGCGTGAGAAACAAACTTGAAAGTACTGAAGCAACACTGTTTCATGATCGATACAAGCGATAGTGCAGTGCCTGGGAAGCCTACTGGAATGTGTCCCTGACAATGCCAATGGTTTGAACTGTTGATACATTTTTTTAACCAACATACATCTGGGTAGATTATAATATTTCACTAACCTGAATAGTTCGGCCATTTGGGGATGATTCCCCTTATTAACTATGATTCCAGGGTTCGGGAGAACAGTGAGGTCGTTATAATGTACCCAGTTGATTTGGACCCTGACAACCAATTTCTAGAGAATCATCCCACGTCGGGTCATGGGAAAATCCGAAAATATCCATGGGCGCGACTTTTCGAGCCGTTACTGGAGGGTCCAATGAAACATGAAGCCATTGGCAATTTTATAAATACACATGAAATACATATAAATACATATAAATACATTCCCATACATTCCCTATCTAGATTCCCCAAATGCGATATTTCCTAAATTTCCCATTGGGAAAGTGAGAAAGTCACCGTAGAACAGCAGCCATGGATCGATTTCTCCACAAGCTGAAAGTCCGCATGGATTGTTCCATGATTTTCCCTGGGGGATGGTAGTCAACAAACTGGAAAGATCCACCATTTTTCATTGGTAGATCAACTATTTCTACAATGTGAGGCCCCCAAGATAGCGTTCAGTTGGCGCACATAACTCCAATAACTTTGGTTTATGATACTTATAACTGGGGGGGCCACATTGTATGATTCTATGGCCATGGCTTCAATAGCAAACCGTTTGTCAGCCAACATGTCATTACCATCGGATACTCCCCAGGCTCCGCGGTCCTGTCGTTGGTCCGTCGTTCTGCACACGATCCTCCCGGTGTCCAATAAAGCGGCCGCGGCGGTTCGTGCGGCGCTGGAGGCGGGAAGTCTCCAGAAATCTGGTGCCGACCCGGTGAAAAGCCATAGGTTTTCCGGGTTGGAAACCGATCTTAGTGGAAATTCCACATCTATGTTTGGTTACAGGAGTTCGTTAATCATATAACATATGACTATAATATACAATATATACAGTATATATATATGATATGTATATATATATGATCTAACTTACGACTTAATTAACTGCTGGAGATGAATAAAACATAATAAAACTAAACTATAATCCAACTGGGGATAATATATAATATATAACAATGAATATTTTTTGTTACAGTATACCTAACGATTGTAGTCGAAATTGTGATAGTGGTATTCCGCAACTGGATCACAATGCTGTTGTTACCCACTTATATCACCCAAACCAAAAATGTCCTTTCGGGTCTGGCACGCGTTCGTCTTCATGGAGCGGGCTAACCCATCTATTGATCGCCTGACTATTATTGGAATAAACCTCTAGAACCCTATCTGGGCTGGAGCACTGACAAAATTGCGATTTGAATAACACAGCACATATACATATGAATATCTATATATGTAATCAACTTCAATAAATATCATTCATTATATTATACGGTGTGTATATATATATATATACATAAGTCGGCCAACACTTCCGAATACAATTGGTAAACAATGAGCAGAAACGATGGTATTCAAGAACAAAACTAGGCATGCAGGCGCAACACTGGTGGGGACTGATGTGCTCTGGGCCCTAATCCCAAATATACGCGGAGCTGTAAATGGTGAGAAGATGAGAAGCCAACAACTATATATTGGTATAGAACCTACCAGAATGGGCGTTAAAATGGAGTTTCAATGGTCCATAAATGTGGGCGTCTAAGAATTAAGAATTCATTGGGATGAAATGACCCTGTCTGCAAATAGTCCGGGCCCATCATAGTGGAAAATCCCAGAAACCCACAACCGACGAATGGTTTTGAACAGGCCATTGAAGTTAGTCATTCCAAGGGCGCATGGTTCAATCCACTATGGCCCCTTTTTGTCCACTTGATCTCCTGACTCTATCTGAATTCTGCCATGTTTTGCACCACACCCCTTAATGTCATTCCTGGATGAATAACCCCCTGGGTTACAGTAAAATCCCAAATTGAATTGTTTTTTTTCCACCAAAACCCAGCCCTTTTCCAACCCCAGCCACTCCGGCATCTCCGGCTGCAGCGGCGCATGCACCGGCGGCGAGGTTCCACGGTGCGCCTCGTGGACCGGGTTCACCTTGGGCGTCTTGGCCAAGCGCTGGATGTGCGGCAGACGAAAGGAGTCCGCTGGAGGGGTGGCCACCTTCACTCGGTCCATGGCCTCCAGGTGCTGGTCCAAAATCTCCTGGTGGAAATCACGGGGGGAATGGGGACAATAGCAAATGGTTTAAAAATAGCAGGGATAATATGATAAATTAATGGCTTAATAGTTGGAAATAGGACAATCTGGTTATTTAACATGTAGGCATGGCCCATTTATAGATGATAAACATGAGGGCTTACCTATAAACAATCTTGGATTTGCTTATAAAGGAACCCTACAAAAAATAGACGTTTTCCCTATAGGCGTTAGGCGCTATAGATTCCCCAAATGATGGTGTATGTTCCATTGGAAAAGTGAAACATCACCTTTTTTGGTTGATATTAGATATGGTGCATATATAAGCACATATATATATATATAAGTCTCTCTCTCCCTCTCTAGCCTTTCTTTGGCTCTTTAAAATGGAAGAATTCTACAAATGGGTGACTTCATGATCATCCTGGAATAGATAGAATATGATTATATACCTGAATATGGACATTTCGAACAAAAATCATCACCAAAAATTGGGAGATCTCTGAAACTTTCATATTCTATCTACTTCAGATGGGTTACCGTATATAAATGTATATAACATATAGTATCTGGTCATGCTGGGGATAGGGGTAGGGATATGATATCTATATGTCTAGTCCCTATGGATTGATGACCATCGAGCACTGGGAAGGGCTCACTGGTTGGTGGTAGAGCTACCCCTCTGAAAAATATGAGTCGTCAGTTGGGATTATGACATTCCATATATATATATAATATGTATATATATATAATATATATATATGTATATACACACGGAAAAATAATCCAAATGTTCCAAACCACCAGCTCAGAAATCTTCGTTGAGATTCGAAGTTTTGTCTTAATAAACACCAGTGTCGGGTTCATGCAGCAACATGTGCCACTTTGCCAAGTGAGAAATTCACTGTTTGAACCAGGTCATTGAATCCAGAGAAAAAAAGCACACACAAAAAACAACCTGGCTCCCAAGCTGCACCAACGTGATGAAGAATATCAACATTCTACAGGATGGGTTATCTCTCTGTTGAAATCGAATCATGCAGCCACAATGAGTCTTCGGGCGTTCATTCGGACACGTGGATGTGGATGCAATTGGTTGTTAGGAGAAAAAACCTTTGGCAAATATGTTCTCGTTCTGATCCAGTTACATCACAGTATGTATATCCATGTATATCCAGTAATACTCATGTAATCCTACTGTTCCTCATCCTAGATTTGGATGCAACTATAGACACCCTTTGTATCTCTTCGTAGCCAGGTTGTTTTGAAGGCATTCCCTTCCACCAGGTGGGACATTAGCCCAACGGCCCCACCGAGTGCTCCATAAAACAGTTGGTTGGCTTACACAACAATCCCAATAAAGGAGGAGTTTTTCCCTTGCCACACAAACAATGCCCCTTTTCATTTAAAAAAACACCCGCAATTCCGTACTATGAATGTAATTCATATGATCCAATCAATACTAATTGGTGGTTTCAACCTCCCTGAAAAATATTAGTCAGATTGGATCATCATCCCAACTATTGGGGAAAATAAAAAAATGTTCCAAACCACCAACCAGTTAATGATGTGAAAGGCTCTTGAGGTAACACGTGAAACAATTGTTATCACAACGCCATCTCCTGGATGTTGGCGGTGTCTGCTTGAAGTTTCGAGACGAACTCCTCATCGATGGAAGCTTTGCGGACCTCAAACCTAAGCTTTTTGCAGTATAGCAACCCACGAAAGAAAGAAAAGGTAACGGGCATTTGCAATATTTCAGCATATTTCAGCAGGATTTTACTTTCCATATCTTTATAGAACTTATATCTTTGTGGGCTTCGCTACAATGCTGTCACGGTGGCTGAGCCAGAGATCCGCCAGATCCGCGTCCCGAAAAAGAAATGGATGTCAAGAGGATGTCAAGTGGAAAGTCTCCCACCTGGTACGTTCCCGAAAGGTCCCTTGTTCCCAAAAGAATGACCCAACCTTCAAGTTGAAAGCTATAGGTTCTATATAGGTTCTATTAGATGCCTCTTTTCTATTCTTTTCTAGCCTTCGCCCAGTGCAGAACTCTGGATAGGCCAATATAGGCAAATCCAGACCTCACGGAGAAGTATGCTTTTTGGGGGAAATGCATGCAAGCCATAGAAAAACTCTCACCATGGACATGCCATTTCAGTAATTAGCGAAATCAGTGAAATCCATCATCCGTTGTTTCATCTTCTATCTTGGCGCAGGCATCAAGCTCTGCCCACAAAATAGAAGAGAACCATTTCCAACATGTCCATTTGAATACATTTGAATTACCCTCTGTTTTTGTTAGCATAGCGATTTTTCACATGGACCATGAACATCCATGATTTATGATGATTTATGATGATGTGTCTATCAAAAAAAAGCGTTTTCCATAGCAAACCGTAGCCAGAGGGGGTTCTCACCCCGCCAATCGCCCTGGCCATGGTCGTGGTGTCCGCCCCGTCACCACTGTCTTTGAGCCGAGTTGGTTCCATCATACTTCGGCACCTCATGTGGGGAGGTGATCCCCCACGGGTTTTCAGACCTGCCGGTTGGAAAACCATAGGAAAATGATGGAAAATGGAGGTTTACCCTCTGGTAAACATACAAAAAGCTATCGAACATCACCATCTTTAACAGGTAAATTAACTATAAATGGGCCATGTTCAATAGCTATGTTAAGTTACCAGATTTACCAGAGGGTATGCAAATGTATGCAGGCCTTGTTGATCTTGTTTTGGGGGAGCCCAGCGACGGCCATCAGATTCAAAGCCAGGCGTCTTGTTCCACGCTAGAAGAATGGCCCCCAAGTGATCAGCGCCCATCGAAGTGCTTCATTTTTTGATTCACGGTTTATAAATCCAGTTCTATATGGAATATCACTATCATATCCCTATCATTTCCCTATCATTTCCCTATCATTTCCATATAATATCCCTAGAAGAGCCCTATGAACCGTGGATCACCTGGGCCAGGCACATCCATCTGTGGATCTTGCATCCAGCCGCCCCGCCGGCCCCTTCGTGGCAAACGCTTGGGCTCGTGTGTGGCCAGCCTGGTCAGGAAACATCAGATATAAATTGGATAATATACATGTATGTGCTATTATCATGGTGCATACATAAACACAACTACATGACATATATATATATACATGGTTTCATCAACACGTATACAGATATGTCGCGAAACAACAGGCCATCCATCTAAAAAAACGCTTCAACATAATCCCTCAAACTACTTATCGAACTCAAATTATCCAAACACAGCCCCATCAATCTGGCTGAGCTATGCTGAATGTCAAAATTCTCCTGAATTGTTGGATGATTTTGGAATGATTCTTCCAACCCCATCATCGGACCATCATGATACCATCCTAAGCATCCTAAGCATCCTAAGCATCCTAGGCATCCTAACTCCAACATGTTCAAACCACACATTCACCCATCAATCACCCCATTGGCAACTGCCTGATCCCATCCAAAACGGAAAATCGGTTTTAGAAGACCCCACAAACACCCCACTTGGGGGTGCACATGAAATTACTTGTATGGGCGTAGCGATAGAATCATGACATTTAAACCCCCATCACTCGGGAATATTATGGGGCCACTCTCTCTGTTGAAATCTATCCACCACCAACAGCTCACCACCAGCGGCGGAACCGTTCCGCCTGGGGTAGGCCTTCTCTTCAAACTCCATCCGTCGCAGCTGCATTCTTCCCATGCTCGTCTTCCAGCGGCGCCCACATGGCAGGCGCGACACCACGCACCGCATGGCGAGACGGGGAGATGGGATGTTAGGGCGATGTTTAACAGTGGAAGTGGGAAATCTGTATGTGAAACACGAAGAAAAAAAAAATGGATTTAGAATGATTTAGATCTTTGGTTTCTGCTCATGTTTTTGGAATTCACGCAGGTTTAAATTTATTTTCGCATATATGGATCCAGAATGATCCAAACATGTGTCAAAACTCTCTACCAAAGTGGTGAAGGTCCGGAAAAGGAGCAGAATAAAAATCAATAGTTGAGATGACATTTTCATGAAGCCATATTTTCGATCATTTGATGTTGTTTAATATTTACCCCAGGTAAGAAAGCGGGTTTGAAGCCGCATGTGAAGCTAGCCATCTTAGATAGCACGCATTCACATCTGCTCGTTGCAGGAATTATCAACATGAACTCCAAAAATCACCCAATAGTTGGCAACAGTATACAAAAACTATACTTCAAGCACTCTGATCATGATTACTGTATCATGCGCAAAGAATCTTTTGGGCGGTCTAGTTATTTGTTTGTTTGGTTCTCATCTTCACATCCTCCCATGGTGTTATTTTCCACATGTCAACCTCCCCCAGCTCCGTGAGTGAACTTCCAATCCATCCGACGTGGCTGACACTTTGTTCAGCCAAAAGCTGCCAAATGACCAGAATGCTGGGAAAAAACCTGTCATTCACTAACATACAAACATATACCAATATGCAATGTGCACATGCATATATATATATATATGCAATTGCAATTCAAACTGGATCCTTTGCAATCTGAAACCGGCCCTTCCCAAACAGAAGCTGTGCAGGCTCAATTTTTTTTCCTGACGCCATGCCTAGATGGCGGATGTCAGATAGTGAAGATGTGTCTGATGAAGCCATGGGTGGCCTGGAGGATGATGAATCATCATCTGAAGAATCGCTATCCAATTTCTTTTGCGAGGACTGGGTTCCAAAACAGAAACTACCCTGCCTGTTTTGTTTCAAGAATAATGTTAATTTTCCGTTAGTTTCCCACAACAGGCCAACCATGCCCTCTCAGGAGCTATCTGCAGAGCAGCAGAGCTTTCTGGAATTTGGGCAGGATTTTTCTTTGATGGGAGGACGCTTGGAGATAAAAATTGGTCAGCCATGTGAACATCTTGTCGTTGTGTGTGTGTGTGTTGCTGACAGCACATGTTTGCAACATAGACAGTTCCCCTTACTAATCCAGGCCTTGCCCAATTCTGGCGCTACTTCAAAGGGGATTTCACCTATGCATCCGACTGTCACTTGGATCAACACTTCAAAGAATTTTCAAGACACAGCAGTGACTGACATCCCTATGTGATACGCCACTGACCTTCCGGGGTTTGACTTTGAAAGGTTCTGGGATCGACACGCCGCTAATGGCTTTGCTTATGCTTGCAGCCGCTTCACCAAAGAACCCGCGTGTGAAATATATGCACCTCGATCGTAATTAATCCAGGCTACAAAAAAATAGACAGTTCGAATGGATTTTTCTGTTTTTTCTGACTCAGGTCAAGAACTGAGATTCATAAAGGAGCTCGGAGATTGCAAAAAGGAATTTGCCTGCTCCAGCCCGGCTGCTTGACGGCAAAATCAGTTGGTGAAACTTGACACGGCAAAAAAAATACAATTTCAGACTGCTTGGTTTCCATTTTTGCAGGTCAGGGAGGAACATCTTCCAGCACTGTGTCAACGACCTTCGCGGGCGTATTGCCCTCTACACAGCAGGATTCCCCTGTACCCCATTTTCTTGTTTGCATTCGGGCTCGGCGATGCTTGGAGATGCCAATAGTCGCCAAATGTGGCAGTGCTTGAACAACATCAAAGTCATGCGACCTGCTGCTACTTCTTTGCATTTTAGATGTTTTACAGTTGTCATAATTTGTCGTGGTTCACCTCGGTTGAAGTGATTTGTGCCTTGATCTTTGGAAACAATTTCATGCAACTGAGACCTGTTGGCTTGAAAATGTGCTGGGATTTGTCCGTGTTATCGATCGGGTGCTGGCCCACATATCGGAAAATCTTCCAGAGAATCTCATCTTGAATGATGATTGGCTTTGATGTTTTTTTGCCATGTTTTTGGAACAACAATCACGTCAAACATATGTAAACATTGAACATGTTCATATTTGAAGCTGGTCCCAGGTATGAGGTTGCATGGCTCATCCTGGATCCGATACCTGGCTTTAACGTATGCCCATCACTTTTCAACATGATATGTTTTTTCTTTGTGTGTCTTGTTTTAACAGCATATACCTCAGCAACAATACAATCCATGAGGCTTGACCATGGTTCTCCTATCACACGACGGCGGGTCTTCATTATTTTGATCTTGAAGGAGATCATGGACCAATCTGTCAGGGGCCACCTGCAAGATTTCTGTGAGGCTACACGCGAAAGATTGAGAATACTTTTGGACCTGCACTGGCCACTTGGCACCAGCAGTCTGAAATTCGTGGACTTTGTGAAACTCACAGTTTTGAATTTGATAGCACATTTCCATCATCCCATCCACACTGTCCCAGGAAGGACCTTCTCTTGGACAACTGGAGCCAGACTGTTCAGGACGATATCGAAGCAAAACAACAGTTGAGGAAAAAAAACTTGGCTCGTGAAAGGCCACTTGGCTCTGCCAAACAAACAATTTTGATATACTTTTTTAAAACCCAGTACTAGGAAACAATCACGTTCTGAAGCGGGTGATGATAATGTGCCATCAGTCCCATTCCAATCTGCAGCTCAGGCAGCATCAAAGGAATGCTGATCCAAAGTGGAAGCAGCAGCACACTCGATGGGCTGAGGAGAATGAGGTTCCGGCCCCTTGGCTATAATTTGAACTACACTGAACAGCAACATTCATGTCTTGCTATATTTTCATAACTTTCCATCCCTGGCCAGCTTGTCAAATCTAAGGAAAGGTTAGCCAGAGGGACACTGCAACGTATGATGCCTGAAGCTGTTGAACAAGTACCCACCAAACGCGAGGAAAAGGCTCGTATTAAACTGAAACATTGATTTGGGTCACATTGGGTCACCACAACTGAGCATGAAACATTAAAAAGCCCCTGTTTGGCTTCATGCAGGCCTTGGACTTGATCTTGTACCGTCATGGCCGCCCACAAGCCGTCAACACAAGCCAGAACATCTACAGGATGAACCCAGTCTTTGGCCACCGAGCTCCATTGTGTGTGCTTACGTGGGGGCCTAAAGAGTTCATTCAGCAGTTAGTTTATGAACACAGAAAACACAAGTCTCAAAGAAGTTCACTGTTTTGCCCCAAGGCCCTCTGGCCGTTATCTGATTGGTGATTTGCAACGGTATTTGACGGGCACCTGGGTTGCAATTTGTGGACAGTATGCAATTGCCACATGCAGTACCTCCCATTCAGCCCATGACTTCGCAGCTCCCGGTCGTATGTCTCAGTACATCTCTTCGCCAATGTCCTGCACACAGATGAGGCACCGAATTTCTTATCCTTATGGGCGTGCCAATGCACCGTATGTCAAGTGATTGCTGTAGCCAGCATGTTCCTAGGTGGCAAGTATTTCCTTTTTGCTTGCAATGGCAGCAGCATTATCTTAATTGATTTGGTGATGTGAATACCTGTTCAATAGCTACGATAACCAATGACCTATAATGATCTGAATCTAAGGAGTTATGTCGCTTGGGTGGAAATGCAATTGCTTTAAGAGCTGCTGCTGTAGCAACCATCATGACGATGAAGGCTGCAGATCCAGCGCTCATGGCCCGGTACTTGTCAAATTGACATGAAAAGGCTTGGAAAAATGAATGGGTCTTTGCATGCCCTTGCCAGTGGTGGCTTGGTAAAATTCTATGGTTGTGAAATCAATGAGTGGGACCTTTGTAGGTTATATAATGTGGGAAGGGTATGCCTCATATCAAAACTGTTCCCAAACACGTTTGACTGGCCTTCCCAGGGAAAAAACTTTTTGGGGACTGGTGCCAAATAAATACCTGCATCAAGGTTGAATGCTGAACTATTGCCAAATGCAAATCAAGGCAAGAGTGAAGGAAACAACATATTTCCTGATGGAGAGTATGGCTTCCTTTTCAGCCAAAATGCCCACGCCCACAAAATGTTCAATAGTCTGTTCTAAACATTTCATAGATTGGTCACTGGCTGGTGTTATTACTTTGCAATACACTTTAACTTTGTGAATTTCTATCTACCCTGCTTATGCAGCAATGCCTGTCCTGCACCGGTGGGACTCCGATGATGCAAGTGATGGTGAAAGACCTGCTGGACCGTGGCGCTACGACGAAACATCAGATGAACCAGCAACTTCCTCTGGAGGGGAATCTGGAGAAGATTCTTCGCTACTTGGCATCCTGTATTTTGGAAACAAAACTTTTTGAGTTAGGAACCCAGAAAGCTATCTTGGGAAACAATTTCATGATCATATATTATTCAATGCTATTTGTCAAATCAAAATATACTACGTAATGTTTCCATGGCACCCAAAGAAAGATGTTCGGTGGTAAGAATTCACTGAAAAATTGTGGTCCTGGGGGTTGGCCCAATCCTGAGGAGTCTAGATTCGGATGATGATGGAAACCTATCCTATGAAGCATCCAATGTTAGCCTCACCCTGGCGCGTTTGCAGAGCTTCCATGGGGTGGCAACTGAAGAAGTCGATGAAGATGCCACCAAAAATGTCTACTCGAGAAATGGGCGTGACAAACGGCGCATCAAAAAAGCTTGTGAATCGCCCCAATGCAGCTGCCAATGTAAAGTTCCATACCAAGTGATGGTGAAGATATGTGTGGCCTTTTGGGCACTGGCCAAGGCCGCACAAGATGCAATATTGTGGTCGCTACAATCAACTGGACGAGGCAAAAGGTACTATGACTTTGAAGGTTGGACTTGAGTTTGATACACTTGTTTGGGATTTATTATTGTTAACTGGGCTGTACTGAAATTGAACCATCAAAATCAATGATAATGACAATAAATTCTAATTTCGTCAGCTCAATCACCCTGCCAGGCTACAGTGTGTGCCGAGAGAGTTGGTTGCGTTTGCTGGGTGTGGGCAAAAACAGGCTGCGCCGCACAAAGCGTCGCCACCGGGGACAAGATGAGCGGCAGTGGAAATGTGGACACTTGTCTTATTTTTCCCACTAAATTTCCAAAGTTATTGAGTCTGAAATAAAAAAACATAATCAAATTGTAATCAGCATTTGGATTGGGTTGGGGATTTACGTTTGAGAACTGAAACCTACCCAGTGCCACATTCAACCACATAGTGCCTGAATGTTGTTGACGCATTGGTCGCAGGATTGGCCAAAGTTCGACCTGCAGTGCAAAGTGCCACTGTAAGGGCTTTCTTTATCCATCTTTACTGGACCGCAGGTGAGTCAATGACCACAAAGAAACTTGGAACAAAACTTACGGGCTCAATGGTTTTCACCCCAAGGTTACCACCTACCGAGCTATAATATAAAATATATAATATAAATATCTAATATTTATTATATAATATATACTATATAATATATAATATATAATATTATAATATATAATATTCATTATGTTATATATTATATATTAAAAATTATATATTATATATTACATATTATATATTATATTCTATGGTATACATTATATATTATATATTATAATTTAATATATTTTATATCATATATATGGACAATATGGGGTATCTAAGACCCAAGGATTGGCAATGAGTCAATGCTGAACACTTCGGATGACAAGCTACGAGCTGATTTGCATCGTCGGTTGGTTGCCCAGTCGTTGCTTGGACACTTGGCACTTGTTTCAACATACTTTTTTCACGAGGTGTGTCAAAAGGATTCCCTACAAGAAGGTCAACATGGGGACCTGTTTTCTTGAAGGGCGGTTTTTGAAGGGTTGATTGAACCTTTCAAAAATCGTTTGTCCGGAAAATAAGGACCGATTGGGCAAATCCAAGATCGCTTTGATCCTGCAGTGCTGCCTATCAGGGAACTCCCTCATGGCAATGTCGCCAACCTGTTTTTACTTTTCACTGCATGGTGCAAAGCAAAAGGTGAAGAAGTTCCTTGCAGAAGCACCTTTTACAAGGTATACCGGGATGGCTGGTCCGGGTGCATGCGATTTCACAAAAAAAGCACCCACAGCATGTGCAAAACATGCATGGAGCTCCGATCACGGATTCACTCAGCAGAGGTTACTTTGTTGCCAAAATTGCACATGGTTTATGCTCCCATTTTCAATTTTGGTTCTCACCTCAACTGCTAGGGCTTCTAAGGAAAATATGTTTGAAGTCCATCAAAGGACTTCACTACTCACGCCAGAGAATGTGACGCCTTGCTACAACACTGCACACAGCAGTTTCGTGATCGTGAAATATACTGGATGCATCGTGAGTACAGCCGGGCTAAGGAAGGCTTGGTAAGTGTAATCATCGATTCTTATGACAAGGCGAAATTGAGTTTGCCCCGGTTTCCTTTTGGCCGTGCGCCAAAAAAGAGCATCTATGAGGAGACTCGTCGAGCCTGGGCTAGTAGTAGTTTTTTTGTTGAATTTTAAGTTGTGACAAAAGTTTTATTTTGTGTTGTGTTGTTTGTTTTACCACATGGTGTATTCTTGTTGTTTTGATGTTTTTTTTTGAAAAAAAAACGAGGTACCTACCTGACGTTAACGGCAGTTATCTGCCATGGCTGGGGTTGCTTCATGTATCTTTCTTCAGAAGCACTGAGCGAAGGATCAAACTGGAACTGGGAGTGTGTTCCTCGCCACTCTTTGAATGTTTTGGAATGTCTATGCGATGGATCCGTTTTTTTTTGGAAAGTTTTTGTTTTGCGGCAGCTTTCCAAGAATAAAAGGTACTACGGTCTTTGGACCTTGTCTATGCCCGAGCTATGGAGTTGAATCTCACATTCCCCTGTGAGCAGCCTGGTGGAAATTTAAAACTTGTCAGTCTGAACTGTTTGTTTCTTTTCGGGAAGGGTTCCATGTGCCAACCAGGTTTCAGCTCCAAAGCGATAATACCGTTAAGGATTCCTGTATGCAAAAGCATTTTTTTGGGTGGGAGGGTGGTTTAATGTGTTTGATTATGGATTGCATTTGCATCATCAAGAATGGATTGGTACTTTCTTGGAAAGATGTATCTGAGCATCCTAGGAGATTCGAAACGGGAATGCAAGCCGATTGATGGTGGCATTGTGCCAAAACCGTGTATTCTCGGTTTGCAATCACAGCCACCTGCCAGTGGGTCACACCCATGAGGACGTGGATGCTGTGCTGTCGTTAGTGAAAAGGGCAATGGATTCTGCACCAGTTCTCCTTACTCCACGTGATGTTATGTCTGCTATCGACAAGAAGCTGGAACCCATGTTCAGTCAGCAAGGGATGTTATTCAAGACCATATGGGTGGACCAAGACACTTTCCTGATAAATTAGAAGCTTTAAGAGATAGCATGTATGTTTTTGTGGAAAGGTATGGAAAGGTTTCGTATTTTGCTTCCGGGGAAGGGGTAAAGTTTCAATTTATCTTTGCTGGTATCTTGCCTATGCAACCAGGTTCGTGATTGGGTCAGCATTCTTCCACAGTCGGTGACATTGAAGAATGCTTACCGGGACCGGAAAGCGAAAAGAGGAGAAGAACAGAAAAAAGTTCCACAGTCCTTTACTTTCATCCCACGGGAAGGCCACACAAGATGTCAAAATTGTTTCAACTTTCATGTTGTGTTTCAATCTGGATTCAAATAATTAGCGAAACCAAATCTTGAAAAATGGATTGGTGTTTTTTGTTTCCCTTTTGCAAATGCTTATTTTTTGAGATTGGTTCCCTGAGAGGCATTCCGTCGGGTGAGGATCTGGAAATGGATGAACAGATTCCTGCAAGATTGAGGCAGGATGAGAATCAGTTGGACGTTTTCGCCATGGTCCGTCAGTACATGTCGGATGGATTCTTGCAACAGAATCCAATACTTGTTTTACCCGAGTCCTTGGTGGGTGAGTCGAGGCACTTTTTGGCCAATGCAAATTCTGCACCTACTATTGGACCGTGGCTTTCTCCTGAAAGAAAGGAGGAAATCAAACTTCTGGCAGATGAGCTTGCAGAGGATTTTCCTCACATGCAGAGAGCAGTGGGTTTCTACAGGAGCTTGCTGCAGGAGGATAGGGCTTTGCAGCCATATGAGCAGATTCGATTTCTAAGAAATGTTGCTCGTTGTGGCCAACGTTGGTGCCAATTCAATCTGGGAGATCGAGCTCCAAGACCGAAACCGCATGTTTTGCAGGTTGTGTTTCACCGAAATAGGGGACATGGCTGAACCAAGTCATGCTCAGCAGGGTTCGGGTTTCAACAAGATGTTGAGAAGCTTGGGGATATCCAGCATTGCAAGGGGTGGCAAAGATGTGATCTGTCAAAAGTCTTTAGTTGGTCTTGCAGAGTTTTGCATGACAATGAGAAGTGCTTATGATTCCTTGCGCGCAATCTGAATCTGGGTTCATTTATTCTCGGCCCGAGATGACCCAAGGCCAGATTGAAAACCACAACCTCCAGCAGAAAACGCAATACATATAACCGTTATAATCGTTGCTAGCAACTTACAAATCAATATGAGCACTTTGCACAATCCTCGGGTCATATCCTGGTATAAAGATCTGGTGTATATAATACATTTTGAATATTAAATATATTATATAATAAGTAATTATAATATATCTGATATTGATTGCATACTTTATTATCTATATCATTCTATATCTACTGGCTTCTGGGCTTTTGGTGCTTGCATTTGAGAACCTGCACCATCAGCCTTATCCAACATGGAGGATTGTCAGGATGAGGTGCCCACAACATTCGCTGCTGTGGTTGACAAGCTGTGCGCTTACATGGAGACAGTTCCTGGCCCAAACTTGGAACTGAAACCTGTTTTGTTTAAAAAACCCTGTTATTTTTCATACACCACAATATTATGCAATTGTTTTTTCAGCACAATAGGTTGTGGCTTCCAAGAATCTGGGGGAGCACCTGAATGCAGTGTTTGATGACCATGCCAAGATGACGAACGTTGCTTGGCATACAGTGAAACCAATCTTTTGTTATCATTTGTCTTCGTTATTTTCTGATTTGAACTGATGATAAACAAAAAGGTTTCAGGGCTGATAACCGTACCGTATTAATCGTTGGTGAGGTTTGGAACCGCATTGGTGCTCTTATTCCTGATATCACTCCTCCACATCCTGTCCTGACAAGTGTCCCAAACTCCTCGGTCAAAGACTTCTGGCTGCCGCTGGATGCATTTGACTTCTCGGCCAAGTCCAAGAATGGCTGTACCTTGGCTCACTATTTTTTTGGTGCCGCTTTTCCAAAAGAAACGAGTTGAAACACATTTGAAAGAAACAATGGTCCGTATTTGATGGTGACCCATGATGTTAATGTGATGATGGCATTGTGTGATGTTGGGGTACGTATCAAACATTGTTGTCTCGCTTCCCTGTCAGACTTCCCGAACAACAGCCAGTGCAGCCTGTTCTTCCGCGAGTTTGCCCAGAACGGGTACAAGAGTGCTCATGACGCAATCGTGACGAAATTTCCATACGGAGATGGTTCTAGGAATTTGGAACCATATTCTGTCGGAATATCAGACGGGTTCACGAAAGTGATCCTGATGTTCAGCATAATCGGTTTTGCTGCTGAATTGGACCTTTCAGAGGCTGAGGTAAAGGAGCTGGCGCCAACGTTCAACAGTTTCAAGTGGATCCGGTGCACGTACGAGCACTTCGGGAACCCAGGGCATCACTTTCTGAACTCGCTGAGCATCTTGGCTGTGATTTTCTTATTTCCTTGATGGTGAGGGTTACTGAATGTTACTGATTTTTCTCCATTGCCCACAAGATTCCAAAGCCAGTAATTTGTTTGGGTGTTGTTTTGTTATGTTTTGTTCGGATTCAGGGGTCTTTTATGAACCGCTAAGAACTTGGATGGATCACCAGCGAAAAACAAGCCCCGAGCCCTATCCACATGTTTGCAGATATCCAATCGGCTATTGAAGTTGAAAAGAGACTGGGCCGTGGCAAGGCTACTTTGAAAGACTTGCTCGCAAAGACTTGCGCTGAGTACAACAAAATGACCACGGTGAAGAGACACCGTCTTGACGGAGCTCGAAAGAACTTGCTGTTCAACTTGTCTTTTGACACCACTTGGGAATAGACAATTCTTAATTTCTTAGTCTCAAATTTTGAAGTATTGTTTCTTTTCTTTTTTACTGCCAGATCTGCCAAGCCACCCACTGCAAGCTCACCCAAGGTTGAGGTGCAACAAGACGCTGATCGATATGATCCACCGCCACTACGACTCGTATCCTCACCAGCAGTCAGGCAGGTGTAGACTGTTGCCTTTTACCATAGGAAAAAACTTGATGTTTGTTAAAGAAACTGTTCACACACGCATTTATAGTCAGTATGATTCGGAAAGGCAAGATGTTTTGGCCAGGATTGCCTCTGGAGATCTTGTCACAAGACTTTTGGGTTCCAGGGTCTACAACACGTGCAGAATCTCAGAAGTATCATGGGAATGACATGTTCACGGAGATCCTCACCACAACGACTGAGACAGCGGAGCTCTACATGAAACGAGCTGCAGATGATTCATGCCCAAGAAAGCAGTGCTTTGAAATTCAGGGCCCCAACATCAGTAAAATAATGTCAAGTCAAACATAAGTTTTCCACATGTGAGGAGCAACACCACGCCAAGTTTCAACTTTTCCACCCAGGACTTCTCCAGACGAGCAAGCCCTGAAGCTACCTTGAAGGCCAAGGACTGCCATCCACTTTGGGTAGGGTGATGTGTTGGGCGGTATGTTTTTTTTTTTTAATTTTATATCATAAATTGTTCGATATATTAAAACATAATGATAGTGAAAACAAATCTGGGTTCAGCCCCCTGCAGAAAGCAGCGCAGCTGGATGATGAATCGCACTACCTTCTACATGACATTGCCTGTTTGTGGATCTGGCTCCAACCGAAGCTGGCCAAGAACTTCCCAGCCCCAGTTGTGGAGAAGCATGAGAAGCTGTTCTTCAAAGGGTGCCTATTCTTTGCAAGATATTGATGATTGTTATTTTACTGGCTGGAAGCATTACCAAGTACCTTTACTTCATGGCCAAGGTCGCCAAAAATATTTGGCTAGCAATGTGATTCTATCGAGGGTCGCCAAAAACATTTGGCTAACAAGGAGATTTTATCAAGGGTCGCCGAAAACATTTGGCTAACAATGAGATTTTATCAAGGGTCGCCGAAAATCTTTGGCTAACAATGATATTTCATCAAGGGTCGCCGAAAATCTTTGGCTGGGACTTGGAAATTGTGATTGGGTTTTTAAAAAACCCGTCGCAATCCGCAAGATTTCATCTGAAGGATCATGGGCTGAGTAAAAACCTATTTATAGCAAGACCATGAAAACCCAATCAAAATCTGGGATGGGATTTCTGGTTAAGATTTTCATTGGGAATTTAAAAAACCGATCAAACTTAGAGTATCTACGCAAGAGCCCATGAAACTCAGGGTCTTGGAAACCACCTCTGGAGTTTGATTGGTTTTTCCACCTGCTGGGGAACTTTCATTGGGAATTTAAAAACCCAATCAAACTTGGGAGCAAAAAAACATGTTGGAAGTTTGATTGGGTTTTTTGTGATTTTCGGGGAAATCTTTTTTTTTCTTTTTTTGTGCCCAGGCTGCTCGATGCAGATTTGACTGCTGTGCTGAAAGCAGCTGAGAACTTTGATTGGGAGCGAATCAGCTTCGTTCTGGAGGCGTCCCCATGGTCAAGCATAGCAGCAAGTAGCTGCACTTTACATTTTTTTTTCCTTGGATTTGCGTGCGTCCTTTTAACCCCAAAGTACCCCAAACTAAGCACGCCGCAAATCCAAGTAAAAAAAACCGCTTACAGACGGAAACCCACTTAAAAAGCTTAGTTAATTTAGGATCAGTGTTACTCATCTGATATCAAATATTCATAGGGTTGAAGAAAAGCTGCACTTCGCTCCCTGAAGATCCGGGGTGAGTTCATCGAGGAGTACGTGCAGGACAAGCAGGACAAAGCAAAAAATGCCCATGTCAAATCGCTCCAGGCAGCATTTGGTGCATGGGTTGAAGACTTGCGGGCTGACCAAGCCAAATTTGATGCTGATCGAATTCTGAAGCTTGATTTTTATTTATTTGTTTCCCTCCATCCGGAAAGCCATTACAAAGACATCTTGCTGAATCAATGTCAGTATTTTACACCATTGCACAACTTTCAAACCTTGCTCTATGGGAGAACACTAGACAACCATCAAATACCATCAATCAGTTTTGAAAAAGTTGTCATGAAACAACCCAAGCCCTTTCCATGCAGACGAGACACGGTAGATACTTGGGATTGATGCAAAGCTGCTTGCAACACTGCTTGCATCACTCCTTTGCGGGATGGGGTCATATGATCTATGAAAAGATGGGAAACCAATGTCCAAATTGATGGGTAAATCACCAAGGAATGAAAAGGAAGGCGTCAAAACACGGGCCAAGCTTGTGAAGCAGTTGGAGGACGGAGTTAAAACATGGAAACATAATACCGGGCGGCTCAAAATACAAAAGATGTTTCAGTAGACAAAAATGTCAACTTGCAAATAAAGGTATGGATTCCGATATTTCCCCAGAAACCTACTTGGCTATAGTTTGACGAGACTTTATCAGATTTTGTGGATCATATTCTTTTCTGTGGATCATATTCTTATCTGAAATTGTTTTGTCTGAATACTTTCTGAATGTCATTTGATTAGGTATCAGTCTACTGATGTAAAACACTTCACACGTCAACGCCTGAAGGATTCCCACACACGTGCATGGGCAACAGTGAAAGAGTTCATCGAACAGAACTTAATGGTCTTTCCAGGAAAACTTGACCATGCAGAAAGTGCTGTGATGCCCAAGACCAAGAGTTGGATCCGCACCTCTTTGGATGAGATGTCTTGCATGAGTGCAGATGATCATGGCATCTATCTCTGGCTGAACGCCCCCTCTGTTGGGATTATTCCGTCGGAGAAGTACGACTACTTTCTGACATGCATCGCTTGCTTCCTTTCGGATTGGCCCAAGAACTCGATTTGCATCATCATCCACCCCAATCGGGCTGCCCAAATGGACAAGAGGACCTGTTGTATGTCTATTAGGTTTTTTCAACGGAAAACCAATGATTACCTACAAATGTGAGCATCATTACAAGATGTTATATATTTTGGAATGTATTGTTTTTTTTGAAAATAATTTAATACGTAGTGCATAACATATGTTGTCTTCATTCCCCCCCATTCGTCTCCTTTGCAGGAAGGGCATGGTCAAGAAAAGGGATCCAGGTGATGATGATGAACCCGAATCGAAAGTCGATCCTGATGCAGATGTCAAGGGAGAGTGCAAGGATGAGGATAGCGGAGCTGAGACTGAGGATGGCAAATCGAAAGCTACTGTCCCAGGGGAAGAAGCAGACGTCAGGGACATCATCTACAACCTGGAGATTCTTGGCACTGGTCCCATCCAAATTAACATTTTTTGGTTGAACCCCGGAATCCTGAAATAACAAGATTTATTTACAAGAGCATGCATTAACCACATGTCGTAAACCATTCTAAATGTAAAATTTGCTCGGGGTGGTCATGGGTTGTCCCTCAGTCCCGCTTTAATGGAAGATATCCATGGGAGATTTTGGTGTGACAAAATTAAAATAGTTTTCTTTCCTCCGAAGTTCAAATCCTAACTCACATACGGAGGAAAGATTTGCGCCTCAAAGAACGCAACCTGAAGATGAGATCCTTAACATGGGTCTGGGATCCTGCTACTTGTCGGCCATGAGACCAGCTAGTTTATTTTTTATCCCTGAAAGCTCATGGGGTTTGTGCACTGTGACACGTTTACGGGTCTATATTGCTTTTACAAGAACGGTACAAGAACCCCAGGCAACCATTTACGGGAAACGTGATGGTGCTCTTCATGGCATTGCTGTGATCTCAGGGCAAGACAAGCACAATCTGATGAAGCAGACCAGAGCTTGGAAACAAGGTGTCATTCATGGCGTCTCAATGTTGCCCCGCAATGAGATGTGGAAACCTGATTCAGAGACTTGGATTCATCTTGAAATATCATTGGGAATGGACCCCAAAACCTAGTATGAACCCCCACCATATACCCAAGAGATAAATCCACACACCCTGCATGTGCCAAGCATCTAAGGCATCGCCAGCACGTACTGGCGTTCCGTTACCTCACTTGGGACGGGCGTTCACAGACGTGCAAGAGCTCAAGCAGGTGCTTTGGCAGCATCTTGGATTTGGTCTTTTACAGCTGGGACTGTCATAGTTTGTGTCGCCAAATTCAAATCTACCCATAAAAAATGCACTGTCTTCAACATGATGTTAGTGTTCGTCGGATCCAGGAAACCATTGGTCAAAATAGGAGTTCACGAAAAATTGACCCCTTGAGGTTGCTGGAGGAACCGACATCATCAAAAAGACCATGGAAGCATTTTGCATTCCGACAGCCAAAGCAAATGCCCTGATTGATCTACACGCCTATGATGGAGCCACGGCTCTTGCTGCTGTCGAGGAGCCCATTGATCTCAATCTCAAAGATCCAAAGATGTCCTGAGATTCAACATGTTTGAATTCCCCAGCCCAACCACGAATTTCCCTGCAAATTGGCTGTCTAATTTTTGTAATTTGTTTAAACAAAATTTGTTCTTGGGCGCTATCAGGAGATCCAGCAGGGGCGCTCTACTATTTGTGCATCGATGGTGTTGGGGAATTCAGGAAGTGAACTCGCCAACCGCATCTCCAATCGCATATATGAACTCTGTCGCACAAGGGCGATGGATCTCCCGTCATTCCCCAACTTTGACCCTCTGGTGGAAGCTCTTCGGGAAGGTGGTGCAGTGACCTCTACCGCAACTTACAAAGTGTGTGTGCAGCAGCACGATCGGTTGAAAGTGCTGGAGAGCATGGCAGGCAAATGGATGCAAACGGACTGTGTGAAGGACCAGGCGGAGAGCATGATCAAACAGCACAACGAGAAATACAATCCAAACGCTGAACTATGGGTTGAAGACAGGAGAACACCTGCTGTTGTGTTATGAACGGCTGCAGGTGTAGCTTATTATTGTTCATGCCTTTGTCATGTAAACATGTTTCACTACCAGTCAATTCAATATACAATCATCAGAAACAAGCAACAACATCAAGCAACAGTTGACAAACATAGTGTCTAAGAAATTTGTTTTAAGGGAGCAGCCTACACATAAAAAAGACAACAGAAATAACACAGCAAGCAACAAACACCACGACAAAAGCAACAACGGCAACAGCTTTAACAACAACAACAACAACAACAACAACAACAACAACAACAACAACAACAACAACAACAACAACAGCAACAACAACAACAACACCAACAGCAGAAGCAGCAGCAACAGCAACAGCAACAGCAGCAGCAGCAACAACAACATCACCACCAGCAGAAGCAGCAGCAGCAACAGCAACAGAAACAACAGCAACAACAGCAACTACAACATCACCACCAGCAGAAGCAGCAGCAGCAGCAACAGCAACAGAAACAACAGCAACAACAGCAACAACACCAGCAACAACAACAGCAACCCAACGGTGACAACAACAGCAGCAACTGCAGCAACATCAGCAATGACATATAGAACAAGAACAACAAGGAACAACCACCCAACCCATAATATGTCTATGGCTAAGCATGTTTGATCACCATTTTCACCTTTGCTTTTCATCTTCGGGTATGGTTTTTGATTGTATGTTTCTTCGGGTATGTTTTTTGAGCGTGAGTTCATAATACAATTCATTTGCAGTAAGTAGCAACAGTGTGGAATTATAATTGGATCCACGCTCCATCAAGGCTTCAACCAGAATGGATCATTACCATCTTTTTTTGAACTACACAGACTTGAAGACCACAAAAAAATGACCCTTTCCAGGTGTAGCCTGGGATCCAGTCCATGCCAACCCAGGAGGGAACAGCCAGCTGCTTCTTCATCGGCAGAACAGTCCACACCTGCCACGATCGAGCCATCACAAGTTGCGACAAAGGAGCAAGTGGCCAGTTTGGCAAAACCGCTGCTTGGTTTTGTTCAAGCCTTATGTAGAACAATACTGGTCTTGTTGGTGTTGACATCCAAAAAGTCCAGGCTCCACCAAATACAATCTAAATCCAATTAAGTTGATTTCTGGCACCCACAAGGATCAAGCTGACCATCAACAACACTTGCGATCTCATGTGCGGAGGTGAAGATGGAAGCTTCCTCTATGTGTGCTCAACTGGCAGGAATCAATTTCTCGCTGGTCGAGAGTTGCTCCATGACTCAATTTTTTTTGGGGGGGGCCTGTAATTTCAATGCATGGATGATATTCGGTGCCTTTTTTGGGGATGGTCCTTTCGTTTGTCTCAGGTTTAGCTTTGGAAGTGGCGAGTGGAGGGATGGTCAGGCACCTGGGCCTATGTTAGCATAAAATTTCATACTATATGAACTCTGGTTTATGTATGTTTATGTAATGTCATCCCATGTCGATTTCACCTATTGCATCTTGGGTTGCCGGTGTCCCCTGTTTCAAAAATAAAAGAATCAGCCTTGGGACCCTCTGTAATCTTGTGTCAAGTTAAAACAACACGAGCCCCAAAGAAACCAATTTCCTATAATTGCCCTATATTTTTCTTCTTTCAATATTTCCCTGCCAATTTATCCAAGCCAAGGATGCCAAAGAAGTAGCAGCTGATGCAGACGGGCGGTGGTTCGCCTTCAAGCTGGAGACTACGTCCAAGCTGGTGTTGGAGAAGAAGAACATCCCGGACCATCTTTCCAGTTTGGATTGCCTCGATGTGCCAACCACCGTGGACAACGTGATCCGGGAGTTGGAGGATGAGGGAGAGGTGATTAAACCACAAAGTATTCAATTTTTGTGAATGTTTGATCTTTTCTGACTTGTATCAGGGGATATCATGGGAAAATTTATTGATCCTCATTGGTTCAAAGGATGCAAAATTATCAATTTCAGTCTGTTTAGCTAATTATTGTTGAATGGTATCTTGAAAAGATTTCTCGTAAGTGCTCACCGCCTCAACCATCAGGTCAAGATCCGTATCTCACATCACACTCTTAAGAAGAGTGATTCTACGATCACCCCTGCCAAAGATCTTGTCTTCGTCTTGGACGAGCCCCCCGTGGAAGGGCCCAAGAAGAAACGCAAAGCAAAGAATGGGAAAGAGCAGGATTCTACGGCAGGTGTTACGGTCAAAAACTTCGGTTCGAACCTGTTGGTCCCCAAGATCAAAACTTCGAAGTTTATCAGCATCTGTTGGAGGTGTCGCTTGGACAGTCCAGGAGACGGGGTCAGGCTAATTATGCCAGTGAGACCTGTCGCTGTGTTGTCTTCTATGTTGGACGTTGAGAACAAAAACATCAACATCCTGTGAGCAGTGACAAAAGGTTCTTGATCTACTTTGGATATGTCAATTGTTCCTCGAAGTACATTCTATAATATGCTTATTATCTAACTAAGATAACTAAGTATAAGTAATATCTCCATTGTTTCCTTTGGCACTGCTCACTGTGGTACCTGAAGCCATATATGCCAGGATCGTTTTGCAAGGTATAGATTCTGGTACGCCATGGGTCAAGCTTTTGTGTGGGTGTGTTGGGGCTGTATGTAAGTATCTCAAACTCAATTTTCCAACAAATAAATACCATGTTCTCAAACATTATTTCCAGCTGAGCATGACTGTGACAGCCTTTTTGGATGCCAGTTGCAAGCAAGAAACATCCAATCCATCAAAGAACAAGCCAGGCCAATGTAGGCCCAGAAATCGCCAAGGGAGAATGAAATTTCGCAAAGCCAAACACTGGCTTGGCGAAACTGCATTCTCCAAAGAAGATTCAGCTCCAACCCAGTGGGAACACATAGTGGCATAGCCTTGTGATTTCCTCAGCTGATGTTGCGACGGACTGCAACCACCAAAAGGAAATTAGTTCTTTTCTGACTTTTGACATCTGAAGGAGATGCAGGGAGCTGCTATGTGTTACTGTTAGGTACTGACAGCAATCTTGAAAGGATGCATGCTGCACATCGTGTGGCTGGTCATGTTGACCACTTTTGTCCATGTCACTCTTAGGGGCAGCTATGATCGATCGGAGTGAGAAAATATCAGCTGTGCTGCAGCCCGCACCTATGAGTATTGGCTGATACAATGTTGGCAATTTTCACACTTGAACTCCTGATGCAAAAACATTGCTCATGCCCTGCTGACTTTTTGCTCCAACATCTTAGGAAACATTAGTTCTTGGTCCCTAGTGGTGGCCGTAGCATCCCAGTTTGGGTGCAATGAGTGACTCTGATGAAGTGCAGGAGGTCCCTCTAAGTGCTGCTATGTATGTTCCGGTCACTCATCATCTTGCTTAAGATACTGTGGATGGAAGAAATCCTGCACCAGTTGATAGATGGTTTATCCCATTATCTATAGGGTTTCAACCATCCAAGGTGGTGCAGGATTTCTTCCATCCACAGTATCTTAAGATCTTTTTGTTTTTTCCCCATTAGGTCATTTGCTTTGTGTATTTTACATCAAAACACGATACCAACCCCCATCATCTTGTTCACATCAAGACATGTGTTTTCCTTAACTTGGGGTTGAGTTCTCCATTGATTACATTGGCGTCAATTTCAGATTATCCCCCCAAATCATAAATTAAAATACTGTAGTTTCTCCCAACACCCAACCATCTTTTAGCCAAGGCTTTCAACTTGAATGACTTCATCAATGAAGGATCGGCGAGGAGCACAGTAGCATCGCCAGCACCGAAGAACAGACCTTCGCCGCCAGCATCTGCAAAGAGTGCACCTGCACGCAGCTCTGGCTTCTCGGTTGCACTTTGGTTTTGTCATGCCCCAAAAAAATTGGTCGGGTATCCACCTATTTAGCTTTGGAACTTTCTATATTCCAAGGTAGTCGCCCAACCAAAGAAGACACCTTGCCGCCACGATTTCATGCTTCAGACTCCTCTGAGAAGAACAACTCCCCGGACGAGGACGAGGAAAAGAAGAAAAGTGTGAGAAAGGGGAGCAAGAAGCCCAAGGATACAGCTCCAAAGGAAAAAAAGAAAACCAAGGAGGAATCCAAGAAGAAGTCAAACAAACGAAAGGCAGCCGATGAGGAAGAAGAGGATGAGGCACCTGATGCTGATCACTCTCCCATCGTTGATTCCGATGATGATATCAATGGTGAGGGTGGTCCCGATGAAGGCACAGCACCAAGTGGGAAAAATGATGCATCAACCAAGAAGAAACCAGCAGCAGCAAAGTCAGCGATGAAGAAGCCGGCAGCCGCCCGTGGCAATGCTCGCAAGAAGGAAATGAAGGAATCTTTGAATTTCTTATATCCCAGCTAGAAGCATGACAATATTTTTCTCTGGTGGACATTGTGTGATTGATGTACATTCATGTTCCCAATCGAAACCCAAACATTACCACGCCATGAAAGGTGGTTGAAGGCTCATATCTTTGATCTATATTTTCTAGTTTCAGGGTATGAGGGTTCACTTCGCAGGAGCGACTTCCCTTTCAACATCTCATTGAAGATCAGCAAGACAAGGGCCACCATCACGATGATGTCAACGATAATGACAAGCCCCCTGGTTCTTATGTTCTTGTTGCAGCATTACTTGCTTAACATATTTTTGAACGATATCATACCTAAGGCCTGGCTCGTCTGAACAGTCTCGACGTGCCAAAAGTCTTGAACGTGATGTGGCTGGTATTGGGAAGTTGTTACGGAAAGATGCCAAAGTGTTCAGTGATATGTACTTGCCGCCTGACAATCAGCTGGGTGATGATTCCATCCCACAGTCGCCAAGCTGGACTGCCCCTTGGCTAAAACCCTGAGATAGTCGGAAATCGGAATTCTTGTTTGCTTTATATACTCAAACATTGTTGTAGAATTGATACCCATAGATCTTACTAAAATTTGAAAGTTCCAAAACATATGTCAGGGATTTTGGAGCATTTCACCTCCTATAGCCCAGGGATGTATGCCTGGGCAGGAGCCCATCGAAAGGTTGCAAACGCCATTGGACGTCCTTGGATTGCATGTGGCAGGGGGTCTGTCTGTGTTCGTTTACAATGATCCATCAACAGAAGATCAACAAATTCAATATACTAAGTATCAGAACAGCTTCAAAAAACAAGACGAATCATGACAGATCTAACCCATTTGAGGAATTGATATGAAACATTTTTTCTGGGAAGATCTCACAAAAAAGTTTCGAGTTGTAACTTGGTACCTGTGAACCTATGGACCACCCCAGATACAAATTACCCACTGAAAATGTCAATAAATTACCCATGATTATGTACTATGGGTCTAATATTTCATTTATTCCCAGCCACTTGGATTAAAGCCCATGTGCTATATACAATATCTTATTAGATCAAATTATACATATCATTTATTCCAGCCAATTGTATCAATTGACATCACCAAGTCTTTGGGTGAAAACAACATGACACATTGGAACCTAGAATTGTGTTCATCAAGGAATCTCAGCACCATATCACTTGCCCAAGGTGATGGATGATCAAGCTGCTGCTTCGGCTTCTCAGGCAAGGATGGGGCTTAGCAAGCCCAAAGAAATCAGTTTTTCAACTTTTTCCAACAAAAAAACAGGCATTATATACTTTCAGTCAATGCTTCTCAATTTTTCCAAAGCCAGTTTTCCAGGAGACCGTTGCACTCTCTCCGAGTTGTCAGTTTCAGCTTCCTGAAGACTCTCCTACCACGCGCTTTTGCAAGTGGGCGCAGCATGTGGTTGATGACATTGGTGGGCAACTCGAGAAGCTGGACACAATGGTGAACGAGAAAGAAGGCGACAAGAAAGAGGAAGACACAGTGATCCAACTAGCAATGGCTCTGACGGAGTGTGCCCGTCCATTGTCACCAAGGTGCCTTGATCGGCTACTTTCAGGGGAAGCTTTGGACAAGAACGCAGACGAGGACAACAGCGGCAACACAGCTCCTGGATTTGCAAAGGATGCAAGTTCGAACGTCAGTGAAGCACCAGCACCAGCACCCTTCGTTGAGATTGAGGAGGCCGACCCACTTGTGGTTGAGAATGCCCTGAAGACTCCGGACCGGAAGAAAGAATCTCCGAAGAGCCCTGAGGCCAACCATGATGCTTCAGAGCCAGAGGAGGCTTTGCAAAGCAAACCTGCCCGTGGCAAACGTGCACCTTTGGCTAGCCGAGATGCCAGCAAAGGAAAAAAACCTGGCAGAGGCAGCAAAAACAAAGAAGTGCAGGTTGAGCCTGAGCAGAAAGGAGCACAGAAGAAACCACCAAAGGCCAAGGCCAAGGCGAAAGGAAAAGCAAAGGCTGCTGCAAAGAAGACGGACAGCGCACGTGGCGCTGGAGTCAAAAAAGTTGAAAAAACAAAGCTCAAGAAAAGAGCTGAGAAGAAGGAGATCCCTGAGACCAAAGAGTCAAACAAGGACGACGGCAAAGAGCAGTCAGAACCCAAGGAGAAAGCTGAGCCAGAGGAATTGCTGAAGAAAAAGTTGCACAGTGTGCCTTGGCATCTTGAGAGATGTTTTATATAGTATCCTTCATCTTCATTTGTCCTTTTTTCCACTGTGGAATTATCATTTTGGTTAGCAGCAGCTATAAACCCAAGGTCTACTCGTCAGCCTGGTGCAAAGCCAGAAGTCTGGACATAAAAGGTGCAGATCGCAAGGCATATGCGCAGAAGGTTCGTGATGAGTTACTTGGGTTCAAGTCAAACGGTCTGTAAAACTTGCAAGTGCTAATTGGTTTTGCACATTACTCCGGCACAGAACATGCACCTCACAATCTCCATGCACTTCGCTTGTGTGTCATAAGTCATAGCTGTTTGCACATGTTTGCACTATATTCTAAGGTGGATGGCTGAGAATGGGGATGTCTTTCTTGCTGCTGTTCGACATCAGCAGTGAGTGGTACGCTTTGGTCACCTAAGGGCCATACAGAATGCTAGATCTTTAGGATCTGAAAGGTGATGGGAATTTGAATTTACATTCAATGAGTTCCCAGTTTATTTGGGGTTTTACTTGTCCAGCTGTGTTACATAAACACAGCCTGCCGCCAAGATTCAAAGATTCGAGGTGCGATCGGAAGTGGAAAACAGAGCCATAAGTGGGAGCGGCGACTGCACCCCCTGGTGAACATGACAACATGATTAGATGCCCCTTGGATAATTGATTCTCAAAGACCCACTCTCAATATGCACAAGAGCCACTTCCAAATGGATTGGCATATATATATATATCTATTTATATATATAGATATATATATATATATATGCATGTATGTTTTTTTCATGTATATATATATATATGTGGTGCAAAGTAAGATATGCAAAAAGAAAATCAATTGTAAGATCTGCTTCAGGAATATCATAGCCCACCAGTGGTATGCTAGAGAATGCATGCAACACCCACCGTGGATCATCTGGCCAAGCTTTGAAATCGTACCGGTTGAGAACGGAGGTCAATGGAGGTCAAGAACATGTTTGAGCCCTTCCAACTAGCATTTCTTGGTGGTTTTAAGCTGTGCTTCCAATCCAACTGTGTGCGGCTCGGCAATGCTTGGGGATCTGTTGGCGGTTGCGCCACCGGATGGAGAAAAAAACGCATGCTTGTACTATAATTGAGTCATTGGGGATCATCATCCCGTCTATAACCATTTCTATGGTTGAAAAGTCATTGAAATCTTGAAACCACCAAATGAGTCCCAATACAGTGGACAAATTCACTGGGTTTTGCCCCCTCAGCCTTTGCTCCAAAAGGGAGAGCTTAAGTTGACATTGCAACCCTGCAAATTGTGGGGCTAAATACTCCTATTTTGTAACTTCCGCAACTTACAATCGAAGCCAAACAAGAATTTCATCAGGATTTGCAATCGATCATGTTTGTGGATAGAAAATCTTGCCAGTATTGCAATTAACATTGCATATTTGCATATTTAGACACTGATTTAGATACGAAGTGACTAAACTGATGCCACCCTTTGTGATGCCACTTAGCTCCCCAGCGGGGAAGACTTCGGCAGTGGTGAGCTGGGCCTGGTAACCAGGGACAACTCACCATCTCAATCGCTCATAACTGTTCATAACTGCCTCTTAATATTGTTATAAGTGATAAGGTATTGTCCATTGAATATATGATATAATTGCTCATTGGTAATTGTGAATTGCTAAAACTATCTAAAATTGTTTTAAACTATATGTTTCACATTATGTATAGTGACGGAACGAAACTTAGAATATTGGACCTTGGACATTTGATGCTGTTTTCCAAGTTGCCACTGATCCGAAACCATATTTTAGATATCATAATTCTTAATTAATATGGTTAACAAATCATTATGATCATTGTACAAATAAATGGTTGATATGTTTTTTTTTTAATATGGTTAAAGTTAATATTGGTTAATTTATTTTTTTAAAATTTAACTAACCATACTATGGTTAAAAAATATGGTTAAAGTTAATATTGTTGCTTGTTCACATTGGTTAATTTCTGGTTCATTTCTTCACTCGTCCCGTCATGGATGAATTGTGGCGGCGCTCATCCCTAGAAATCATCGAGCGCTCGCGGTTCCCAGGTACGAATCCCTCTGGTAATGACTAACATAGCTATTGAAAATGGCCATAGAAATAGTGGATTGATTTTCCCATTAATAGCATGGTGATTTTCCATAGTTATGTGGCTGTTTACCAGAGAGTACATTTCTCTACATGTCTCTCATCTACTAGGAACATTATCCCACATAGCATTTCTAAAATGCATAAAAAAAAGGATATTTAAGGATCAGTTCAGTTCGCCCACGAAAAAAGCCCACCAACATCCCCTAAGAATATCCAATAGTCTTCGCATCTTTTTAATACTGTCAAGTTGAGATTAAGAATGACCCCCCCAATTAACTCTTCTTTGCACTTATATAATAGTATGCGTGAAATTGGCTAATTGGGGGAGGATTAACCCATGATTCTCACATTAGTGGCAACAATATAGTGGTCAAATTCACCCATATTCAGGCCTCTAAAGGAACTTCACAATTCTGTCAATTGGTATATGTCAAAATGGCGCTTAAAATTGGATAAAATTGGTAGATGGTGTACAAATTGCTCTAAACCTCCATTTACATCGGGGTAGGTATTTGGGGAGGACTGTAAAAACCATTGAAAGACCTATTTTACAGAGGACCCAAGTCCACTACTTTTGTAGTGGAAATTCCCTCCAGGATCCATTTACATTAACATAAATTAACCCAATTTGCTCCGTCGACGCGTTGGGCCGCCTGGAGTTGGGCCGCGAATTGGCCGAGCCGCTGTCGCGTTCGGAGCCCGCCTCACGGGAGGACGGTTGGGACACCTATAGAGGTTGGGGATTTTCGGGAAAAAAACAGGTAAACACATTAGAAATCATTAGAACAGGTAAACTCATTTAATGAGTAACAAAAAACTATTGAACATGGCCATTTGATAAAAATGTTGATTTACTCATTCAAAATGCTGATGTTCCGTAGTTTTTTATATGTTTACCAGAGGGTAAGCTGGCCAAAAATGATGAATCTTCATGAATCTCCAGATGTTATGGCCAAAGAAGTGAGTCAAGTACATTTGGAACTAAGCTGGTTCGGATTGATATCCTCATGTTGTGGCCCCAAAAAATACTGTAGACTTAATTCACTATTTTCCAGTTTTTTTTTATCCTTTTTCCAATATCATGAAACGATTGAGCATACTTTGTGTTCACACAGTTGTGTTAAACGATGTTAAATGTACTGTAGATGGATAATTGTATGCTAAACAGTGATTAGATAGCAGGGATAGCAACACTATCCGACACCGAACTTCTTTAGATTTCCCTGGTAAACGTTTCGGGGTGTAACCTGCAACAAAAGCAAGGAAGAACCACCCACCGCATCGTGAAAAATGCAACAGTTGAACTGACACCGATGTACATGAGCAGCAGAAAAGGCATTACAGTACCGTACCTATATTTCAAATATCTTCAAAATTCTCTTTCATGCGGCAAACATGTCATTTTTTTGTTTGCACTTCTTTGGCTCGACGTACACCGTCACTGAGTTACCGACAGCTACGGCCAAATCATGTAGCTCCCATTAGAAAACCAGGAGGGACATGCTATTACTTCGTCAATACATGATGGCTACAAATGTCGTGACATTGATTCCCTGACAAGACTTATAACAGAATATAAAACATAACAGAACATAATATAATACACAGTAATACATACAATACACACATAAATATATGTATATATATATGTGTGACAAAGCATGCCCTCCACTAGTTCCAAGCAAGAAAACATTTACATAAAACATATAATCAAATGATGCTCAAAAATCCCCAGCAAAGAGGAAACTCAATCGCCAGTCTCCCCCCAAAAAATGTTCCAAAAGCTACCTTTTGGTAATTTAACATATAGCATCATATAGCTATTGAAAATCGCCCATAGAAATCGTTGATTGAACGAACTTAAAGATGGTGATTTTCCAGTTCGCTACGTTAGTTTACCAGAAAATATATGGAACATGGTAAATCACCATCTTTAAACTAACATAGCGAACTGGAAAATCACCATCTTTCAGAGTAGACAAAGTGAGTTTACCTCCTGTGATTCCTCGGCGGACCCGAGGCCCCATGGGCCCCACACCGACTCCGCCACCGAAGCTGCATCGGCAGCGGCCTTGGTTCTTTTTTAGCAATTTTTTTGAAACCAAATCCTCCAAAAACTCCAAACAAATAGAAAAGTGACATACCATAAAAGAGTAAAGAGTTCTGAAGTTACTTGTCCATCATTTTGAGACTTACTATGTCCAATCGCTCTCTGAAGCTGGTCCAACCACCCACACATCTGATTCAGTGCCGCTGGTGCCATGCGCTGTAACCCAGCAAGTTGGCTTAACAAACCTGAATTATCCCGAATCAACTATAGACTATAGAGGGTCGGTTAAACATATATATATATGTTACATAAATAAATAAATATATACTATGTTTCCTCACTCAAGCTCACCTCTGGGCCGGCAACCGAGCATTCTCCTGTTCAGCTGCCTCTAACAATTCCGCAATGAGCTGGTGGGATTCAGCCAAAGACCAAAACTCTTCTTCCCGTTCCTGGCACCGCTGGCACTTGGCTGGACGTTCATGGCTCTCTTCGCAGGGGGCGGCTGGAGCTGGGGGTGCCAGGTACTCGTCA
This sequence comes from Cladocopium goreaui, assembly GCA_947184155.2. Lineage (NCBI taxonomy): Eukaryota > Dinophyceae > Suessiales > Symbiodiniaceae > Cladocopium > Cladocopium goreaui. The sequence continues at coordinate 213,350 of CAMXCT020000347.1, read as the reverse complement.
TCGTGAGGACTTCAGACTGTGGGCCCAAGGAAGGGTTTGGCATACCGTACTCATCGTCAGAAGGATACTCTGGAGGCGGCGGCAAGGATGGGTTGGGAACATACTCCGGCATCGCCTCTTCCTCCGAGGACGTAGAAGAGGAGGAATCCGAATAGGAGGAATCCGAAGTAGACGAGGAATCGGACACCTTGCCATCTTCAAGTTGAAGGACCTTAGTAAGAGCATGCATGTGTGCTGGGGGTGCGGAACAGGAAGTTTAAGAAGAACACACTCTGCTCTTGAGATGAAAATTAAGGCTAGCACTGGTGCAGGTGCTGCAATGGCTGGGACGACTGGCTTCGGAGTCACCACCCTCTTTGGCTTTGTCAAGCACTCCAGCAGCCTTTGTTCTGCAGCTGCATTCCAGGCACCGTGCAAGCCCACGGGGTCCAAGTGGAACCCCCTTCTGGACGTTGCAGACCATCGCCGCCAGGTGTTTGCGGAGGAGTGGGAGCCGGGTTGGGTGTATACCGGCACCTCCTGTCGCAAAGCTCTGTTCACCAGCGCTTCCAAGTCGGACCTTGGCCTCTCCTCCGCTTGGTTGTTGTTGGTGGCGACATTCAACACTACCAATGCCTGGTTGTCCTTCAAGGTGACACGGCCTTGCGCTGGGATCGACATCTTGTCCTGTATGTTGACTGGAGGCAGAGTGGCAATGCTTCGGGCCGAGAGCTACAAACTGTGGAGTGAAGGTGGAGACGCAAGCCTTTGACAAAGATTGACCATATCCCTCAAGTGCAAAAGCTCCTCAGACTTGAGGTCCAAGATTGAAGATTAAAGATTGAAGATTCCCCAGGAGCCTTGTTCGAGAATCTTCAATCCAGGATTGAAGATTGAAGATTGAAGATTCCCCAGGAGTCTTGTTGGAGAATCTTTAATCCTGGATTGAAGATTGAAGATTGAAGATTCCTCAGGACTCTTGTTGGAGAATCTTTAATCCTGGATTGAAGATTGAAGATTCCTCAGGACTCTTGTTGGAGAATCTTTAATCCAGGAGAAAATCTTCAATCTTCAATCCGGGATTGAAGATTCTCCAGGGAGAGTCCTGGAAAATCTTCAATCTTCAATCTTCAATCCGGGATTGAAGATTCTCCAGGGAGAGTCCTGGAAAATCTTCAATCTTCAATCTTCAATCCGGGATTGAAGATTCTCTAGGGAGAGTCCTGGAAAATCTTCAATCTTCAATCTTCAATCTGGGATTGAAGATTCCCAAGCCTGGACTCAAGTCTGAACATCAAGTCTGAACATCAAGTCTGAACTTCAAGTCTGAACTTCACAGATCAAGCAAGGCTTTTACAGGCAGTTTTTAAAGGCCTATTTACAATGTATTTATATATGGCACCCCCAGTCCAATCTTATGAAGCTTAAAATGGTAGACTTTTGGGGGGGGGGTGCCATATATATATATATCATGGCAGAACAAAAAATACAAAAAACAACAACAACACCAACGCCACCTATGAGGCACCGCCTGCCACCTACACATCTTTTCGACGCATCACCGGTCTGCCGTTGCCAGGCTCATCGCAGCGTCCACCACCGCAACGTCGCTCTCGACGCTCACCGCGCCGAAGAGCGCCTCGCGCGTGGACTGCAGCACGTCGAGGACGTTGTTGGTGGACCAGAGTCCGAAGGAAATGCCTTGAACGAAGGATGATGGAAAATTCATGATGAGAAATGGAGAAACTCATGTAAAGTGATGAAATAAAGTATGAGAGCGGTGATGATGATAAAGAATCACTATTTGGTATGAACACATGTTTCTAACGAAATATTGTATCATGGAAAAACAGAATGATGATGATGATGATCTTGATGATGATGATGATGATGATGGTGATGATGATGTTGATGATGATGATGGTTCCTCATCCCAGCTGTACAATTACAGCTCTTCAGGATAGTGCAAAGTCTTCAGCACTACCATGTTTCTGAGGCAAAACGTAGATCTTGCATGAAAACATCTGACAACTCAAAGCTTCAAGCCTTCTTTAATTGCCCCAAAGGTACCGTAGTAAATCATCTTGAAGACTTTCAGCCGCCTCAAGACCTGAGTAAACACTGACATTTGGTTGCAGTTGCCCGGTTTCATTCTCTTAAAGCCTATGATGTTAATTCTTAGTGATGACTGATGTGATTCATCTGATGATGGTGAGATCGCCGAAACCCATTCATTCAGGTTGTATAATTATAGTTGATTCATGGTTTACCAAATTGAGGCTTCCCCTCGCTACTCGTGAGAGACATCTGCGGTCGTTCTCATCCAGATTCCTGGATCGTGCGAAGAGGCAATGTAGGCAACGACTGCCATGAAGAAGTAGAAGGACCACCAAATATACCGTGAGTCCTCTTCTGTCTTTCCTTGGTAGTCCCATGCCCCTGAAGATTGTAAACTAACACTTTTTATTTGCGGGACCGAAAATAAACAAGCTCAATACTGACTATTGAGACTGTGGATTAAGAGCGCGTAAAATTGGGTCGCTGACTATTTGTATAAACCACTTCTCGGCTAAGTCACATTATAGGGAATCATGCTTGAAGTTCTGGCGGGTATTGTGCTGCGTTTCAAAACAAAGCTCCCTGCAGACTTACACAGCTGGAAATTGTCGTGTTTCATCTGCACTATCGCAAAATGATCCTGTTGTCTCAGGGTTTCAAAAGGGTTCCCCCCCAAAAAAAACAACCAATTGCCAACAACTCATCATGGCTTGTGGTGTTTCCTAAGGCTCCAATCTTTGGCGAATCCAAAGCCGAGGCTCGCTTCAATTGGCCTAAAGCTTTGGCTGCACTGGCCAATTTGCTGTCGTATTCCTTCCATATTCAGCTGTCATCCAGCAGCGGGATCTATGGATATCTATGGTAGTACCCTCTGGTGTCATCGAACATACTCTAACCAGTGTATCTAGCTGGAAATTCCAACCACAAATGGAGATTTATAGCTGGAAAACTCAAACTAGCTGGGGCGATTTTCCAGCTAGGTATGTTTGATTACCGCAGGGTATAGCTGTAGAACCATCAACGGGGACTTCAGTATATCACAAATGGTTGTTTAACAGGTGTCAATCTCCATAAAATGGGAATGCTTTTACTATAACCTCCGCCCCCAAAAAAAGGGAACACCAAGGATTTTGCCTTCTCACGAAGGCAGGGGATCTTTGCGACTTGGCCCAAGACTATTAAGTTGAAGTTGAACTGGGGAGGATAGCTTTGGACACATAGCAACTTATCCTCCAGTAAATTAAATATGGAAGCCATGGACCATTTAGTTTGAATGTCTACCTAATACAGTAAAATGTAGTTTTTTTCCCATAGTTATGTTGGTTTACCGGAGGGTAGTGGGTGAAATGATGATTGAACCCTATGGATGTGGGATTCATATTGTTTTCAGTTGCATCCAAATGTATCCAAGTGAAATACTGAAAACCGCTGGTTACCCCGATACTGCTATAATAACAAACACTTGGGAGATTTTGGGGTGCCCCTTGTATGTCAACAGGGATGTCAACACGGCAGACAAGATTTTCACGACTGAAACACGACCGACCATTTCATCATGTGGATGGACGAAATCTGTCAAAGGATGCTTGAAGCTCGAAAAATCATGGGATTTTTACCACCGTCTTCAACTGGTGCAGGATTTCGCTGGCCCATCCACCGTAGAATGTCTGTCCTGCAGCGCATCCTGCGTTTTTCCAATGGTACGGCTTGAATCCTGGCGAAGGCGCGCATGGTGCGCTGGTAAAACCTCCTCCGTGAGCTCCATCTTGAAATTAATGTGAGCATATAAAAAGCTATGGAAAATGGCCCATTTATAGATGGTTTACCTATTATATAAAAAATGGTGACTTTCGATAGCTATGTTAAATTACCAGAGGGTAATGCAAGTAAAGCAATGCCATAGACCATCACAAACTCCACATGTGGATTGGTGGTTGAGACACCAACCATAACAATGGTAAAATCGGGGATGGCGGATCCTGTAGCTTTACTATGCTTTACTAACATGACCAGACTTGGATACGGAAAATTCAGAAACAACAAACAGCACTGAAATATCTTGGAAGCGTTCCAGCTGGAGAAGTTTGTTGTGCAACCAACGTCTTGGTCGTGCCCGAATGCCCACTTGCTGTCCTGTAGATTTTCATTGACGTAATGCATGCCTGAAATCCGAGAGGCCGTCTGCGATGAATGGAAGCATGACAGAAAAGGGGAACCAGGAACCATTGTCCCCGCTGAACTGCAAGCGTCACAGGCCTTCACTGATTCACAAGTCCACCTGCAACATAAAATAAACCCAACTTGATTATCATCATGCGGATGCCACCAGGTTCAGAGATCCAGTTGATTGACAAAGACAAAGAAAAAGGGGTTGAACCAGTTGAAACATGTTTTTCAAGAAATCGTAGAGTAGCAAGCTGTCAGATCTGTCAGTTGCCACTCAAGAAGATCAATACGAGGTAACCACTCCTGTGATCCTTGATAAAGGTTCGTCCGAAATGGGGGACGCCCGGATCTCCAACCTATCACCCCCCTAGTAGTTGGAGTGGAACTGGCCACTGACACCGACTCCGCCACTGCATACAAGAGACGCTCCAATTGGTTTCCTCACTGCTGTGATTGCTTGGAGAATGGTATAATCTAATGAATCTAATGGTGATCTAATGGTGATCTACTGGTGATGTAAATTGCAGTGGCACTAAATGGATCTAAATGGTCCATAGAGAGAAACGCATCGCAGAAGCGATGATTAAGAATGCCGGTGGGATGTCAATGAATTCTTCACTGCTTCTGGCTTGCTGCTTCCGGAAAAAAGGGGGGGGCGTCTCAAACTTGTGGTGTCCCAAAGTTCCAAGGCCCCAAGGCATCCAATCAAACATGATCACATTTTGGATGCTCTTGGTGTCCCGACTTTGGGAAGTGCCATTTTTTTTTCTGGCAGAACTTTACAGCCACGATGGCACTACACTTGGTCGCATACGCGGGCATGTACAGTTTGCTAAGGGAATGGGACAAAATACTCGACACAATTGGTTTAATTGCGAACATGAACTTCCATCTAGTAATCAAAGCTGACGACTGTGATATCTATATCACTGCAAAGTATGTCACAGCGACCTTTGGATTGGCAGAAACCTACCAGCCCAGTGTAGTGTGGCAGGTCCGAAAAAGCTGAAGCACAAGGCTGGTGAAAGTCAATGCCCTTTTTAACTTTAACTTGAGTGGTCGCGAGAAGTTTTTGGAACTATTGAGAGCTTGTAAAAAGCGCAGCTGTCATCACTTTATGAACTATACAGACTATACAGATTTACACAGTGCGAGCCTTTCTGAGCTGTTCCTTCCGCACATGTTGCCTGTTGGATAACCCAACCGTGTCGGACCGTGTGTTGCCTTTGGTGATTTCACCTTCACTCACAATTGCCGCAAACTTTTGGTGGAGCATCCCCTGGGAGATCGTTCTGAATGATGTTCCACGGAGGCCGTTTTGGTTGCGGAACCGACTGATTGTTGGGACATGACGCTGTCCACATCCTCACTGACGGGTTCACCCCCCTGGCACTGCTGAAGCGCGCCAAAAACATCGGGCTGTCCATTTCTCAGCTAGTTATCTTCAAAAGAACATGTCTTGACCGCTGTGCCCTCACCTTCGCTTTCATCCCTATAGTTGTTGCTCAATACTGATCCTTTCATGAACTGTTCATACCTCAATCCTTGCCAATCATGTTCCCATGTTGGTTACAAAAAATCCATATGTTCACAGTCATGGTTTCTGGGTTCTATCCAAATTACTCTACTATTGCCTTGTATAGATTCACCTCCCTTTTATCTAATTGTCATTGCTTTGTATCCTCCTGTCTCTCAATGTTCCCAGTAAAAAAGGCCGATTTTTTTTCACATCCCCAGATTGATCCCCAGATTGACACTAAATGTATCTGAAAGTGGGCTGTACGATGTTTAATCCATGTTAATCCGCTCACCTGATATCTAAAGCTACATGGGTGTCTCTGAAAATGGAGCATACGGAATCCCCAGAAAGAAACATATTTTCGTTGGGAAACGATGGGACATGGATTTTTTGAACCGACGATTGTGAGCAGGCTTTCAAATAACATACATCCAGAATTTGAAAATATCTGAAATATATCATTAACTATAAATTCACATTTGAGAACTGTACCTTGCCATTTCAGAACTGGAACATCATTCACATACCCTCTGGTAATTTAACAGGTTGCTATTGAAGCTATGGCCCGTAGAAATAGTTGGTTTACCCATACAAAAAGGGTGGATCTGATGATCTTTCCATAGTTTTTGGTATGTTTACCAGGTACATCTTAAGCATTCCCCCATTGGATGATTGTAGTCCCATCAACCAACCATCATTTATGAGTGATATCCACTTATCTCACCATATTCTGCTGCTTAAACCACCCAAATCATTAGTAATATTAGTAATGTTCGTAAAAATCATGATTAATATGATTACTCATATTACTATAATCATTTATTACAGTGATATACTAATTTGATCTAATTTGATCTAATTATAGTTTAATTACCCTCCGGTAATTTAACAGTTTGCGAACTTGAAGCCATGGCCCGTAGAAATAGTTGATTTACCATGATTTACCTATTCAAAATGGGTGGATCTGATGATCTTTCCATGGTTTTTTCTATGACCAGAGGCTATCCCCCAACTCACCCGGGTCCAAGCGTCGCATCTCATCGCGGGCGCTCTTGAGTTCCAGGACCTCGCTGTGCTCGGCCTCCGCCTGCGTCTTGGCCTTCAGGACCTGCCCTTGGGACGGGAGCTGCTGGGAGAGGGCAGAAACCCTATGTTTTCAATACACATAGTGCATTCAATCTGTAGTTGTTTTTCAAAAATCATTTTTTTCTTCAGTTATTAAAGAAATCACCTCAAAAACATATTACACTGTATATAGTTGTTTAGAAAAGGGACATCAAAACTCCAAATTGTTTTTTTGAGTGCTTAACCCCCCTGTTGTTGATGATTTTTTTGATGATCGAATTTCCTCCAAGGTGTCCATCAACTATGGAAGAATCCATTTCCATTCATCAATACATAAAAATCATGTTTGGTGATTAGATCCCATAAAGAAATCCCATAAAGAAATCCAATAGAAATCCCATGGAACCATGAAAACCCATAGAAGTCCCATGGAAATCCTATAAAGAAATCCCATGAAAATTCCACAACGCTCCTTGGCGTCCAAGGGACGTTTCTTGGCGCCGTCCCCCAGCAGTTCCGCCCGATCCGTTCGGCTGCGCAGCTGCTGCAGCGCCACACGGTGCGTCTCCAGGCGCTCGCGGAGCGCATTGAGCTCCGAGGCGCCAACGGACAATGGGGCCTTCATGGGAGGTGTGGGGGATAGATATCATCAGTGCTAGAAGATAAATAAATATATGTTTTTTTTTCAAATATACTTATATATTTACATATTTATATTGTATATCTATATGTTTTTTTTGTATATTTATATGTTTATCCCTACAGTGCCCTACAGCTCTAAACATCTTCTGAGACTGTATTTGGGATGGTTTTGGGGTCCCAACACCTTCACAGAAGGTATTTGGAGTACTTGGGGTATAATTAAAGAACCACGTTGTATAAATCATATATTTGTATATATAGGTGTGATAGATATCATGCGAGGTGTGTGCAAGATGTTTAGGGTTTAAGTTTGCTTAAGATGTTTTTTTGTATCATATTATATACATATGGCATCATGAATAATCTTGCATATGGCATCATAGATTGGAGTGTGTATATGTAGGTATACTCATATGCAATGTAGTGCAATGCTGTGTAACATATATAGTATATTGATAACTTAGGTTGTGTATATGATCCGTTGTTCTGCTCTGTTGCGCATGTAAGTGTTATGTTGTGCAATGCAATGCAATGCAATGCAATGCAATGGCACTTCATCGGTAGAATGGTTCATCTCTTCAATCTCTTGGATACTTAAACTGTCCATTTTATATTTAAACTGTCTGTTTTGATCATTTGGATAGTCAAAATATGTTGACATGGTTCTTTAACACAAAACGACTTCTCACTTAGACTCTGGATTGTTAGAATCCTTCCAAAACCTTGTGCCTTTAAATCCCTATGTGTTCATCAGTGTTCATCAGTGTTCATCCATTTTTGATGCTGTATCCACCATTTTCTACCCTTTTCAATCCCTTTTCCATGGTTAAAACCACATTTTTTTGCTCCACTGCGCCACGTCAACGCCTGCGCCAGCAGTTTGTCGAAGTCCTTCAGCAGCTGCTCGCCTTGCTGCAGGCTGCACTGACCGCTCTGCAGACCTGCGCGGCCAACCAACTCGAGTTCTGTTGGTATGTGTGATATGTCGAAAAAAATCACATAAATGATCATAAATGATCATAAATGCATAGAAATGCTAAATATGAAAATAACAACATGTCCAAAGGAAACAAGGTGTGGAGTCGTAGAGTATCAAAACTTTTTGAACTGGTCAAGACATACCCTCCAGTGAACATACAAAGAAACTATGGAAAGAAATGATCGCTCCGGGCCTTCCAGTTGAGCATCATACTCTCGCAAGCGCGCAAGATCAGCTCCGTCGCTCATCGCCGTTAAAAAGTCAGCGGATTGAAACTTCAATAGGAAACATATTGGAAACACATGGGAGAATTAAGTACTGACATCTCTTATCCGCCAAATATGAGAATCTATTGGAAATAGATGGAAATAGTTTGCTATGTTGCCTATTTCGCCGGGTGCCACTGGTAGGGTTCAGCTAGTGAGGATCTCCTGTCTCAACCTTACCACTTGCCCAATTTTTTCGTTAAAAGCTGCTTGGTTCAACTTGCTTCACCAGGTTCATAACGAGTGGGTGGCCTTGATGGATTTTGATTGTCTCGCGTGACTTTGTCCAGTCTAAAGCTGGCGGATACGACAGCGTTTAAGGACATCGACACGACTGAGTTTTGACCTATGCGCACACACATATACATATATATATATATGTATATTACATCTGACTGCATACTAATACATAATACATATAATACATATAAGACATATAATACATAAAATACATATAATACATATAATACATATATATATATAAACATACATATATAATATGCATATTACATATGCCTTATTGTGTATATATATTTATATGTGTGTACATGTAATATATATATATCATGCTATGTGTAACAATTTCCTAATTATATAGCATACATAAAATTATTATATTTTTACAGTTATCTGAGTTATCTGAAGTATATGATGTCATATGCAATACTGCAATGCATTATATTATAATATATTATAATGATCTTTGAACATCATAATATAAACATAAACATGTACAGTAGACATAGATTCCTACACGCTGATTCGCTGATGGATTCCCGAAACAAAGGTGGCCCTTCGGCCCGTTTCGGCGTCTACCAAGGTGCAGGTTGCTTGTCACCCAGCATTTTCTTCAAGCGTGAATCCAGCAAGTGCTCCTGCACCAGTCATTGTATCATACTTCTACTGCGGGCATATGGCTCCCTGATGCTCCCTGACCAAGAAAAAAGGATACAAAAGCTATTTATATAATTTTATATAGCATGATTTTACTGGTATTCTTATTTTAGCATGTTTTTGTTTTTATTTACAGTAGTCGGAATTTAGATGTTTACCTTTTTAGGAGTTGCTATTTAAAGTGATCAACATCAAGAAATCCCAAGTATTCCCAAAGCACCAGGGCAAACTATCAGACACAACATCATAATTTCCAAAGGTCCTTGGCATCGTCAGGTGGCTCAATGTTTTGGGGTTGAATCCCAAGGATCCCATCAACAACAACAGCTTCATCCAACAGCTGAACAATCTGACGTGCACCCGAAACGCTGGGTCCTGGAACTCCGAATGCTGCACTGGGAAATTCGGAGATGTTGCAGGAAGGGCCCCTTCTTCCAATGGGAGATCTTCAGGATCCTAAAATGGAGGTACGTTAGTACCATATAAGTTCATATAAGGCCATATTTTGTGGGGATATTCCCTTACATAGGCCTGAAACATAGGCCAAAAATAGATGGTAGGTACCTCCAATGTTTATCGGTTCCTGAGTCATGGCCATTGATCCAATAGGATCCAATAGGTCACTTGGAACGTTTCGCTAGGCTTGGTTCATATGGATACAATCCGTTAATCAAAAACCGGCACTTTTTCAATAACTATAAATGGGGCATTGTCCAGCTGGCAATGTTTGATTTCCAAACGGTAAATAAATTAATTATTCGCCAAATGATGGGTAACTGAATCCAACAAACATATGGATGATTCCTAAAATGGTGAATGCCCCAAATCATCCATTTCAACTCATTTAAATCAGATTTTTCATGATAAACCATCTATTTTGGGGTACCGCCCCCTAACCATTAGGAAACCTCCTCAACCCTGGAAAATGGTGTCCTTGCGGAGTTTGTGCAAGGGCGCCAGGGGCTGCAACAAGAGCTGCAGCACGTCGATGTAACCTGGAGCTCCGCGCTGACCTTTTTGTTGGGCATTGTGGGCTGATTCCTTGCTGAAGGAACATTTTAATGAAGATGAGTTTGATTTATGGCAAACCTGTGCTTTCTAACCATGATTTTGATTTCAGGCAAAGCCTGTGCTTTTTGAATGAAAATGAATTTTATTTCAGGCAAACAGTACCATCTATTCCAAGCAATGAGCACTAAAATTACTGGAAATCTGGGTATGCTTCCTATTATGTTTCGCTTCATCCGAGTCTAGGATCGATGTTGAGGAGTATACACACCCTCCTGCCAAAATAAGGAAAGCCCCATGTGAGAATCTTCAAACTTACTGCAAACAGCTTTTCGCTAAAGGACCAAAATCACTGTGTATACCTTATATTTTAGCGACTTCTCCGAAAACGTCTAATGCCTTGACCCTGAACCTTAGAACTGTGTTGGCTGGTCTGTTGGCAAAGCTTCTAAAATTTGTTGTGGGCGAATTGGGGTGTTGCGTGTAGTTTTTACAGTACTTTGCCCTCAACCTGACTCTCGTAGCATAAATGGAATGCTGAAGCTCTGTAGACGGGCACTCATTCCTCAACCGTGCCATGAAGAATCTTACACACCCTTCTAAAAATTGTTTAAGCTGCTTGGGGTTGGGATGAATATCACCATGTCTGGCAACAGGTTTCCCGAGGTTTCCCAAAGCTTGCACATCGAACAACTACTTTAAAGAATATGTGTGTTGATCCATTCGTATCACCATTATCAGATCAGTCATCCATTAGGTTTCCAGCCTTTGCTAGCTGCAATTTGCAGTAGAGACTGGCCCTCCTCATCCAAGACCTGAGGCGATGGCGTCGATGGGTCTGAAAATAGCGATGCCCAACATGTTCATTATTTTTTTTGAAGGCACACACACATATACATATATATATAAATATATGTTATATATAAATGTCATAGATATGCTACATATATATATATACATAGTAATATATACATAGTAACCCCCAAAAATAGAAACACAAAATCCTACTCAAGTAATAATAGTAGATTACTTGTCTATCTTTTTAGGGGGTAGCATAAGGAAAATTATGATTCTAATTTGGGGTGCCCTATGTTCAAACACATCCAGATATCTCAAGGTCTGGGTCGGTCAAAATATGTAGAAGTTGGTCAGTCTTGGGTTCCGAAACCATCCCAATTCCTGAAAACAACTGACAGTGTTTCGTTGGTTGTTTCTTGATCTCTTTCAAACAGTTGACTTGTCAATGTGCGATAGACAGGGATGTTGTTTTTCGAAAGCCTCTGGTTGAAATATCATGGGGGATCATGATCCCGAAATGGCAATTTAGATCATGGCAATGACAACATGAAAATTCCAATATTTGTGACCATCGATGTTCATTGATTCTCCCATATTAAAAGTATATATATATAATTATATACATATATACATACACTGGTTGGTGGTTTTAACCATCTTGAAAACTATTAGTCAATGGGAAGGATTATCCCATATATTATGGAAAACAAAAAATGTTTGAAACCAACAACCAGTATATATATATATATATGTATATATATATAATACCTCCGTTTCCAGTGGATGTTCCGTTGCCTTCACGGTGATTTGAAGCCATCCACAGCACTCCCTAGAGGCGGCCTCAGGATTGGCGCGATACATCAGGAGGACGTGCAAAGCTGAGGCCTCACGGTCGAATCCGGAGCCATGGTCCAAAAATCGACCATGAAATGATAAGGGAGATTTATCTCACTTAAAGAAAATATATATATATATATATGTGTGTGTATGCATGTGTATATATTTATATATATTATGCGTGTTTTTTCCGGGATCTTTGCCAAGATTCCTATAAACAGGCTTGATCTCATATTGATTTTCTGTATTTTGTGGACGTCACACGATCATCACGGCTGCAAACATAGGGATGGAGCCATTAATTTACAATCAGTTGTCGGGGAAGCCACCCAAATGCTGTATGTTTGGATTGGGACAAGCCTGGACCTTATGATGGACCTTTCACATGGAAAAATCATCTATAAAATGGAGGATGTTCTACTGATTTTAATGTTTAGCCTCTGGTAAAGGTTTACGATGTGGAGTTTAGCCACCATGATGCAGTAGTTGTGTCATTTTCCCGACGGAAACTCCCCATGGGTGTTCCACACCGGCAATGCGTATACCCTTGGGGGTACCACTACAAAACTGGGAGATAGATCTGGTAATAACATAGCTATTGAAAATGGCCATTTATAGTTTGTTTTCCCATGAAAATTGTGATTTTCCATAGTTATGTGGCTGTTTACCAGAGGGTAGATCTGGCCTAAATGTTGGTTAAATGGTGATCAATATTTCTGCACCATGAAGCATATGGGATTGGCTGGGCATATCATCACTCTGACAAAAATAGAAAGGTAAGCTGGCATTGAGATGCACTGAGTATGTTGCTGGGTGCACTCCCTTCAGTCAAGACTTAGAACTCTGCAGATGTAACATCGAACGAAAGTAGCGATGGGAAAATGGCAATGACAACAATCAATCAATCTTTTTGGTGGTTGCTATAGGCTATACATATGTATATATATAATATTGTTACACACATATGATGATGTGTATCATATGGTAAACGGTATACCCAATAACAAGCCATCCCATGAACCAACGTTTAGAGGGGTCAGTTTATTTCATCCCAAATAGGGATAATAAACCTCTTTTGGGGATCTCTCTATACTATTCTTATCCCATAATCATGATTCGCCATCGCCAGTATCCCATTATTGACTTAGTTTCTCCCATGAATATCCTACGAAGCTCCACGAAGCTCCTATATCTCATCTACATCTTGGGTGATTACCATTTGGAAAAAATACTTCAAGATACTTCAAGTCCCAGGTCATCCCCAGGTTTCAACCGCGAACAAGGGACGCAACCACGATGCGCGGCGACCTGGGTGGTCTGAGGACGCCCCTCATGTTCCACCTGACGTCATGTCACATCGCATTTTTCGGGAAATTGGGAGATTTCCCCCAGAAACCTGGGAAAAAAAAGAACAGGAACTGATTTAACTGGTTGCTCACTACGAAATAGTCATGGGGACGAGTCAATAGATAATTATTTAAAGATCATTTAACATCATTTAAGCACTCAAAGATTAGATAGAACCAAAGATCATCATCATAGTTGCATATTGTGGTTATATGATATAACTCAAATAATACATTATTAAAACTGCTATAACCCAAACATTCCGATATGTCCATGGATCAGGACTGTCCTCGCAGAAAAAACCTCAAGGATCAAGGCCCCAAACATGCGACGGTGTGATGACAGAGATGTCGTTGCGTTGAAAATGGATGGCATTGGTTTAAGGGAAACTTTGCAGGAAACCCCATATTTAATGGGAAAATCTACGGTTTCCGGTGGGTTAAGATTTTTCCTTAAACCAATCCATTGAATTCATGCACATTGTTTTTTTTTGCAAATGTTAGGTGTTTGGGTTTTAATGAGTTTGTTTGCTACAGTATAGGGCAATTGATTTTTAGTGGGGAAGATGATGATTGTGATGATTGACTGATTGACCATCAAATTTGGAGGTGCCCTATTCCAAACAAATCCACACATTGCTCAAAAAATATTCCCCCGTAGAACCGTAGAACAGGTGATGTTGGTGACTCACCACTCATCGTCTTAGGGGTATCTCAAAATGAGGGGAACATGAAAAAGGCAATACTATTGGGTAAGCCATCATTGGAATCAGTGGATTTTTCTGGCTCCAAATCTTGAAACAATCCCATACAAGCTGGCGCTCCATAGTTTGCTAAGTTTGGTCCTCTCAACCAATATAACTAGGGTTTATGATGATATGTTGATTCCCTTGTTCTATAGTTTTTTAATCTACTATCTGGTTATTTAACATAGCCATGGAAGATCACCATTTTTAATAGGTAAAAAACGAACAAACCACCAAACACAAGGGGGCTCGCCTGCACAGAAGATGCCAAGAGCATTTGCACCATCGAGGCCTCGGCAAAATCTCTGATGGGCATGTCACGGTAGGAAAATGAACCATTATCAAACCACTATTAAACTAACTGGTTGAAGTGATTGAAGGGTTCAATAAGGTTTACTGTCAGTCTAATAATGGTTTATAAATGTTTGATAAACTTATTGAACCATTATCTAAACCTTATTGAACTACCCTCTAGTAAGCTAACATAGAATTGAAAATGGATCATTGATTTGCCTATAAATGGTGATTTTACATAGCGATGTTAAATTACCAGAGGGTATATGTTAAACTTATGTAACACTTCTCGATTTCTTCAATGGATTGGTTTAGTTGGGAAAATCCAACTAAGGAAACTGGTGTGTATATCCCCAATATTCCCCCCAAATCCCCAGTATATATATATAAATAATGTTTCCTGTAGATTGCCCCTTAAACCATTATTGGATATTATTGGTATTTGTGTCATCCTTGCGCGGGGGCTTTGAATGTCCGAAGGGAATCCGTGTCGCCGAATTGAATATGGGAACCGTGGTCGAACCAACCAACATGGTGATTTAATCATAAATAGCCCTGTAATATGGTCTATACCGAGTCTATACCTACCATGTGGGTTTTATTTGAGTACTCGAAAGTTGAAGGCATAACCTGCCAATTTACAGCAACTGAATACTGTGATGGATTTCGGTGTGATCTAAAATGGAGGTTCATCCCCAAGTGCAAATTTTAGTACGAACACGTATGATATACATTGATATACCATTGAAATCGTGGGCATCCTATGTTCAGAAACCAATTTCATCATTTCGATCAATGGGGTGTGGCAATTTTGAAAACATGAAACTTGTGTGGGGAACAATGCAGTTTTTGTTCGGTAACTCAACAAAACAAAGGCAATGGACAACATCATTAAAATAACATTGGCCAACCTGTGCTTTCTCACATGTGAAGAGCCTGTGGCTGACGTGGAGGGCAAGGGACGGCAAGTGAACACCGTTAGAATAGGCACTTGGGAGTCACATTGGAAGTCAAAAACACCCCAGCAACTCGCAGATTGACTCATGTTCAGGATCAACAAAATTTGGGATCAAAACAGTCAAAAAAGTCAACCTTACAAATATATCGCTTATTCTCACATATATATATATATAGCTTAATCGCTTGAAAACAGTTGTGGGACCACCCTGCTGGCGCAATGCAACCTTGCCTCAACCTTAATGGGGGAATCTACATCAACCACCATCAACCAAAATCATCCGGGGATCCGGGTGCTGCCCCCCATCATTGGCCAAAACGCATCGTCTGCTTGCACGGCCATCTGGAGGGGTGTGTCGCCTCGTCCGGAAATAAGGATGTTTCAGGAGTTTCATGTGCATAAAATAAAATCCGTTCAATCATGATTGACCGAGTGGGACAGAAATAATATCACACACACATGTATATATAATTATATATCATGAATAAAACATCGTATATATATATATATATACACCATATAGCCAAATCATATACATATATATATATATATAGTATACATATATATATATATATATCATGTATCATATACGTATATATCATATATATGTATATATATTATATAAAATGTGTATACAGGGGGAGAGAGAGAGAGAGAGAGAGAGATGGAACGTGTATGTTTCGATGTTTCTCAGGATTCCATCGTTTTTTGGCCGCCCTTTTCCGATTTTCTGGCACACATCGCATAAGTTCTTACTCCGGAATATCAAAGACTAGTATGGAAATCCCGGTTTTGTATTGGATCTATATTCATTGTGGGAGTCCACATGCCGCGCATTTCATATTACAGTAGAGGGAATGGGCCTAGCAGCATATCCCAGTTTCCAGTGGCTACATTTTGCATAAGACTCCACACAAATCCTCAAGCAAATCTATACAAATGCCAAACAACTCCCATAAAACTCTGCTAAATTCAATAGATAAAAATCCATTAAAATCCCAGAACAAAAACCATAGAATCCATTGTTTCTCTCTGGCATTCCTCCATGCAAGCCTTCGAAGGTTACGACATCCAAGACTGCGTTGCAATGGTGTAGCCTCGCTAACGTTTTCGCCATCATGGGAGTCATTGGAATTCGCCAACAACATTATGGTTAATTATAAGGTTAATGATGGTTTATGACAGTTAATAATTGGTAGTGCCGGTTAATGATGACTAGTGATGGTTTATTGGAGAATAACAGGGATATAATAAGGATAACAACAGGGCATAATCCATAATAATCCGTAATAAACTATTTATGAACAACTTGCTGCTGCTTGGTAGGGAATGAGGGAATGATTCATTCCATAACTATGAATAGTAAAAATAATCCATTCCCATCCATTCCCATCCAGCACCAGTAAAAATCCTGCTGTGAGACTATCATCTGGACGCCGCAGGAAATCCACTGGGACACCGAACAAATACGGCTTAAACATGCTTAAACCAATTCATCAATTCACTTTTGGATGATGGTCAAAACCACCAAATGGGGAAACTGGGCATATTGCCTTTGATTAATTTTTGTTGCCATGTTGAGTTTATGAGTTTAGGCCAGGTGGATGGTTTGTGATGTTAGCCCAAGTGGTTCATACTGCAAAACCGCTGAAGATGTATTTATTTTTGTTGTTTTCAGGTTGAAATTTAATACCATTCATATCTGAAATAAATGATGATCGTGACCAGGATGATACATAATTTCGGCATCGTCAGCTTTGAACAACGAATGCGGGATCTAAATTCATCCAGAACAATCATCTCAACAGACCCCAATCATTGGATTGGTTTAAAGGAAAATCTGTAGGAAACCATAGTTTTTACCACTAAATATGGGATTTTCCTGTATTTTATCCCTTTAACCAATCCAATGACCCAAGTATGGTTTTTGTTCAAACAATCAATAGGCAATATTTGAACCCTCCAACGAGGATCAGCGTCATCTCCTTGGATTTGCTTTCAGGAACTCCAAAACAAACTTCCAACCAAATCGGGTCCCCAAATGGTAAAAAAATAACCTCAACAAACCCACGATGGTCGAATTTCCCATGAGAAACCTCGATTTGCCATCAGAAACATCCATTTGAAATCAATGGATTTTCCTACTAGTGTGTATATATATATATATTTATATGTATTTCTTTAAGTATTTATATTTATTTATTTATAATGTTTTTTTTAATTATTTGAAAAATATGATCATATATGCCTGTATTTTTCAAATACCAGTAGTGCCGCACAAGGCGGTGGCGGAAGTTTCAAAAAAACGAAACCTATAGGAAAGGCTGGTTGTTGTGAATCACGGATGGCAGAGCGAACCCACTGATGGACCGACAAGTGGTTGGAGTTGTGCTTTTTGGAGTGGTTGCAGGGGTTGCAGTGGTCACCCCAGCACAACTGCTGGATGTAGTGTGGTGAGGGGCAGTCGTAGTTGTAGTGTAATGGAGTTGTAGTTGTAGTGTAGTGTAACTAGTGTAGTGTAGGTGCAGTTGCAGTTGCAGTTGTAGTTGTGGTGTGGTCTGGTGTAATTAGTGTAGTCTTGTGTAGTGTACCGTAGTAATGTGTACTGTAGTGTGGTGTAAAGCGTAGTGTGGTATAGCATAGTGTTGTGCCAAGTAGATTTAAAGTAGTGTAGTTGATGTTGTAGTCTAGTGCAATTAGTGTGGTACGGCGTTGTGTAGCGTAGTGTAGCGTAGTATAGTGTAGTCTAGCGTATTATAGTGGTAGTTGTAGTTGCAGTTGCAGTTGTAGTTGTAGTGTAATATATATATAAAAATTAGTGTAGCGTAGTGTTGTGTAATGTAGTGCAGTATTAGTTGTATTTGTAGTTGTGGTTGTAGCGTACTGCAATGTAACTAGTGTAGTGTATGTAATGTAGTTGTAATTGTAGTTGTAGCTGTGGTGGTAGTGTGGTGGTGGTGGTGGTGGTAGTGGTAGTAGTGGTAGTAGTGGTAGAGGAGGTAGTGGTGGTAGTGGTGGTAGTGGTGGTGGTGGTAGTGGTGGTGGTAGTAGTAGTAGTAGTAGTGGTGGTGGTGGTAGTAGTAGTAGTAGTAGTAGGAGCACTAGTAATGTTAGTAGTGCAGAAGCAGTAGCAGTAGCAGTAGCAGTAGCAGTAGCAGTAGCAGTAGCAGTAGCAGTAGTAGTAGTAGTAGTAGCAGTAGTAGGAGTAGTAGTAGTAGTTGTAGTTGTTGTTGTTGTTGTTGTTGTGGTGAAATCAGCGCAATTAGTGCAATTAGCCCAGCGCAGCGCGGCGTAAGTAGATTTTATTAGCGTAGTGTAGTATAATTAGTGTAGTGTACTGTAGCGTAATATGTTGTATTTGTAGCTCTAGTAGTAGTGTAGTGTAATGGTAGTTGTAGTTGTAGTTGTTCTTGTTCTATCAATCTATCAATCTATCTACCTATCTATCTATCTACCTATCTATCTAACTATCTATCTATCTAACTTATCTATCTATCTAATCTATCTAATCTATCTATCCTATCCTATCCTATCCTACCCTATCCTATCCTATCCTATTCTATCTATCTGTCTATCCATCCATCCATCCATCCATCTATCTATTCTATCTATCTATTCTTTCTATCTATTCTATCTATCTATTCTATCTATCTATTCTATCTACCTATCTCGCTAACTAACTAACTAACTAACTAACTTACTTACTTACTTACTTACTTATCTTTCTGATCTATCTATCTATCTATCTATCCTATCCTACCCTACCCTATCCTATCCTATCCATCCATCCATCTATCTAATCTATCTACTCTATCTAATCTATCTACTCTATCTAATCTATCTATCTAATCTTATCTATCTATCTATCTACCTAGCTATCTATCTATCTGTCTAATCTAATCTAATCCAGCCTAATCTAATCTAATCTAATCTAATCTAAATCTAATCTAATCTAGTCTAATCTATCTATCTATCTATCTATCTATCTGTCTCTCTCTCTCTTTTTTTCTATATCTGTCTATCTGCATGCAAGCTTGAAAACGAAGCTATTCTGCGATATTGCCACAAGTTTTCAAGCTGACAACATCAAAACCGAAGCAATTGTGCGAGACTTCCTCAAGTTCTGCACAAGGCAACGTCAAAAATGAAGCAATTCTGCGAGACAACAGCAAGAACGAAGCAATTCTGCGAGACTTCCTTCGAAAATGGAAAGTTGAGTGCAGAGCTGACGGCCTCGCACCAACGCGTTTTGCGATTTTTCCGATCTACGGCTCTACAGTATTGCGCCAGCCACGAAAAATTGATGCCAGGTCATACGAGGTGCTGCACCTGTCATGCAAAATCATCTTCCCAAAACTGAAGATCTGATGCTCCAAAATGCAACCACTCTCAGGAAATCAGCGCCCTGACCTCCTAACATGTCTGATGAACATGTCTCTTGTACTGCGCCTGCCATGCGAAATGCATCTTTGCAGATCCTCTGCAAATGTCCCACGCCTGCCATCCTTTTTTCGAAATGCTACACACGTTCTGTTCACTTTTGGCAAGGTGCCGAATCCCTTGCGCCTGCCACGCAAAACCACATCTGAACCTTCAAAAATGGTCCGAGCATGTGGTGCTTTTAACATTTTCAACCATTTTAGACTTGGAAATGTGCTTCGCGCCACAACGGCGTACACTTTTTGAACACCTCAACTTCCACAAGTGCTCGGAGGCTGGCGTGCTTTGTAAATTTTGACTTTGAAATGTGCTTCGCGCCACAACGGTGTGCCTTTTTGGACATCTCAACTTCCAAAACTGCTCTGAACCCGTCAGTTTTTCACATTTTTGACTTCCAAATGTGCTCGCGCCAGAACGGCGATCACTTTTTCGACATCTCAACTTCCAAAGGTGGTCCGAGAGTGGTGTGCTTTGTACATTTTGACTTGGAAATGTGCTTCGCGCCACAACGGCGTGCAATTTTTCATTTCTCATCTGGCCAGATGGCTCCGCACCCGCCGCTTTAGCAAGCCTACTTTTCGACCCTCCGGAGCCACAAATCATTGGAAAAACACAGTGCGTCGCAACTTTCCTACCTTTTCGTGCACCTGCATCTTTTTTCTTCTGATCCTTTGATATCCTTTGTCTTCTCTGATCTCTCTTCTGCTCTTCTCTTCTCTGACTCTTCCCACCTCTGCTTTTCCATGTGTCCATATTGTCGGAAATTTGACTTCTAAACTTCCTTCGATTACATATTATACATGTATATATATATATATATACATACATTTATACATGTATATATATATATAGATATATATATATATATATGTAATTATATATATATGTAATTATATATATAACTATATATAATTATATATATATATCCAATATGTTGTGCATATTGTACCGAAAGAGTCATCTTCCAGGCCTGGCCACCCTGTGTCGCTTTGGCACCCTCACAGGGACGTGGCTTCCACGTGACCACCCGATATGGCGAAGTGGATGGGTTGCCAGCCTGCAGCCTTGGCCAACAGAACCCATATAGGCCATCGTCAGGCCACCGGGTGGTAGGACATACCCGAAAGACGTGTGATTATTTAGCAAGATTTACCCCAAAAATCAGCCAAATGTAGGTAAATATACATAAATATACCATACATGGAGATCATGGAGCATCTGGGCAATGGTTTTGGGGCACTGTGATTGCTTGGGTTTCTTTTGGTGTTGATGTAACGATTTGTCGAATGGAGGGAATGGACAAAAGTGGTCCAAGATTTAAACCAACACTTCAGGCAAATTGAAATATGCGATGGTTGTGTACAAGATTGCACAAGCACAATTCAATTTACACATGTTACACCTGTACCAGAGTTGTTGGCAAAACTGAGCAGAGTGTTTCCCTCCTGCGTGCATGTTTGCGCAACATCTGCAACTATAGGACTTAACATGTTGGAACAAACCCGGTCAAAACATCACCAAACATCACTAAAAGCCCCCAACCTCGGATCTATCGCGTCAAAAAAAATGGACTCAATCCCATGTTTCATTATGCTTTCCCTTACAACAACCGCCATAAATTAGGGTATACTCCATATGGAAACAAACCTAAATCCGCTTATCCAATGATTAAACCATAGTTTTTTCAGAATAGTTTTTGATGCTTAAATCTCATGTTTGTTGGATAACATAACGACCCTGGTCTATGCGAAACACTGCCCACTTAGGTGCTGACGTCCATAATGCCAACTTCAGCTTTCTCTCGAACCTGAAGGCAGCTAAGCCCCCAACCGGCTAGCAATGACTTGATCAACAGCTGACACCATGTTCAGTATTAAACCAATGGGGATCCAATAATCAGCCATATTGTCACGGAGTAGCTCAAGATATATATATATATAAATATATGTGGGTATATATATATATATATATGTCTATATATATATATGGATATATATATATATATATGGATATATATATATATGGATTTATTCATATATATATATATACATATGGATATATATATAAACATATATCCATAAATATGTATATATCCATACATATATATATGGATATATATATATGTGGATATACATATATATGGATATATATATATATATATGGATATATATATATATGGATAATTTTTATGCATGTGATTGCATGTGTAGACTGTATAGAACTCAAAGTAACTAAGCCCGCGAAAAGAAAAACAACACGCTACTATTGATATTGAAACAAGCCAGAATCATGAAATTCGCAACTTGTTCCGGGATGTTCCGAGTAGATGTAAAAGGCATGGCAGGTGCAAGTGGTGCCATTAAAAAAACACATATACACGGATAAACTTTGAATAAACACCATTAAAATTGCGAAAACACAGGCACACAGCAAATCCTATACATCATTACATCATCCTATCCAATATCCTATAACCTCCTATATTATATTATATTATATACCTATGTTTCTTTCAAAAAAAACGATAGGTTTGTCATTTCTCCTTGATTTCCCGAGGTCATGGCCAGCAGTCGGATGGTCTCCGGGTCTCCATAGCCTTTGGAAGTGGGGGATTTCCAGGGGAAAACGAAGGAAAAAAGGGTTTCAAACTTGATGTATCTTGATGTAACCCTTAAAAAAAATGTTCATAACCTTGGTTAGTAAGTCCCCCAACTTATTATATTTGTCCCATTTGGAGGTTTTCTAAGTGAAGTGGATCTTGGTAATCTGTGAGTTGTTCCTTTTTTCAGGATCAAGTCTGATCTTAGACCCTTAGATCTTGGCTAAAAAATATAACATATTGGCCTTAACTTCAAATAATGCCACCTCAAATGAACCAACGTTGATGGGTTGATGAAGAAACGAATCAACAAAAGAAGTTTTGCTGAGATCTGTGTTTACCAGTTTGCCTTCAACATGGTGTGGATTTTCCATATCATATATCTATGTATAATGTTTGCTTACTGGCGCATTAATCACAACTCAACAGAAACAAACGCCTGGCAAGTCTCCCGCTGCTCGGGGTCCCTGCTGGCAGCCCACGATAGGCAGGTACGATGATCTTGGTGGCTGGGTTGCGGAACATCATCTGAGGTAAGAACTTGGAAGTTTGTTTTTTGAATCCCTCATCGTTATATAATGTTATAAATATATATACATATATCATTATAAATCTACGCGTGGTTAAGTATGAAACTAGTATGAAATTGATTTAAGAACTTGGAAGTTTGTTTTTGAACCCCTGAGGATTTGATACTTAATCCCTTGTACTGAAGTTTATTGATGCATGTGCGCCGGTATCTGCCGGATGTCTCACGATATGGCCATATGGCGCTGGATGATTCCCCGGCAGCATCGGTGACAAAATGGTATAAGGTTGCCAAAAAAACTCTCCATATATATATATATATATTAATGCACTTTAATGTTAATAACCATGAAATCCCATAAACTTCCCCCAAAACCCCTGTAAGCCCATTATACTAAAAGTTCATATAATTTCATCATGAACATCGTAGAACCCCCATTAAATCCCATCATAATCCAATTAAAGCCAAACGGGCCGTCGCCACTCACTCAGCCCCCTGGGCTCTTTTCACTGTCGCTGCTTTGATTCAAGAGATGGACGATATACGTAGTGGTTTTTTTTGCCATGCGTTCATGAAGAATTAAGGGGTTCCCTTGGATTTTGTTGGATGTCCTTTTAGCTACTATTGATGCGATCATATAATTCAGAAAATCTGAGTTCAGAAAAGCCCACACTGCAACCTCAACTGTGGCTCTCCAGCTGCTATCGCGAGTATTGACCTAGGGCAGTCGTGGTGCTCTAACTTGCAGACAGCACACATCGCTGATTCCATCAATTTTTAATATGTTCGCAGAAACATGCCATACATTTGAAATGTTACATTGCCTTGCCACAACATCATTTGACTCTATATGACTCTATGGCCTTCATGTGTATCAACGTTTATGCCACAGGAAGGCAGCTTCCGTGATGCCACGTCAGCCGCATCAATCAAGGCCATGGCGAAAGCGCATTGTTCCAACCTGCAGGCGGCTCGAGCGTATCATGTACTGAGATCTAATCAATGACATACACACAAATAAATACATAAATAAGTAAATTAAATAAATAAATAAATTAATTAAATAAATAAGTATATATATATATACGTATTATAAAAACCATCCACAAATGACGTTTATAATTTGGTATACCAGGGTACCGGTATACCCCTCCTTGGGCTGATGAAAAAATGATCCCAAATGGTTGAACATTAGGTCCATTATTGGGTTGTCACTTTGCTATCAGCTACCCGGGTGAATCCTCAAATGAATATATTTTGGGTCCGAATGCCACAATGCCGGTCACCAACCACATTTTTTAAGCCCCCTATTCTAGACCATCTGAACCTTCACGGTCCTCTTTTTGTAGGTGAGGGACCGTGAGGGGAATACGAAGCACATTTACAAAATGCTCACATTGTCAATTCCTACTTGTGATTGCAAGGCTTCAAAGGTTTTTCACCCCCAGAATTCTTACCGCGCAATGCCGGAAACCACAATGACAAGTTGTGTCAATGTCGATACCGGATACAGTATCACGGGCTGCCAAGATCATCGGCCTCCCACCAAAGCCAGTACTCTGTTGAGCATCGTAATAGCAAATAATGTGGTAAACCAAATGTCACAGACCACGCTTTTGTGCACATGACTTTTCGCGCCCCAAACTGCAAAATTGGGCAAGCAAGGGTTGAACTAATATAGCTATTGAAAAAAATCATCTATAGATTATTGATCCATGAAAAACTGTGATTTTCCAGTTCGCTCTGTTAGTTTCCCGGTAAAGATGGATAACCACATCCCATACTTGGGGGTGCATCCCACTTAGTACATGGGTTATACCGTATACCCCCTGCCAGTTAGATTAATGGGTTATATCCCCACTAGATGGGATAAAATATGGCTTAGAATCATGGGTTATGAACCACGGATCTGATTCGTGGGGCCCGCATATCCAAGTACCCTCCGGTAGACTAACATGGCTATTGAACATGGCCCATAGAAATAGTCGATTTACCTACTAAAAGTGTTGATTTTCCATAGTTCTGTTACCCTCTGGTGAACTAACATAACTATGGAAAATCACCATTTTTTTATTGGTAAATCAACTATAAATAGCCATTTTCAATAGCTTTTTGTATGTTTTCCATAGGACATCCACGGCGTTTGAACATGTTTTAACCATCAAACAGCGAGGTTTCAGGCTACCCCATAGGATCCGGGAAACCTGGGTCCCCCAGCGCCGTGCGCACACCGCTCCAGTCCGCCAGGGAAGCAGACAGCAGGAGCCGGGCCTTGAAAAAAATGATGATTGCATTTGAATCATTAATTTCTATGATGATAGTTAATATATGTTAATCTATGATGGTGATGATGATGATGATGATGACGATGATGATGATGACGATGATGATGATGGTGATGACGATGATGATGATAGTTAACATATGATAGTCAATCACCAGCATGTTTGTTCATAGTTAATTTATGTTAATATCATTAGTTAAAGCATCGTTGGGTGCAAGCATCAAGAATGATGATTTAACCATCAACACATGGTGATCTAACAATCAAAAAATGTATTTTAACAATCAAATTGTGATTTTACCAGGTTTCTTTATAGTCAAATTTTGAAGCTCAACAATGGTTTTCTTGACTTCAGCCAACCAAAAATGATGTGTATATATATATATATCCATTTTGTTGCCCACACTTCAATTTTAGGTGACAAATCTCATGTTGTGTGGTAATTTTCGTAAAACATCTGTATCGCGGGGCAAACCGGATATTTGGACCCATTTCCAAGTCACATTGGCACCATCTGCTGCTTGTAGCACGTCCACTACCTTTCCTTAGATGGGGTGCTGTTTGCTGCGGCATTGTGTGAAATGCGCCTTGGATGTGGAATGAATCCAGCTGAACATGAACATGATGAAACTTGTGATGATCATAGCTTATCTCTCTTATCAACTATCAGTATATGGTCGTCATTATTTGGTATGATTGTGGTATGATTGTTATCATCACTGTTACCCTATATTACAGTGAAATATTAATATATTTTTACACTCATCTCATCTCTCTCTCTCTCTCTCTCTCTTGCTCCATCTCCAAGGAGTTCAACAAAAGTACAAAAGTTCAACAAAACCTGAACAGGTGGCCCAGCTCATTTCACCACAAGCTCTTCAGCAAGTAGACTCATTCGTCTGAGCCATTTATCTCCTATCACTATCACAATTGTGGTGATGATAACAATGATGCCCATGATACTGATGATACTCATGATGCTGATGATTACGACACTTGTCACTGATCACGAAGACCAAGTCATCACCATGAACCTGAAACCAATGAGTGAATCACATTTCTTCACAGCGAAGATGACGACTGTCAAGCACCTCAAAACATACCGTTAAACCAACTTATGCACCCTTGGCTCATGGATGGGTTTTTGTTAGGGGTTCACGCAATCTACATGCAACCAAGCAAGTGACACTTTAAGTCGGAAAAAATCTTTGACACCTGCCTATACACTTGGTTTTCCAGGTTCTTTTTCAGGCTTTGAGCTGCAGTAGATCCCAAACAGTTCTTAGTTGCCACAGGTTTGGAAAGCTGTATCAGGCACAAACAAATCTAAGTAAACCCCACATGCTCCATATATAGAAATTTTACCAGCATTTCCCCCAACCCTCACTGAAATCTGGGTAAGTTCATCCCAGCACCAGAAAAAAATGACCACGGTGCCATCCGACCAACCCGAGGGTCTATGCTGATTGATAGCCGTATCCAGCTCATTGGCGCATTGCTCCAGTACACTGGTGCTAGCGCCATATTTGAAGAGCAAGTGCAACATTGTCACCTGAAAAAAAAAAGGAAAAAATCATGGATTCTGAACGGGAAAACTGGAAATCCCATGGAATGGCATGACGAAAAATTACATGGTTTCCCTAGTTCGCTATAAACAAACTACAGATCTACGGGACATTAACAATGCGTTTTAGAATGTTATATGTATGTATATATATATATGGTTATAGTGAAAAACAAAACACGGGATTCCCCGGATTTTAACATTTTAACAATCACATTTGAGGAAATAGATACCCTATGATACCCTCTGGTAATTCAACAAAACTATGGAAAATCAGCATGTCTGACAGGTAAATCATCGAACTAAACCGGCCATGGCTTTCATAGCAAGCTGTTAAATTACTAAAGGGTAATGCAACAATGTTCGAGCTATCCAAAAACATAACGGAACACACCCCATCAATACTGCTTGGGAGCGTTCAAGCTTCTAGTTCTTAAGTTCTTCGATGCCCTAAATCACGCAAATTCATGCAATTTCAAGCTCAATCAATATATATAACTAACTTTTATACTTGGTACTTCAGTCCATGTGGGGAAAGTTGAAACTTCACGTTGCCGTGTTTGGTTTCCAGCGGTCGGCTTTTTCCAAGGCCTTCAAGATCTTTGACTTGAACTGATGGGCCCTGGGATGAGTTAAGTGGCTAATTATCAGCCACGTACTAGCTATCCACAAATGATTTCCCAGCTATAAAAACCTCCATTTCTAGTTGTTTTCCCCATATCTTCCTTTGTTTTTCCCATGCTGTCCCCGTTGTTTAATAAGGGATTTCCCATGTTCACATCCCATCAGCCAAGTCACAGATCCATGCACGGCAGCCCACAGCAAAGCACTACGGCCTTCGCTGTCCACGTGGTTCACCTGCGCACCTTCCTGGAG
This sequence comes from Cladocopium goreaui, assembly GCA_947184155.2. Classification (NCBI taxonomy): domain Eukaryota; class Dinophyceae; order Suessiales; family Symbiodiniaceae; genus Cladocopium; species Cladocopium goreaui. Next base: position 185,503 of record CAMXCT020000347.1, on the reverse strand, counting down.
GGTCAGCTTTTCCGGTTTCACCAAAGTTACTCTGCAGAAATTTGGTTTTGAGCCTCTAGACATCAATAAAACGGAATAATCCACCATCCAAGCAATCCATTAAAACCATTTGAAACCCATTTCAGCCAATTGAAATCCGTCACAAGGTGATCCCATCCACCTTCACCGCCCAAGGTCCTGCAGGCATTCTGCCACCTCGTCCTCATCGTTCCGCTGCGCCGCGTTGAGCATGCGCTGATTCACACGGGTGATGGCCTCTTATGGATCAATTTGGTACAAGGTGGTGCCCCAGTTCGTTAGCTAAGTTGGTTTGTAACCCCAATAATATGGTAGAATATGGTAGATGTATCTATACTTTGGTGAATAACCCAACTTACAACTGGGGGGGCACCACCTTGTATCTGGGCAGCCGGGAGTGTGGAAATTTCATTGTGTCCCGAAGCTGATCGATTGGTTGATTGCTTCGAAAACATGGGTTGATCGCTTCTATGCCCAGCTGGTTGCGAGACCATATCCATGCTTCTGGAAATGAACGCATCCATGCTTCTGGAAATGAACGCATTCTGGCATGGTGTGAGTCGAATGATGCTTTTTTGAGTACAAAAGGGGAATTCGATCTGAATCCAAACCAACCAAAACAATGACCACCCATTCATCATTTCACTCGGCATTTCATTCGATGTGCGTTGCTCCTCGTATGGGACTTCATCAGTGTGCTTCGTCAGTGCGGCAGCTCCCAAAAAATAGAACAGTGATTCACCAGTCAATATTTTGGCTGGATTTTACTGTTGTATTCTTTTGGTATCTTTTGGGGGTTGCTATGAGCTTGAATGGGACATGCTGATACTTCCCAACATGGTCGGCAGCTGCTCAACATATCTCAACATTGCCAAGGTCAAAGAAGGTCAAAGGGCACGCGCCATCCACATCTCATCCCATGGCCAATCCCATGGCACTAAGCTAGCCTTCACCGTTTGGGCTTACCCAGATTTATCACCAAAGTGCTGGTTGATTCTCCCTGTATCTTGGTCGGCTATTGGGGGTTATCATCATGTGCTGTTCACTGGTTGTTCCATCATCTATCCAGTTGATTCAAATTTCACTACTCTGGCTAAATTTCATACTTCACCGACCTAAAAAGTTTGGCAATGTTGAAACAACTCACCCCAATCCAATTCCCATTGCTCCAGCGACCTTAGGTTCTATAGTTGAAGACCCAACCAATTTCATACACCCCGACAAGATATGATTCTACAATAAACACCAAATTAGGCATGATTTTACCATTATATACCATTATCGTTTCATAATCACCCCATGATTATCCAAATGCTATCCAAATCCAAATCCCATAAATGGGGATCGCAGTACTATATTATGGGGCTTGCCAGGATACATGTGCAGCAACCTCCCAAAAAATAGAAAAGTAATTTACCACTGTTTCAGTAGGATTTTCCCAACTTCTATCTTTTTGGTGGTTGCTATATCAACTACCCTCATCTACCCTCTGGTTATTTAACATAATTATAGCTATGGACATAGCCCATTTATATACGAATTATGATTATTGGTAACCCTCTATATAGATTGGTTTTTCCCAATCCGCTTTCAAACAACTTGGTTTTTGTCAATTTTGCAGAACAAATCTGCTCCGAAACGGTTTGTTAAAATCCGAACGCTTTTTTACGCCCCGTAATGCTTCGGAACGCTTTCTTACGCCCCGTAATGCTTTTCCTTGTAAAAAGACGAAATCATGCCATTTCAGATCTTGAAAATCCATGAAAATCCCTTCATTTTACCGTAAAATGTTAAATAATTTCAAATGGTTTTGAACGCTTTTTGAACGCATGTTGACTGCTCTTGAAAGCGGACACTTTTTTTTATGCAAGTTTGAACGGTAGTTTCTGATCCGAACGTTTTTTTCGCTTGATTTTGTTTTCTTTTTACGCTCTGTGTTTTTTCTTATTTTTCATTTTTTTTTGATTACCCGAGATTGGAAATATACCCAAAATGCAGAAAACAGATCCGAACGGCAAAAAGTGCTCTAGAGCACTTTTTCCAATCCGTTTCCCAAAAACCTGGCTTTTTAGAAACAAATCATTTTTTTCCAGTCTAGAAAGATCTACCAGGTAGTTAATTTTGCAATATTTTTCATAGCTATATTAAATATCCAGAAGGTACCACAATCCAACAGACCAAATCTCGCCTCAAGCAGCGTGATCATGGCCGAGTGATTCTTCGCATGGTCCGAGGCGAGCAAACCACGGTAGTCTTTGCGCCCAGTGTGTTCGCCCGCGTTCCTGAGGTGAGACCCCACCATTTGTTTATATCTTCCCACTGGCATGTGTCCTACCAGGCCAATGACTGCTGTTGCTGAGCCAAATCGTTTCCCAACGGACCTGTTTGCCTGTGTCCCATTTAAATCTTGACTTCAGGGTTTACCCCAGTACAACAACAGACCAGTGAGACGTGCAAATAAAACTCCAAGACCAAGCAAACAAAGTGTGGTTGGCCGCAACGCCAAGACATATTTGTTTGTTGATTAATTAAATTAGACACCCCTGTCATGACCCCTGTTGTTTTTGCCTACGGCCCGAAAACCGGCCCAAAGTTTTTTGCGTTTTTTGCCTTGTGATATGTTGGGTGGGTAGGGTGGTAATAACGTTCTTGGTCTTCGTTTTCCTCGACTTACGTTGGACACGTCTTCTATACATTCTATACTTCGGTGGACACACTTCATGTTACGTTGGACACGTCTTCTGTACTTGCGTTGGATACGTCTTCTGTACTTTCGTGGTTGCACTTTATCTTACATTGGTCACGTCTTTTGTACTTCAGTGGGCGCACTTCATCTTACGTTGGACACGTCTTCTCTACTTCCGCGGGTGCACTTTATCTTACGTTGGACACGTCTTCTGTAATGCGGCAGATGCACTACACCTTACGTTGGACATGTCTTCTGCACTTCGGTGGGTGCACTTCATTATACGTTGGACACGTCTTCTGTACTTCGGTGGGTGCACTACATCTTACGTTGGACACGTCTTCTCTCTGCAAGTTGGCCTGAAGAGAAAAGAAGTGCTGGCGCACTGGCGAAACGCATACCCATCCAAAAATCGTAACCTTTTTAAGGGTGTCCAACATACATTTGTTGACCCCCACCGTAGTAAAACAGATTTTTCGTAGATCCGAATATAATTGCAGTACCAAAGGGCACCAAGATGATTGTAGACATGTGTCAAATGCCAGGTTTTGAGCAGAAAGAAACAAGACCGACCTTAAAAAATGATGAAAACGCTGGGCCATACGGTTGTTTTTTGTTCGATATCCATGCTCATCATTCTTGGTTATCTTGGCATCTCTGCCAATCGTTCCGCGTTTGAACCCCCCATTGTTGTTGGTTAAACATATGGGTGACCTAACGAAGACACATTGTTTTCATGCCACCGCTGGAATTCGCTGGAGTCCAAGCCATCGGAGTCCAAGCCGTCGGTATGCACAGGCAAGAAGCCTATGTCGCCTTGGCAGCTTCGGCTTCGCGACGTTTCTGGGAATCTTCCATATCCTTGTCTTTCTTCCAGGTGCCTGCTTGGATTTGCTGAAGGGGTCCCCCCAAAACTAGACGACGGATGGCCCGAGAGCGTAGAGGAGCAGGGTCTTCTCTTGTTAGTATAGAGACACAAAATTACAAACAATATATTAAAGATGTGTTATAGGCAGTCGAGAAGAGGAGTATCAAGACAAAATAACAGAAGTGCAAGACAATAGTTTGCATCGCAAACACTTTTACACACAGAAGCTTTTACACACAGACGCTTTACACACAAAAGCTTTTACACACCGAAGCTTTTACACACAGAAGCTTTTACACACAAAAGCTTTCACACACAGAAGCGTTTACAGACAGACACTTTCACACACAGACCCTTTTACACACAGACGCTTGTACACACAAAAGCTTTTACACACAGACGCTTTTACACAGACGCTTTTACACACAAAGCTTTTACCCACAGAAGCTTTTACAGACAGAAGCTTTTACACACAGACGCTTTTACACAGATGCTTTTACACACAGACACTTTTACACACAGACACTTTTACACACAGACACTTTTAACAAAGACCCTTTTACACACAGGAGCTTTTACACACAGAAGCGTTTACACGCAGACGCTTTTACACACAAAAACTTTTACACACAGAAGCTTTTACACATAGACGCTTTGACACAGAGGCACTTTTACACACAAACACTTTTACATACAAACACTCTTACACACAAACACTTTTACACACAAACACTTTTACACACAGACGCTTTTACACGCAGAAGCTTTTACGCGCAGACGCTTTTACACACAGAAGCTTTTACACACAAACGCTTTTACACACAAACGCTTTTACACACAAGCACTTTTACACACAATCACTTTTACATACAGACGCTTTTACACACAGACGCTTTTACACACAGGCCGGCCCATGTTCACGCAGTCACAGTGAAGTCATCGTTGTCGCGGCCACCTCAGCAATTCGACACTTTTACACACAGACGCTTTTACACACAGACACTTTTACACACACACGCTTTTACACACAGACACTTTTGCACACAAAAGCTTTTACACACAGACGCTTTTACACACAGACACTTATACACACAGACGCTTTTACACACAAACGCTTTTACACACAGAAGCTTTTACACACAGACGCGTTTACACATAGACGCTTTTACACACAGATGCTTGCACACACGCAGTTACACACAGACGCTTTTACACACAGACGCTTTTACACACAGACGCTTTTACACACACACATGCGTTTGCACACAGACGCTTTTACACACAGACGCTTTTACACACAGACGCGTTTACACACAGACGCTTTTACACACAGACGCTTTTACACACAGACGCTTTTACACACAAACACTTTGACACACAGACACTTTTGCATACAAAAGCTTTTACACACAGACGCTTGCACACACGCACACACAAACGCTTTCACACACAAACGCCTTTACAGACAAACACTTTTACACACAGACACTTTTGCACACAAAAGCTTTTACACACAGCCATTTTTACACACAAACGCTTTTACACTTAGACGCTTTTACACACAGACGCGTTTATACACAGACGCGTTTACACACACAGACGCTTTTACATACAGACGCTTTTACATAGAGACGCTTTTACACACAAACGCTTGCACACACACAAAAGCTTTTACACACAGACGCTTTTACACACAGACGCTTTTACACACAGACGCTTTTACACACAGACGCTTTTACACACAGACGCGTTTACACACAGACGCTTTTACACACAGACGCTTTTACACACAGACGCTTTTACACACAAACACTTTGACACACAGACACTTTTACACACAGACGCTTTTACACACAGACGCGTTTACACACAGACGCTTTTACACACAGACGCTTTTACACACAGACGCTTTTACACACAAACACTTTGACACACAGACACTTTTGCACACAAAAGCTTTTACACACAGACGCTTGCACACACACACACAAACGCTTTCACACACAAACGCCTTTACACACAAACACTTTTACACACAGACACTCAGTTTTTGACGATCGAACCTCGTTTCGTGCGAAAGGGTTACGGCGGACACCTTGAAATCGCAATTTTACCTCAGTTTTTGGCGATCGAACCTCATTTCGTGCGCAAAGGTTGCGCGGGACAAGTAGAAATCGCAATTTGACCTCAGTTTTTGACGATCGAACCTCATTTCGTGCGCAAGGGTTGCGCGGGACAAGTAGAAATCGCAATTTTACCTCAGTTTTTGGCGATCGAACGTAATTTCGTGCGAAAGTGTTCGCAACCTTTCGCGGGACAAGTGAAATCGCAATTTTACCTCAGTTTTTGACGATCGAACCTCGTTTCGTGCGAAAGGGTTGCGCCGGACAAGTTGAAATCGCAATTTTACTCCAGTTTTTGACGATCGAACCTCGTTTCGTGCGAAAGGGTTGCGGCGGACACCTTGAAGTCGCAATTTTACCCTCAGTTTTTGACGATCGAACCTCGTTTCGTGCGAAAGGGTTGCGCGGGACGACTTGAACTCGCACTTTTACCTCAGTTCTTGGCGATCGAACCTCATTTCGTGCGAAAGGGTTGCGCGGGACGACTTGAACTTGAACTTTTACCTCAGTTTTTGACGATCGAACCTCATGTCGTGCGAAAGGGTTGCGCGGGACCGGTGGAAATCGCAATTTTACCTCAGTTTTTGGCGATCGAACCTCATTTCGTGCGAAAGGGTTGCGTTTCGTGCCGTCTCGTTGGCACTGCCCCTGCTCCCGCCTTGAGGGCAAGAGGGCAAGAGGAGAAGATGTGAGATGAGAAGATGTGAAGATGAGAAGATGTGAGAAGATGTGAGAAGATGTGAGAAGATGTGAAGATGAGAAGATGTGAAGATGTGAGAAGATGAGAAAATGTGAGAAGATGTGAAGATGAGAAGATGTGAAGATGAGAAGATGTGAAGATGAGAAGATGAGGAGAAGATGGAAAGATGAGGAGAAGATGTGAGGATGAGAAGATGTGAAGATGAGAAGATGTGAAGATGAGAAGATGAGGAGAAGATGTGAGGATGAGAAGATGTGAAGATGAGAAGATGTGAAGATGAGAAGATGTGAAGATGAGAAGATGTGAAGATGAGAAGATGTTTTAGAGACCCCCACTATTGGAAGAACCCTGCGCTCAGACGCTCTGAACCTTATAATCCCACTAGAGACCAAAATCCCACTTTATACCTCAAATTTTGGCACTTGAACTCGAACCTCATTTCGTGCGAAAAGGTTGCAGCGGAGGATGTAAAATCGCAATTTATACCTCAATTTTTGACACTTGAACTCGAACCTCATTTCGTGCGAAAGGGTTGCAGCGGAGGATGTAAAATCGCAATTTATACCTCAATTTTTGACACTTGAACTCGAACCTCATTTCGTGCGAAAAGGTTGCAGCGGAGGATGTAAAATCGCAATTTATACCTCAATTTTTGACACTTGAACTCGAACCTCATTTCGTGCGAAAAGGTTGCAGCGGAGGATGTAAAATCGCAATTTATACCTCAATTTTTGACACTTGAACTCGAACCTCATTTCGTGCGAAAAGGTTGCAGCGGAGGATGTAAAATCGCAATTTATACCTCAATTTTTTACGCTTGTGAACTCGAACCTCATTTCGTGCGAAAGGGTTGCAGCGGGGGATGTATATACAATCGCAATTTATACCTCAATTTTTGACACTTGAACTCGAACCTCATTTCGTGCGAAAGGGTTGCAGCGGGGGATGTATATAAAATCGCAATTTATACCTCAGTTTTTGACACTTGAACTCGAACCTCATTTCGTATACGAAAAGGTGGTCATTTCGTGGCGCCTCTTCAGCACTGCCTGCAGACTTAAGAGAGAAAAGAAAAAGAAGGAGAGAGACCGTGACAGAGGGCAAAAGACAGAGAGAGAGAGAGAGAGAGACACAGAGAGAGAGAGAGAGAAGGAGAGAGAAGGGGAGAGAGAGGGATAGAGGGGAGAGAGAGAGAGAGAGACACAGAGAGAGAGAGAGAAGGAGAGAGAAGGGGAGAGAGAGGGATAGAGGGGAGAGAGAGAGAGAGAGAGAAAGAGAGAGAGAGAGAGAGGATGTGAAGATGTGAAGATGTGAAGATGAGAAGATGTGAAGATGAGAAGATGTGAAGATTTAAAGATGCGAAGATGAGAATTTGAGAAGGTGTGATGAAGATGTGAACATATGAAGATGTATAGCAGACCTCCACTTTTACAAGCACCCTTGGCTCAGACACTCTCGGGAAAAATCCCTATATAATCTCAATCTATATAGATCCCCCACATGGATCCAAATGGTGGATTTTCCGTGGGGAAAATAAGACTTACTTTCAGCAACGCCCGGCCTGCAAAGTGGTGCCCCACCATGTTCTCTGGACCCTCTGTGGGATCGTCGGCCGCGATCATTGGCGCCGCGTTCACACGGCCGGCGGCGAAGACCCACATCTTCCACTGGCCATAGCCAAAGAGACTTTCACTGGGATAGGACAAGAAGTGCGCCTCTGGGGGGTGACGTCGGATTTCGACTTCTTTCTCCACTGCGTGAGGGCTTTTCATTTCCGGAAACTCGTGGACCGCGTCGCTGAAGACGCCGGGGCCCGTCAACTCCAAGGTGCTCTCGATCTTCCAGGTGTAGCGTTGGCGAATCAACTCCAAACAGCGAAGGAGCACCGGATTGCCGGGAGCCGATGCAATGAACCATTGCTGAAACTGCTCGGTGCGGGCAAACTTGATCTGAGCTCGCTGCCATTCAGGGAAGCGATGACCAAATTCATAGCCAACGATCATGTTGGTTGCCTCTGGGAGCTTGTACTGATCGATCGGCTTGTTACATGCAACATCCACATCGGCATAGTAGCCACCCTAGTCCCACAGGACGAGGTAGCGGAAGACATCGGCGCGCTGAACGGGTTGCAACCCGTCCCACATGGGCCAAATGACCTTGGGCGAAGCCTTCTGTGCCAACTCTGCAATCTCAGTGTCATTCCAAAGTTTGTACTGGCACTTCGGATTCTTGTCTTTCCAAGTTTGTGCCCACTTCGCTTCTTGCTCCTTGAGGGTATGCGTCTTGGAGGTTTGGTGGATGACACAAGGAATAGCTTTGCAGCTTTGCTTGCCTTGTTCTCCAGTGCATGCTTGAAGTCAAGCCGACTCATCATACCACTGGCGCTTCGAAGATCGGTTTGCAATATTGCGTTGCACTCCTCCGCCACTGCTGTGCTGCAGGCTGCGGAAAAGGCGAGGGAAAGGAAAAACATCGGAGACATTGTTAGAGAATGGTGAGTACACAGCGAACATGTATCAAGAATTTGCTTGAGCCACAAATAAAAAATGTTTGCAATTACACTAAAATAAAGAGAGTGGGACGCCACCAGGTCCCAAAAAATACGTGGTTTTAAGCGATTTGTTGACTATTTTATGCTTCTTTTTCCTCTTTTGATCATATATGAAAGATCAAAGTTCTTGGGAGATGTACTGTTTTTGGTTTGTTAATCCTTAGCTCTATTCTTGGTTGCTTGCTTTTTGTAGCTCTATTGTTTTTTTGATAGGTGGTCTTAGCGCATGAATGACAAAGCTCTTTGCCCAACAACATCTTGAAACATCGAGATTCATTGCGTCAGTTGGTACTTCATGTATATATTAATGTATAGGTACTACCTAGGTATACAGCTATTGCAAAGACAGTATTTATATACATATACGTAGCACTTTGTATTTGCATTGGTGGTTTTTGATATTGGATTGCCAGGTCGCCTTTTGGTTGACATCATAGTTCCAGTGGAAATCGTTTAGCAAATGAAAGTGCAAATTCCAATCTACCCTCCCTCCTCAAGTAGTTGCATTTGTTTGCATACTTCATGGTAACTTGCTGCATCAATGCACAAGCAAGGCAGCCATTCTATAGATACAGTTGTTTGGTAAGGTTGCTTAAGTGTTTCCTTTACTTGGTCTTGTGCCCTTCTGGTTACCATGATGAACTTATACTGACATAGTTTAAGTTTTGCCCACAGCCATGAGTACAGTTTTGGCAATAAAATGTCTGCCGTTATATTTGCAGTGACATAGCAAATTACCATGGAATATGCAGGTAAAAACGCCTTTTCTGAAGCAAAGCGGAAATGGAAGTGCCCCTGGAATTTGCCAACTCTTGTCATCAATCGATATTTTAAGCAAAGATCTTTTACTGCATTGAAACCTGGAAGAATACCATTGCATACGCAGGAAAAATGTAGAAAACTTGTCTGTAAAGGCATAGGTGACTTATATGCCACCCATTCCATAACTGTATGTACTATATAAGAAAAATGTATATATAAAATAGTTGCATTCTAAGTGCAAATGCAGCTTGGGTGTGTTGACACAGCAAATGGCTATGGTATCTGCAAAAAAAATGCTTTTATCACAAAATACCCTCTATATATCAGTGCATGTTCGAAGCTGCCATTTGTACTGTATATATACTGATAATGCACACTTGTGACAATGCGCTTGCATACTGGTTGAAACCATTCACCCACTAAAGCACAAACAACCCCTGAAACTTTTCATACAGTGTATAAATTAAAAATTAAGAACGAGAGTGAGTATTGATCAAAAGGATGGATAAGGGACCCCTTTCCATATGAATGCATTCTGGGAGCTGCTACTTCCTAGTTCAAGGTGTTATGTCATAGCTGTCTTCTGTCAAGTTTTATAAACAGTCTGACCTCTTTTTAGGTGTTACTCATCCTGTCATAAAAGATCATAAAAGCACAGCCAAGCAATTATGGTAACAGGCAGTGGCATAGCAAATTACCGTGAAGAGGCTATGTACGTAGGAGGGCTAGGGGAGGGGAGAAGCTCAAAAAGAAAAACTTCTTTTCCTTGGCCACCTCTCCCCCTAAGCCATATATATATATACACACACTATGTTTGTTTTTCCTCCTTCCTTTTCCCTGGGAATCTTCATGACTCTCTGGACATTCTTTGGCAACCTCTGATGAAGTCTGACAATCTGTGTGGATCTCTTGCAATACCATCACAGGTATATGAACATAAATGATCGAACATGATGTAGCAGAAACACTGCATTCCCAGAAACGTGGAAAAATGGGGACCTGACAGCGTCCTTTTCTGAATAAACATGATGACAACATATAGTCAATGCAAAGAAAGGGTAGTGCTTCCTAGCTGGAAGTTGGTCACGTCTTTTGTACTTCAGTGGGCACGCTTCATCCTACGTTGGACACGTCTTCTCTACTTCCGTGGGTGCACTTTATCTTACGTTGGACACGTCTTCTGTACTTCGGCAGATGCACGCACTAATATATGCACTATATGCACTACATCTTACGTTGAACATGTCTTCTGCACTTCGGTGGGTGCACTTCATTATACGTTGGACACGTCTTCTGTACTTCGGTGGGCGCACTACATCTTACGTTGGACACGTATTCTCTCTGCAAGTTGGCCTGAAGAGAAAAGAAGTGCTGGCGCCTGGCGCACTGGCGAAACGCATACCCATCCAAAAAACGTAACCTTTTTAGGGGTGTCCAACATACATTTGTTGACCCCCACCGTAGTAAAACAGATTTTTCGTAGATCCGAATATAATTGCAGTACCAAAGGGCGCCAAGATGATTGTAGACATGTGTCAAACGCCAGGTTTTGAGCAGAAAAAAACAAGACTGACCTTAAAAAATGATGAAAACGCTGGGCCATACGGTTGTTTTTTGTTCGATATCCATGCTCATCATTCTTGGTTATCTTGGCATCTCTGCCAAGCGTTCCGCGTTTGAACCCCCCATTGTTGTTGGTTAAACATGGGTGACCTAACGAAGACACATTTTTTTCATGCCACCGCAAGAATTCGCCGGAGTCCAAGCCATCGGAGTCCAAGCCGTCGGTATGCACAGGCAAGAAGCCTATGTCGCCTTGGCAGCTTCGGCTTCGCGACGTTTCTGGGAATCTTCCATATCCTTGTCTTTCTTCCAGGAGCCTGCTTGGATTTGCTGAAGGGGTCCCCCACCCCAAAAAAAGTAGACGACGGATGGCCCGAGAGCGTACAGGAGCATAGTGAGAGGTATAAGTATGAAGATCTAATAGCATGAAACGTAACATAAATATAGAAATATACGATGATGCGTATAATGAGGAGGCATGGTACAGGCATGTTGTGAAAAGATGTGAAAAGTAGGTTCATATGAAGAAATTGAAGGAGAAAGAAAAGAAAGATGAAACGAAGGAGACGCAGGAAGAAACATTGGGACAAACATTTTTCCATACAAGCATGCTGATACATACAAACATGCCTCACACACAACTGTGATTTTACACAGAGCATCACAGAGCTTCTTTACCGCACCAGCACTTTACACACAATCACTTTTCCGCACAAAAACTGTTACACACACAAACACGTTTACACACACACACACGTTTTACAAAAACGCTTTTACACAGAGACCCTTTTACACAAAAACATTTTTATACACAAACACGTTTACACGCAAACCCTTTTACACACAACACACAAACACTTTTACACACAACCCTTGTTACACAGAAACACATTTACACACAAACACTTTTACACACAGACGCTTTTACACAGAGACGCAGAAAAATATCGGATTACAGGTGTGTTGTATGCTAAAGAAAAGAACATGCTGCAGATGATCAGCAGAAAGAAGATAGAGATGACATGTGAAGATTCTAAGCTGAAATCTGACGAGGTGCATAGGAAGAGTTTTATGTGCAGACATTTTTACACGCACACACTTTTACTCTACGCACACAAGCTTTTATACACAAATGCATTCGCAGACGGACACACACACAGACGCGAACCGCTATGACAGACACATACACACACATGGTGAGACGAATACACACACACAGACAGACGCATACAAAACACATGCGCACATACACACACACACACACTTTTTTACACAAAGATGCATTTATACATAGGACGCTTTTAAAATCTTTTAAACATGCACACTTCTATAACCAAAGACACTTTTAAACATAGACGCTGTTAGACACAACATGACACAAACAATAATACACACAGATGCTTTTACATCCAAACGTTTTAAACACAAACCCACACACACAAATGAACACACGCACCAACACACACAAACACATGCACACACTCGACAAAATTGGATCTTTGAAGAGATCCGTCGGGAACTGAGTCCCTTAACGTGCAATTAGACTAGTTACATGTATATATATATATGGGACTGAGGTGACCACCAGCTGAGACTTATATGCGCCCAGGTGCGCCACCCCAGTCCCGCAGGTACGTTTACACGGGTCCCGGGGAGGTGTCTTCATTGGTCACCGACATCCCCGGGACCCCGGTGACCCCCTGTATTAAAATATATTACAATTTGATGAATGGTCGAAATTTTACGTCTATACATACGTTACACACACACACACCCTGCCTTTGGCAGGGTGGTGTTTGTGCAAATGAGGTGAAGGTGAGGATGAAGGGGGAATGAAGGTGAGATGAACATGAAAATGAGATGAAAGATTACTTAATCAGAACGCGAAGAGGGGAACGCGAAAGAAGAGGGAGAAAACACACACCAACACACCTGGCCCGGAGCGGGCCAACCCTGAAAGGGCAAGGGAAAAGAAAAGCAGAGGGCCGACGGACACGGAACAAGACCAGCGGAGGGGGGGGAAGACGGAAGCGCCTGAACCAACCTGACACAGCGAAAACCTACACCAACCTCAGCACGCGACGGGCCCGACCTACCTGGGGAGGGAAGAACGCATGAAATAGGGGACCAATGGGGGTATAGTTGGTGAACAAGGAAAACCAACAACAAAATTAGGGGGACACAGTTCCACCTACAACAAAGGTCGTGCGTTACTCCTCTTCGGGACCGTAGTCAGGTCGTGCCGTAATGGCATAAACGGCTGTTCAAGTTCCATCGAATTGGATGCACAAAATGTTCAACCTCACCAGAAACCATCAAAGGAAGAAAAACCACACCTAAAGGTCATGTGCCTGCCTGGCATTCATGTCGTGTTGTACTTCAAATGCTGAAGCTGCAGCGAAAAGAATGAAGTTTCTGCATGTTCAAAACGGCTTCACAGTCGTAGAAGTTCAGTTGCCAGGGTTCACTGGGACAGCATGACCAGCGGGACATCGCAAAATGGTGCAGAACCGAAAGGCCGACTGTTTCGTATTACTGAGCTGAATTACCACATTAAAAGTGTCAATTCAGTAATGCGGTCAGTCGACATTCACCCTAAAAAGGGTTGCCTCCAGTGGCCCTATGGCACCTTGTCGGAGTCACCATAGGTATTACACTAGACAAAATTGGATCTTTGAAGAGATCCGTCGGGAACTGAGTCCCTTAACGTGCAATTAGACTAGTTGCATGTATATATATATATAATATATGGGACTGAGGTGACCACCAGCTGAGACTTATATGCGCCCAGGTGCGCCACCCCAGTCCCGCAGGTACGTTTACCCCTGCATAAAATATGTATTATAATAATGTTGCCTAGCCAATAGTGATATCTTGTCAATAGTAGAAACATTTTTCCGCAACTCCAATTTTTCTCCAATACTAAAAGTCGATTAGCTCCATTTACTTTTAGTATTGCCAAAAGAGTCATGTTCAGACCTTGTCCAGAGGGCATGGCCAATAGTGGACCCAACATGGCAATAGTGGAAACCGTTTTCCCAACTCCAATTTTTTCTCCAATACTAAAAGTCACTTAGCTCCATTTACTTTTAGTATTGCCAAAAGAGTCAAGTAAAGCAAATCCTTTTCAAAGCAGCCTTCACTTTTGATTAGCAAAAGCTTAGATTCCAGAAATCTGATCCAATTACCAAACAGCTGATTTCCTTATAAAACCCTTATTAAAAAAGCAAGAAAACAGGTCCACAAAGGGTACCCCCTTTGCAAGCCCCAGAATAGCAATAACAAACCTGCACCAGGCATGGCAATAGTGGAAACTTTTTTCCGCAACTCCAATTTTGTTGTCCTCCTTCTCCTTCTCCTTCTCCTCCTTCTCCTTTCCCAACTCTTCGCCAATCTCTCAGAAACCCAACCAAAACCATTCCGAATCTATCAGAAACCCAACAAAACCATGGAGAATCTATCAGATACATATCATGATCCCAGCTATAAGGTTCCAAAAGATTACTATTGGAATGCTGACCCCCCCTAGTTTTTTTTAAATACTTTATTTAGGGGGGATTTACTATTAGGCAGCCTACATTATGATGAATGGGCGAAGTTTTACGTCTATACAGACGTTACACACACACACACACAGACACACACACAGACAGCACACTTGCACACGCGCACGCGCACACGCGCACACATAGTCACACACACACACGCGGACACACACACACACACACGATCCTTTTACACACATACACTTTTACGCACAGACGTTTTTACACAGAAACGCTTTTACACACAGACCCTTTCACACACACAAACTCTTTTACACAAAATCCGTTTACACATATACGCTTTTACAGACGAACCCTTTCGCACACACCGACTTCTACACTCGAACCTCGTTTTGTGGGAAAGGGTTGCCGCCGGACAACACTCGAACCTCGTTTCGTGCGAAAGGGTTGCTGCAAACACCGTAAAATCGCAATTTTAAATCAGTTTTAATTTGACACTCGAACCTCATTTCGTGCGAAAAGACTGCCGCCGGACCAACCAAACTCGGAAAAAACCATCAGTTTTTGATACTCGAACCTAGATTCGTGCGAAAGGGTTGCCGCCAGACCAACCAAACTGGCAAAAAAACATCAGTTTTTTAAATTCGAACCTCATTTCGTGCGGAAGGGTTGCAGCGTAAATGTAAAATCGCAATTTATACCTCAATTTTTGACACTTGAACTCGAACCTCATTTCGTGCGAAAAGGTTGCAGCGGAGGATGTAAAATCGCAATTTATACCTCAATTGTTGACACTTGAACTCGAACCTCATTTCGTGCGAAAGGGTCGCAGCGTAAATGTAAAATCGCAATTTATACCTCAATTTTGGGCACTTGAACTCGAACCTCATTTCGTACGAAAAGGTTGCAGCGGGGGATGTATATAAAATCGCAGTTTATACCTCAATTTTTGGCACTTGGACTCGAACCTCATTTCGTACGAAAAGGTTGCAGCGGAGGATGTATATAAAATCGCAATTTATACCTCAATTTTTGACACTTGAACCCGAACCTCATTTCGTACGAAAAGGTGGTCATTTTGTGGCGCCTCTTCGGCACTGCCTGCAGACTTAAGAGAGAAAAGAAAAAGAAGGAGAGAGACCGTGACAGAGGGCAAAAGACAGAGAGAGAGCGAGAGAGAGGGAGAGAGAGACACAGAGAGAGAGAGAGAGAAGGAGAGAGAAAGGGAGAGAGAGGGAGAGAGAGACACAGAGAGAGAGAGAGAGAGAAAGAGAGAGAGAGAGAGGATGTGAAGATGCGAAGATGAGAAGATGTGAAGATTGAAAGATGCAAAGATGTGAAGATGAGAATTTGAGAAGATGTGATGACGATGTGAACATATGAAGATGTATAGCAGACCTCCACTTTTACAAGCACCCTTGGCTCAGACGCTCTCGGGAAAAATCCCTATATAATCTCAATCTATATAGATCCCCCACATGGATCCAAATGGTGGATTTTCTGTGTAGAAAATAAGACTCACTTTCAGCAACGCCCGGCCTGCAAAGTGGTGCTCCACCATGTTCTCCGGACCCTCTGTGGGATCGTCGGCCCTGATCATTGGCGCCGCGTTCACACGGCCGGCGGCGAAGACCCACATCTTCCACTCGCCGTAGCCAAAGAGACTCTCACTGGGATAGGACAAGAAGTGCGCCTCTGGGGGGTGACGTCGGATCTCGACTTCGTTCTCCACTGCGTGAGGGCTTTTCATTTCCAGAAACTCGTGGACCGCGTCGCTGAAGACGCCGGGGCCCGTCAACTCCAAAGTGCTCTCGATCTTCCAGGTGTAGCGTTGCCGGATCAACTCCAAACAGCGAAGGAGCACCGGATTGCCGGGAGCCGATGCAATGAACCATTGCTGAAACTGCTCGGTGCGGGCAAACTTGATCTGAGCTCGCTGCCATTCAGGGAAGCGATGACCAAATTCATAGCCAACGATCATGTTGGTTGTCTCTGGGAGCTTGTACTGATCGATTGGCTTGTTACATGCAACATCCACATCGGCACAGTAGCCACCCTGGTCCCACAGGACGAGGTAGCGGAAGACATCGGCGCGCTGAACGGGTTGCAACCCGTCCCAGATGGGCCAAATGACCTTGGGCGAAGCCTTCTGTGCCAACTCTGCAATCTCAGTGTCATTCCAAAGTTTGTACTGGCACTTCGGATTCTTGTCTTTCCAAGTTTGTGCCCACTTCGCTTCTTGCTCCTTGAGGGTATGCGTCTTGGAGGTTTGGTGGATGACACAAGGAATAGCTTTGCTTGCCTTGTTCTCCAGCGCATGCTTGAAGTCAAGCCGGCTCATCATACCACTGGCGCTTCGAAGATCGGTTTGCAACATTGCGTTGCACTCGTCCGCCACTGCTGTGCTGCAGGCGGCGGAAAAGGCGAGGGAAAAGAAAAACATCGGAGACATTGTTAGAGAACGGTGAGTGCACAGCGAACATGTATCAAGAATTTGCTTGAGACACAAATAAAAAATGTTTGCAATTACACTAAAATAAACATGATGACAACATATAGTCAATGCAAAGAAAGGGTAGTGCTTCCTATCTGGAAGTTGGCTTGTATTCATCCGTTTCCCCTACAAATGTTTACAAGTTATACACACGTATATATATATATATATATATATAAATATTTATTTATCTAATCGGTATCCTCCAGTTGGCTGGCTTGGAAATCCGAAAAAAATCAGATGGCATATTTTTAAATGGGAAAACCATTTTATGACTAGAGGATTGTAATTATGGGATTTACCACGGTTTTCTGCATGTTGTGCTGTGGATCTTCCGGCCAAGCCACAGCAACTGCTTGGCAACACCCTGATGGCCATGTTTGGCTGCCCACATCAGGGCGGTCATGCCCTTCTCCTTGGCAAATCGTTAGTGCCGGAGGAGAACAGCTGGGTGAATGACGATTCCCAACTGATTACCCTCTGGTATAAGCTACCATAACTATTGGAGAGATCCACCATTTTGAATGGGTAAATCAACTATTATGACCATTTTCAATATCTATGATAGTTTACCACAGGGTATATCTTTTAGGGGGAAACTACTAAGATCTTTTCCCTGGTGTTTTTGAGACATGGTGCTGAAATGTTTGTTGTCCGTCCCTTGTGGGACAAAGCCGGCAACATCAACCCCCTTTTCACCACGGTTCTCCAACTCATGCGATTGGCTGCGCAGCCCCAAAAAACATATCTCTTCCAGGTGGGGTTTCATTTGAGGTTGTTTTATTTATAATGGGATGGGGTAAAGGAATTCAGTTTGCCTAAACGGACTAATTCTAGAACCATATATAGAAGCGTCCAGTGATTTACCGATAATTTGAATAATCAAGGGATCATACGGTACGCTGAAATCAACCCATGAAATCACTCCTAAATCTTCATGTAGCATCATATAATATACATATACATCTCTCTAAGTTAAGTATTATATCATATATTCCATCAGGTTCTTCCTGAGTATAACTATTGGTATTTTTTTAAAAAAAAGAATGCAGATATATCACTTCTTTCCCCCGGGGTTTCCCCGGGTTTCATAACGTCCTGCCAGGCCACGTCGCGCGCGTAGATGTCGCAGGTGGCCTGGATCAGCAGCTGGGCGACCTCGGAATGGCCCACAATGGCGGCCCACATCAGCGGCGTCCAGCCGTTCCTCGGTCGAACTGCGGTGTTTACCAAGGGATCCCGGTGGAAGATCAACTTATATGGTGTAGACTTGTTTATAATATGGGTTTTTGTAAAAAAAATAGTTCTAGGTTTCATGCAGGTGTTCTCTTCGATTTTGGCGTTGACGAACAAATAATCAAGGACAAAGTTGATCGAACCAACTAGTGCCTTTACTGCCTTCAAACATATCAGACTTGTTTGTTGCACCGACTTGCTGCTTCCCTACTCAGAACGACCGTGAAGGCTAGAAATGGTTTCTCCGTCCTATCACTCCGGGGCCAAGAGTCTTGTTCTTACCATTGATGTTGACCTGGCAGCTTGGGATCAAATCCTTGTGCACAAGTTTCATGGCATTGGTCACAATGGCGCTTACCGAATTGCAATCGTCATGCTTTTCCCATCTGAAATTCCAGCCCAATTTTGCAAAGCACTTTGCAAATTGAGACAGGCCATAAGCCCACTGCATGGTATGTTTACACACATTCGGGTGATTCTGGAGGTACAGTAGATGTTTCAAATATTCCATCTGTGGAACATTTGGGATATAATCAAATAATCCGCCTCTACATTACCCCGTGACGATGGTGCCCATTTTTAGAAACGCTTAGCTTTTTCAAAAAATTAACCCCTCAACAGACCCCAAGGCCACCCAGGATCTACAGCTGAAATCTACCTAAACTCCAGCCACTGTGGTGAAACCGCTGGGGCCAATCCCTGCCTGCTTTTGGGACAGCAAGAAGCGAATCACCTGAGGCGCTGGGACTCCATAGTTTTGGTAGATGGATAGCGTTGGATATATAGCCACAGCTCTTAAGCGCTCCTTAGGAATTAGGAGCGCCACCAGGCAGCCAAATCATTTTCCTGGAATCTTAGGGGCCTAGCCAGTCTAGCCAATGTTTGAGCATGGATGCGGTCAGCATGTTTCAAACTCAAGTTCAAAAGGTTAATTTTCAAGCTGTAAAAGTTAGTTTCAAAACCCGGAGCCTGGGTGGCGGGGCGGTGGTCGGGGGAAACAAACTATATAACTGCGAGGAAAAAGGTTTGTTTCATGTTGTTGCTCGAGGGAAAAAACAAACGCTTTAAACGTTAGCGTCTGGCTGCCAAAACAAAGGTTTCGGCCGGGAAAAGGATAGTTTCCGGACGGGAAAACAAAGAAGTTGCGGAACATTCGGGAAACAAAAGTTTCAAAACCAGTTTCACGTTGGAGAAACAAAGGTTTCCAAACCAAAGGGAAAGAGTTTGTTTGTTTCCTACCGGCGTCCCACCTCTGCAACACAAACGTTTGTGGGAAGACAACCACAAGAACAGCAACAGCAACAGCAGCAGCAACAGCAACAGCAAACACAACAACGGCAACAATAAAACCAACAAACCAACCAACCAACCAACCAACCAGCCAACCAACCAACCAACCAACCAGGTTCAACCAACCAGGTTCAACCAACCAGGTTCAACCAACCAGGTTCAACCGACCAGGTCCAACCAACCAGGTTCAACCAACCAGGTTCAACCAACCAGGTTCAACCAACCAGGTTCAACCAACCAGGTTCAACCAACCAGGTTCAACCAACCAGGTTCAACCAACCAGGTCCAACCAACCAGTTTCAACCAACTCAACCCAACCCAACCCAACCCAACCCACCAACCAACCAACCAAGCAACCAGCCAACCAACCAAGCAACCAACCAACCGACCGACCAACCAACCAACCAACCGCCCAGCCAACCAGCCAACCAACCAACCAACCAGCAACAACGAGGAGTTGAAGAGGAAGAAGACGAACAAGAAGCAAAAAGAAGAAGAAAACAAAGAAGAAGAAGAAAACAAAGAAGAAGAAGAAGAAGAAAACAAAGAAGAAGAAGAAGAAGAAGAAGAGGAAGAGAAAGAGGAATAAGAAGAGGAAGAGAAAGAAGAAAACACAAACGAAAAAAAAAAGAAGAAAAAGAAGAATAATAAGAAAAACAAAACCAAATAACAAGAGCAAGGGATAAAGAAAAAAACAACACCGCCA